>KZ112454.1:0-102509 GCA_002120305.1 Hypoxylon sp. CO27-5
GTTATTAATTATATAATATTTTATATTTTTTTAATAAAGCTTTATAAAATTATAAATAACTTTAATAATATAAAATATATTTAATTAAGTTATATATTTTTTAGAAAAGTTATTTAAAGTAATTTTAATAATATAAGTTTTATTTTAATATATTAGTTTTTAAATATAAAAACTTTAAAAGAAAGGAAATATATAATAAAATAAATATTTTATTTTATATTTGATTTTTAAATTAATCCTTTTTATAGTATAATTTTAATATATATATATATATATTCTTTTTTATATATATTAAATATATAATAAAATAAAATAATATATTTAATATATATATATTAAATAATTAATTATTTATAATATCTTTTAACTTAATTATTATATTATTATATATATATATATATATATAACTTTTATATATATAAATTAAATAAATAATTAATTATATAATATAAAATAAAGTTAATTATATTAATAATTTATATTATATTTTATAATTATTTTAAAATTTAATAAGATTTTAAAGATATTATAAGCTTATAAATTTATAATTTAAATTTAAAAGTAATACCTTTATATTATTAAATTATAAATTTTCCTTTGGGTATTTAAGTAATAGTTACTTTAATTAATCTTTTATTTAATTTAATTAAGCCTTAATATTATTTAGTAATATATCTTTTAGTAAAGGCTTTAATATTAAATATATATTTTCTTTATCCTTATTTTCTTTTTTTTAATTATTAGATATAATAAATTTATTTTTTATAATATTCATTAATAAATTTTAGAATATTTTTCTTATATCATTATTACTTAATATATTTATTAAAATATATTTAATTAACTTTCTTTTTTTATTAATAAAAGCTAAAAAAATATGGTGGTTTATTATAGGTTTTAAAATAGTTAATTATAATAGATGAATAATTATATTTAAGGTTTTTTTAAAATTTACCCTAATATTATAAAATCTTAATCCCTTATTAATAATTATAAATAATTTTTAATTTTTTAAAGCTTTATTAAGCTTATTTTATATATTTAAAAGTTATTATATATAATTAATAACTTTAATTTTAACATAGGTTTTATTTTAATTAATATGAATAAATACTAGGTATAATTAAAAATTATTTATATTTAAAAGCTTATAATTATATATATTATTTATAAATTTATAAAGATAATATGGCTTAATTATATTATTTATTACTTATTTAGCTTTATAAGATATTTTAATAAATCTTTATAAAATTAATAAAATATATTTTAAATAAGGTATTATATAAAGATAGCTTATTAAGTTAAATTATTCTTAAAAAATCTTATCTTTTCTTTTTAATTTTTTAAAAGCTTTAATATTAAGAAAATTAAATAATAATTTATTTAAATCATAAGTTAATAATTTATTTTTAATATATATAATATTAACTATTAATATTTTAAGATTTAAAATAAAAATACTTATTATAGCGTTTAAATTATTTCGCGTTTTTATAATGATTTGGGGATAATTATTAATAAGGGCCTTATTTTTATTATATTATTTAATAATTTTATTAGTAATATATTACTTTTTAGCTAATAATATTATATCTTTAATATTATTTATATTTCTTTTATAATTTCTTTATAATAGCATTATTAATTAATAATAAATATTTATATATATTAAATATATATACTATTTTATTATAAGATTTTTTAAAATATAATAATAATTTTAAATAAATTTTCCCGCTTTATATATTAGTAAATTTATTAAATAATATTTTTAAAAATAAATAATTATTATTATAATATATTAATATAAAGTAATATATAAATAAATTATTTTTTATAAAATTATTTAAATTATTTTTTATAAAATTATTTAAATATAAAATAAAATAATACTTAAAATTATAGCTATAATATTACATTATATTTATTATTAATAATATATTTTATATATTTATATAATAACTTTATAATATAAAAATTAAATAACTTATATCAAATATATTAAATTAAAGATTTTATATTAAATATTTATAACTTTATAAAAAATATTATTATATTTAATCCTTAATATATAATATAATTTTTATTTTTATATTTTTTACTATACTCATATTTTTTATTATCCTTAAACTTTTTATTATCCTAAGATTTTTTATTACTTTCATTCTTATCTTCCTCTTTTTTCTTTTTATATTTCCTATTCAAATTATTTAAATTATTTAAATCATCTACTTTATATTCCTTATTTAAATTATTTTTTTCTTCCTTATTTTCCTTTTCCTTATCTTTTTCTTTATTATTTTTTTCTTTTTTATTTTCCTTTTTTTTATATTTTTTTTCCTCATATTTTTCCTCTTTATATTCCTTATTTTAATTATTTAAATCCTCTTAATTTTAATATACTTATTCCTTTAAAACTAATATATAAGCTTTAATAATTATAATTTTATCTTTTACTTAGCTTAAGTAATCTTTAATAACTTTTTATATTTAATTTAATTAAACTTTAAAATTATTTAAATTAATATTAATATTTTTACTTATAAATAAATAATAATATCTTTTATTTTTATTATTAATATTATAATTATATTACTTATTTTATTTTTAAATTTTATCTTATTTTTAAGCTTTATTCTATTTTTAGGCCTTATTTTATTTTTAAGCCTTATCCTATTTTTAAACCTTATTTTATTTTTAGGCTTTATTTTATTTTTAAGTTTTATCTTATTTTTAAGCTTTATTTTATTTTTAAACTTTATCTTATTTTTAAGTTTTATTTTATTTTTAAGCTTTATCTTATTTTTAAGCTTTATTCCTTTTTATATTAAATAAAGTTAAATATATAAATCTTTTCTTTTCCATTTTAAGCTTTTATATCTTTTTTTTTTACTCTTTATTAATTAATTCTAATATAAAAATATAGCTAATTAATTTATTAACTAAATTAATTTAAGTTAAAAATAAATGTAATTTTATAATAAGATTTAAAAAAGCTAATATTAATAATCTAATCATATTAACAAAAGTTTTTTTAAATTTTAATTTAATTTTATAAAATCTTTTTTTTTAATTTAAGTTAAGGTTTACCTTTTAATTTAAAATAATAATATAAAGTTTATTTTAAACTAATTAAAGCTTAATATTATAATTTATTACTTTAATAGCCTTTATTATATTAGCTTATATTAAATATATAATCTTAAGAAATAAAAAAAAGTTAATTTTATTTAAAAGCCTTTAGCTTTTTATATTATTTACCTAATTATAAAGATAATAATTTTTTACTTTATTTCTTTACTTTAACCTTATTTTATAGGTTATTTTAATAAATTTTTAAGTAATAAATAATATATATTTAATATAAGGTTTTTTATATAAAGTAAATATTAAATTAGGTAAATATTATAAAATATCTTTTTTTAAAGGATTTTTTCCCACCCCTTAATTCAATAAATTAATAGATAATTTATTTAATTTAAAATTAAATAAATTGTTTATTATAAGTTAATATTTTTTACTTAATTTAATAAGATTTATAATAGGTATATTAATTATAATATTAAAATAAATTTTATACATTAACTCATTTTTATTATTATTAATCACTTTGTTATTAAGCCTTATTAAATATTAATTATATTATCGCATGGCTTTATTAATAATACATCATTTTTTCTTTAAAAATATCTTACTATTTAATAATCTTTTTTTAAGGTAATAATATCCCATTATAATAAAATAATAAATTAGTTAAATACTTTTTAAGGGGGATATTTTAAAGTAAAAATATTAAGTAATAATAATTTTATAAACTTTCTTTTATTTAAATAGTTTAATTTTTATATAATAAATTTTTTAAATATGTATAAAAAGAAATATATATTTATTTATATAAGAATATATATATTTATTTTAATTTCTTTATCCTTAATAATATAATCTTATAATAATAACCATTATATTTGTTATTAAGCTCATTATTATTAATAAATATAATACTTAAAAGATAAATATTTTTTTTATTAATTTTATCTTTTATTTCTTTTTTATTTTTACATTATTTTTATAATATGATTTAAATAACATATTAATATTAACTTTATAATTAATTTATAATATTATATAAGCTTAATTTTTATAAAAATTTTAAAGCTTATAATCATTAACTTATCCTTTATTAATCCATTTTCTATTATATTCTAGAAATTTCATTTAATTATAATCCTTATTATTTTAAAATATTAATATTTTATCACATACTTATATAATTTTATACTTTTTTTTATACCTATATATGTAATTATTTTTAATTATATTTATTTTATAATTTTTTAAAGCTATATTTATCTTAACTTTTTAACTTTTTATTATTATATTAACTATTTTATTTTACTTTTTAATTATTAAATATAATTAACTTATATTTATTAAGTTTAGCATAATAAATCTATTATTTTCTTTATATATTAAAATAGCTAATTTCTTTTTTATTAACCTTTCCATAGTTATATTCCTTTTATAACTTATTAAATCTTTTATTCTTTTATATATAATAACTAAAATAAAAGCTTTAATAGTGATAAAAAGTAAAGTTAATTATGTAATAACTACTTATTATACTATTATTTATCCCTTAATTTTTAATATTAATTTTAATTTCTTTCCTTTATTAATGTTAGTAAAATTTAATATCCTTTTATTAATTAATCTAATGCTATTAAATAATTTATTACTTTTATTAAAAGAGTTAAATATCCTTTTATTATTTAATTATAAGGTTAAAAAGGCCCCTTTTGGCGTATTAATTGCTTTAAATATTATTAAAAAATAATATATTTTCCTTCTTTCTATAATAAATTATATAATTAGGGAATAAGATTATATAATATAATATATTACCAATAAATTAATATAAAATATATTATAATATAATAAAATATATATTAATACTAAGAAAAAATTTAATAATAATTAATTAATAAATATAAATGTTACTTTATTTTAAATATTTAAAACATATAAAGGTTATAATAATAAATATTAAAATTATAAAAATGGCAAGGGCTTTTAAAATAAATATATAGTTATAATATAACACATAAGATATGATTTTTTTAACATATATATCAATTATTATTATAATAGTAAAGGTAAAATATGCTTTTTTTTTATTAATAAATTTTATAATATATTTATATATTATAAGATTTTTAAAAGCTTTAACTTATTCTTATTTATAAATAATAAAATAGTTTAATTTAATAATTCAAATTTAAAATATAAATTTCTTATTATTATATGCTTTTATTATGTTATTAATGATATATATAAATCTTATAAAGATTACTTATTTTATTTTATTAATATAATAAATTTAAGCAATATATTAAATATATTTAAAAGGGTTAATTTTAATAACTATATTTTTTTAATTTTACTAAAAGATAATATAACTATTATTTTAAATATTAAGGAGTTTTATAAGCTAATAAAAAAAGCATTAACACTTATAATGTTAGAAATTAAGGAAAGTAAATTAAGATTATTATTAATTAAGATTATATTTATATAAGCATTAATAAAGAGATTATTAATCATAAAGTAATGATATTACTTATTTATAAATATTTTATTTAATTTTAGTTAAGCCTTAATTACTTTGTATTTTAATTTAAAAATTAATGTTTTAAGCTTAACTTATACCTTTTTAATATTATTTTATTCCTAATTATATTATTAATATTAAAACTAATTAAGGATATAAATGTTAATTTATTTATAACTAATTTAACCACATTTAATAGTTTTTCTTTTATCACTAGGTTATTTATTATTAATTTAATTTTAGTTAATAATATTAAGTTATTTATTAAATTTCAATGATTAAACTCTTATAATATAATATTATTATCTTTAATAGTTATTTTAGCGATTGTTAATCTTTACCTTTATTAAAAGCTTAACAAATTAATGTAATTGGATTTACCTTTAAAGGGGTTACTTTTATTAAAGATATTTTATCTACTATGCTTTTAAGCTTTAAAATGGTTTAGCTTTAATTAAAATATTTAATTTAAAGGAGATAATATAATAATTATATTTAATATTAGGCTAGCTATACCTTTATTTACTAGCTATAAATTATTTATTAAAATAATGAAAAAAATAAATAATTAATCTATTAGGGTTTTAGGCTTATAGCTTATCCTAATAATAAAATCCTTTTTTAATTAGTTTATAATTGTATTAGTGTAATATAATATTAAACTAAAGTTAAAATTTACCCTATTATTATTTTAGAACTAGGTAAATCTTTATTTAACAAATTTGTTAAAAAATAAGAATATATAAAATATATGTTAACCTTTATAAAAAAGATTTAAAGTATTTATATTTTATTATTAAAGGTAAAATTAGAATTTAATAAAAACCTTTTACTTAAGTAATGGTTAAATATCTTAAAAGGTAATGTTTAAAGTTTTTAAAATATTATATATTTGTTTTATAAATGAATAGGATATTATTATTTATTAAAGGGGAAGGCTAATAATATATTTAATTATTGGTAAATTAAGTAATATTAAAAATCTTTATTTTTTTTTAAATATTATTAAGATTTTCTTATTATTTAATTATATTAGTGGTAATTATTATAATAGTATCCTATTTTAATATTAAGTTTAAATCCTTTCTTTTCATTATTTAAATAGTTTAAGGATTTAAGTTATTAGTTAAAAATAAAATATTTCTTATATTTTATTAATTAAGGTTACGATTAAATATATAATATTATATTATTAATTTTATATTATGAAAATATATAATTAGCTTAGGCTAACTAAAATAATCATCTAAAATTTTTATTTTAATTAAGATTATTAATAAAATTAATTTATATTTAATAAATTATACATTATAATTAAAAATTTCTATTATATTAGTTATATTTATAAAGGTTATAATAAAAGATATTAAAGCTTAGTTAATTTGATTAGTATAAAAAAGGGTAAATAATATTATATATGATGATATTTTAAATGGTTAATATTAGGCTTGCTTAATAGGTAAATCTTAGCTTAATTTTAATTTGGTATTTTTTTATAAAGGTATTTAAGGATATAAATTTTATTCTAATATTTTTTTATAATGAGGATATAAGTATAAAAATTTATTACTTCTTTTTATAATAAAGATTTCATTTATATAATAGCTTAAGTTTATTATAATTAATATTAAATATTTTTTTTATTTTTATTTTTATTATCTTATATTGCTTATTATATTTTATACTTAATATTTTTTGTTTAATTTTACTTATGTTTATTTTATATACTTTTTAATATTATAATCCTTATTTAATTTTTCTTATAAAATTATAATTAAGTTATAAGATTTATTAAGTTTATAATATTTATTTTACTAATATAATTATTTAGGAATTTAGTTAAAGCTAAAATGTTTTATATTTTATAAAAGAGGAATTTAACCGATAATTAATAATAAGTTTTCCAAAAATTATATATAAATGCTTAAATTTGATATTAATAATTATTAGTATAATAAAAATAATAAAATATTATATTTAATAATTTTATAATATTGTTAAGTATATTTTTATGGTAAATTCATGTGATTTTATAATATAAGTAAAAAAGCCTTTATAATGAAATAGAAGTGGCCTTATAAAGACTTGCTAATTATATTATAAGCTATTTAAGTTTCCTTTTTTTTGTGATATTTATTAGCTTTAAATTTATTTTATACTTATATATAAGGTATTATATATAAAATAAAAAGTATAAAGTTATATTTTAGTTATAAATTTTAATATTTTAGTATATTTAATACTTATATATATAATTTTTAAATCTTATATAATATAAGCTATGGTTATATTAAATATAAAATATTTAATAATATATTTTAATATTAATTATTATATAAATAAAATTAAGGGGGGGGGGAGAAAGATAAGAATATAATATTATTTTAAAGTTAGTTTTAAAAAAGATGGTAATAAATATATAAATGAAATATTAATATTATAAATGATAATATAAGTTTTTTAAAAGGTTAAAGAAATATGCTAATTAAAATATATTTAAAACATTAATGTTAAGGAATAATTATTTTATAAAAATTTTATATCTATATTTTTTTAAAACTTTAATTCTTTAAGTTATTAATGGTTAATAAAGTCATTATTAAAATTGCTTTTATTAAGTATTATTTTAAATTTATTTATATTTATTATATTATTTTAATTATTCCTTTATATTATTGTGATTTTTTAGCTTATTTTAATTAATTTAATAATGGATTTAAATATAAAGGAATATTAAATATTATATAAATAATTTTCTTATTTATTTATTAATTACCTTTTAGTTATAAAAAATGGGTTAATTATATTTATCTTTTAATTGCCTTTAAAATTTAAACTAGGATTATTAATAAAAGGTTATAATATAAAAAGTTATAAGTATTTTTTTATTATGTTTAATATTATTAAGAGTATAATTAAAGCTTATATAATTATTAATAATTTTATTTTAATGGTTAATATAAACTTTAATAAAAAAAAGGTTATGTTTATTAATTGATTTTTTCTTTATTTTATTAGTAAAAAACATAAGGTATATTATATTTTAACCTTTTGGTTTAAGATTTAAAATTTAAATTATTTGTTAATAGATTGGTATTATTTATGTTTAATCTAATATTCTAAAAATTACCTTATACTTATAGCTTAGAATATGTTTTTTAATTATATTTTTAAATACTTATAAATCCCTTTTTCCTATAATTAAAATAATAAAACTTTAAAACTTAATTATTATAAGTATTTCCTTTTTTATTAATAATTATAAATATTAATATATAAGTATTGCTTATTATCCTTAAAAGATTAAAAGCTCTTACTTAATTATTATTTATCTATATTATATATGCCATACATCCACCTTTTCCTATTTATTATTAAGAAGTTATAACCTTTAAAAGAAAAATTTTTAATATTTAAATGTGTTTTTAATATAATAATTAAATTTTTGTTGGATTTTAAAATTAATTAGTTAATTAATTAATATTATTGGAAAATAATTAGCTATATTATTGTTTTTATAAATAACTTATTTTTTATAATAAAAATACTATTTTAAAAGGTTAAAGATATGTTGGATAATATTTATATATTATAATATAGCCTTAAAAAGTTAAAAGAGGTTGATTTTTTACCCTATTTTAAATTATGGAAATCTATTATAATATAAGCTTTATAATGGTTTATTATTAATAATCATTTATATTATTATATTATTTTAAATGATTTATTTTAAAATATATGAAATATTAAAAATAACCTTTTATTATTTTAAATTTTACCTAATATTATTTATTTCCTAAATATTAAAAAGGAAATTATAAATTAATTTACTTATATTTTTTAAAAAAAAAGCTGATTAATAATGTTTAATGTTACTTTATTATTAAATATATAAATTAATAATATTAATAATGTTATAAATAATGATCTTAGTGGCTTTATAAATAATAGGAAGATTTTAAATAATAGTGATATTAACAATAATAATTAAGCCTAACTATTTTAAGATATAAGCAATATTTTACTAAGTTATAACTTAAATTTTGTTAATAATGTAATAAAATTTGGATTATAAGAGGAAATATTAATAATAATAACTTTATTAGGCTTTTTTTCTTTTATTAATAATTAGTTTAATAATGTTTAAAAGGTTTATTTTATTTAATAATTATTTTAAGTTAAAGATTTTTATTTAATATATAATATGGATAATTTTACTTTTATTAATAATAATATTATAGAATAAATAATATTTAAAAGAAAATTATATCTTTAAGTAATTTTAAGTAATTAATTTATTAATATATAAGATTTTTATTATTTTATGTTTATTTTTATTAAAATTCTTTTATATGGTTAAAGTGGCTTAATAATTATTAATATTAATTAAAAGTATGACTAAGATGTTTACTTAAAGTAAAATTTTAGCTTAAAAACTTAGGTATTTATTAAGCTTTGTTAGTATAAAGGTATAGCTATAATATATTTAATATTTCCCTTCTTAATTTTTAATTAAATTATAAAGAATAATAGTAGAAGAATTAATAAAGCTTAGGTTAAAAAGTTTTTTTTCTTTTAAATATAATAAATTATTAATTCCTTATTTTAAAAGGATTTGTTTGTTATTAATTAAAAATTTAAATATTATAAATTAATTAGTAATAAAAATATGTAAAAATTATTAAAAAAGATTATAATATTTAAGTAATAGTAGCCTTTTTTTAACAAAAAAAAGGTTTATTAATAAGATATAATTAAAAGTTTAATTATAAAATATAACTTATTAATAATTTAGTTTATAATTAATTTTAATAATATATCCTTATTTATTTAAATTAAAATGAATAAATGTTTTTATGGAATTAAATATTTTAATAAAGTTTTTAAATAAATTTAATAATTTCTTTTTAATAAATAATAAATTTTAATTAAAGAAATAAATTAGGATTTTATTATTATAACTTTATGGTTTTATAATTATATTATTACTTTCTTTAAAAAGATTATTTGTGTTAAAATAATAAATAAAACATTTAAACTTATAAACTAATATTTTAAAATAATTAAAATAAATAGTTATAAAATTTTTTATTTATATAATTTCCTTTAATATTATGGTAATATAGGTATTAAAAATCTTATTAATAATTTATTAATAAATAGATCTAATAATATATAATAATTCTTAAATTAGGTAAATAAATATTTTTAGAAAAATTTTAATAAAAAAGTATTTAAGTAATAATTTTATAATTATAATTATTATTAACCTAATAAAAGTTTATAAAAGGATTTAAATTAGCTTAAAAATAAGTAAAAGGATAAAACAAATTTTATTATAATTATTATTTAATATTATAAATGTATAACTATTTATTTTAAATATGATAAAATAAGATAAAAGTATAAAAAAAACCATTTTAAAATAAGATAATATAGGTTTGGTTAGCCTTAAGATTTATTAATTAATATATATTTAAATGATAAAGGTATACTTTAAATAAAAAAGAAATTATAAAATTATATATATTAAAATAAAGTAATTATTATTACTTTAAAATATAATTATAATTTTATAATAATTTTTATTAAAACTTAAATTATAATTTTTCTTTATTATATTATTAATTATATAATAAAATTAGAAGCATTAACATATTAATAATTTATTCTTATTATTATTTATTTTAATTACTTAAAAAAAAATCTTATTTTTATAAATAAATAAAATAAAAATATAATAGTTTAAAGTTTAATAATTAAAATATTTAATTAGATTTTCTTTAAAAGAGAAATATTTTTAATTAATATTTATAATTATATTTTAAGTTATAATACCTTTTATTACTCTAAGTTTTAATAATAATAAATTTATTATAAAATTTTTTATTAGATAATTTATTATTAATAATTTAATCTTAAAAATCTTATTTTAATTATATTTTTAAATTATAGAGGAAAATTTATAAAATTAGTTATTTTATTAAATAATAAGAAAGACATTAAACTTAATCTTTTTAATGTATATTAGTATTAGGGTTTTATTTTTAATAATTTTTATTTTTATAATTATATTTTTATAATTAATATTATTTTTAATCCTAATTTAATAGATAATGATAAGGGAAAAATGGTTAATTTTATTAGATTTAATAAATCTTTAATTAATAATTGTTTTAATTAAAAAATATTATTTAAAAGTAATATAAGGATATTTCTTTTAATTGGAAAATTTTTATTTAATTTTAATAAAGTTGTAATATATTATTAAAATATTATAATTTATTTTACTTTATTTATTTTATGGTAATTTTTCATATTTAATATATTTAATAATCTTTTAAATCTTTAAAATAATTTAAGTTAGGGTTTTTATAAATATTTGGAGTTTTATAATAATAATTTTGATTTATTTAATAAATTTAAGGATGATATTATTTGTAATGTAAAGATTTGGGATGTTTGTATAAATTAAGATAATATTATATATGGAGATAAAGATAATAATAATTAATATAATAGAAAAGATAATGTTAAAGATGATTTTATAAAAGAGGTAAAAGATTAAAAGGAATTATTGGCTTTTTTAATAGTAGTATATATATATATGTAAAATATATTATATTTCAAACTTATTATAAATCTATTTAATTTATTTTCTAATATAGTTAGCTTTAAAAAGTTAATGGACTTATTTATAGGAAATAAATTTAATTATTATTATATAATGGTTAATAATTTAAATATGGTAGTTAATAATACTTTTAATAGGTATAATTTAATTAATAAAGCTATTAATATTTAAATAAAAAAATGGAAAATTAAACTTGGTTTATTAATTAAAAATATTATTATTATTAAGGTTTTTAAAAAAATAAATATATAAAATAATACTTATAATAAAGTATACCTTATATTAAAAGGTTTAAATATTTATTTAAGGGAATTAAATATTAAAAAGATAGATTTTTTTAATATAAATGAAAATTTATTTTAACTAATAAGTTATTTTATAGCCTAAGTTTTAATTATAAGTATTTGCTCAATTATAATTATAATAGATTATAATTTTAATAATATAATTTAATTTAATTTAAATAAAAAGTTAACTATATGGGATAAATTTAATAAAAAATAATTAATAACTTTATATTTTATTCTTTAATATATAAATATAATTAATAAATTATGTTAAAAAAAGGTTATAAATATAATAGATAAGATGTAAATAATGTTATTAAGGTATTATTAATTATTATTTTATCTTAGTGGTAAAAGAAACACTGGTAAAAGTATAATAATTAAATTATTAATTAAAGCTTTTAAAATTAAAAAGGCTTATAAAAGAATAAAAATTACTATTATATTAAGATTAATAGGTATTTATATTAATAGTATTATAATTCATTTAATAGTAAATCTTATTTCTTTTAAATTGTATATGTTAAATAATAAAAAAGATTAATAAAAATAAATTAATATTTTAGTTATAAATGAATATAATATAATAAATGAGGTAAATCTTTATTAAATTTATCTTTAACTGTAAAAAACATGAAATAAATTTAATGATAATTTTAATAACATGTTTATTATAATTTTCTATAGTAATTTTTATTAATTTAAGCTTATTTAAGGATTATCCCTACTTTATTTAAGGAAATTTATCAATAATAAAATATATGATTAAATTGGGGAGTTATTTTAAATAGTAAATAATAATTACTTCTTAAGCTATTAGCTTTAAAAAAAATTTACTATAATTATTTTTTTGGATTAGTAAATAAAGGTAATAGATCTTTAATATATTAGTATGCTTAGGTAATTAAAATATGCCTAATAAATTATAAAAGATGTTAATTTTTTTAATATAAGATTAGCTTATTTATAAGATATAATGTTAAATAAAAAATATAAAGCTATTATTTCCTTAAATGTTATTTAATATATTATAAATATATAAGTTACTATCTCCTTTGTTAGGAAATATAATTAAAAGGTTTATATTTTTTTATTTAAGTATATATTAAAAATACTTAATAAAGATAAAAAGATAACTTTTATTTAAGCCTTTAAAATAATGGATAATTTATCCCTTAAAGTACTAGCTTATTTATCTTTTATATAAGGTATATTAATGGCTTTAACGGAAAATAGCTATTAGTTTTTAAAGATAATAAATAATGCCGAATATATAATAAAAGTATTTATTTTAAGCTTTAATTTATTTATTTATATAATAAATATTAATATTTTTGTTATTACTTAATTATTAAAGGTAATTTTGGTTTTATTATTAATAATTTAATTAATTTATTTATAAGGATTATTAAAAGGTTTTTTATCTTTATTTTTAATAAAGATTTATATATTAAAGGAGAATATAACCTTTAAATATTTTAGATTATTTAATTAATTAGGTTTTCTTCTTATACTAATTTTTATAATTATTAAATTTAAGGCTTAAGGTTAAACTTTACTTAAAGCTTATTTTAATTTAATAGTTAAATAATTAAGAAATAAAGGATTTGGCTTTATGGTTATTTATATATAGTTTTTTAAATTAATAAGCCTTAAAGGCTTTTAATTATTAATCCTTATTAATAAAAACTATTAGGTTATTTTAAAATTACCATTTAAGATATAAATAGGTATTAATTATTTTATTAAATTAAATGAAAAAGTTATAAGGGAATATCATTTAATAAAGATATAAATAAAATTAGGTAAATATAATAATAAATAATAATAAATTTAAGCTAATTATTTTAATATAATAGATAATATTTTTTATATAATAATTTCATAGCTTATTAATAAAATAATTCCTTATTTAACTTATATTTAATATAAAATAATTTCTTAATATAATATAATTTCCCCTTTAAAATTAAAACTTTATAGTTATTAATAGTTAATAATTTAATCCTAGCTTAAAATAATAATTTTATTAGCACCAAATTAAGTAATTTAAAGATAACATAAGTTAAATTAATAAAGATATAATAGACATAAGCATAGCACTTAAAGGGGGAGTTAAATACTTAATTAATTAAGATATATTATATTAAGTATTATATATAGTATAAAAAATAACATATAAAGTTTTAGTAGTAGTAAAAAGATTTGCTTATAAGAAAACTTAATGTTATTAATCCTTTTTATTATTATTTATAATAACTTTAAATTTATTAAATGTATATATCTTAGGTATTATAAGTATGGGATTGTATAAAAGGAAATAATAAAGATATAATTTAAAAAAAATATTATAAGAATTATAGCTATAATTAAAAAAATTAATAAGGTAATGGTAAATGTAATAAAATAAGGGATAATTATATTTTAACTATTTATAATCTTTTATATAATGCTATAAATAAATAAGTTTAACATATTTATCATTATATTTATCTTTATAAGTTATTAATAATATATTATATACTTCTTTTATTAACATTATAGCCTTTTTAAAATCTTTATCATTAATTTATAAATCACCATTAATATTAGTAATTATAGGAAGCTTAATTAAGATAATTTAAAATATTAATAAAAAAATAATATATTTTACTTATTATATAATATATATAAATAATAGATTTTATAAAGATTAAATGATTAATAAAATAATTAGTTAATAAAAAATGATAAATTTATTTATAATATAATAAATAATATAAAAATTAGTTAAAAATAATTTACTTTTAATTATTTTTAGAAAAGTTTTTATTTTTCAAAGGAATTTATTTTGTTAATATGTTAATATATTTATAACATAAGTAATACTAATAAAAATCCTTCCCATTAAGTTTTTCATAAATTATACTATACTTTTACTATGGCTTAGATAATTAAAATAAATATAAAAACTTAACATTATCTTAATTAAAATTATTACTATTAAAAGAAATATCTTTAATAGAAATATGGTTAAAGGTAAGTTTAAATATAAGATAAAAAGATATAATATATAAATAAATAAAAAGTTTTTCTTTTTAAAAAATAATAACTTAAATATAAAAAGAGAAATTTAAAGAAGTAAAAAAAAAAGAAAAAAGAAAAAATATAAATAAGCTTAATTAAAATTTTTATATATTAAATTATAAAAGGTAGTAATAACTTAAGCTTACATAAATTCTTACTTTTCTTATATACCTATTTATAACCTAATAATGATAAATTTATTTATATTGGTTAATCAATTATATCTTATATTAACCATATCTTTAAAAAGTTATATAAGTAAGTAGTTAAGATTGTATTATGTATAGATAATATTATATAAAATATGTGATTAATATAAAAATTTTAATAAATAATACCAAAGTATAAAAATTAGTAGTAAAGAAATATTTAATATAATTATTTAAATTAAATTATATATGAAAGTTTAACAAAAATGAGATAATATATAATATATTAATAAGATAATAAAATAAAAAATAAAAATGATTATTATATAATTTAAAAGTATAATAATAAAATATTTAAAATAAATATAAAATTATTATAAGAAATAATGATATTAATATAAATAAGGTAAGGTTAAATAAATAATACCTTACCTTTTTATAATAAAGCCATAGAAAATTAAATACTATTTATTTAAAAAACCTAACCTATAATTTATTTAAAATTATTCCTTAATATAATATTAAAATAACCTAATTATAATAATAAATAAGGTATATACTTTAAATTAAAAATAAAGGAATAAATTATAACTTTAATTATTAAAGAAAATATTAATTGGACTTTATATTTTTAATGTAATAATAATATTTTTTTATTTCTTTAATATTAATAAAAATTAAATATATATTTATTATTATATTAAATTAATTGCGTATAACTAAAATATATATATTAGTAAGGTGTTATTATTTAAGTTATAATTTTCCCTTATATTTTATTAATTAAAATCTTTATCTTTTATTTTATATTATTTCTATTTTTATTAATATTTATATATAATTTAAACCAAATAATTTTAAATTTAGTTATTATATTTTAATGGGATAAAGATAATTTTATAAACTTATTTAAAAGTTTTATTTTAATATAAGCTTTATTTATATATAGGATTTTATATAAGGTTTTTATGTGATATAGATGTAATATCCTTAAGTTAAATTTATTAACTTTTTTTTAAAACTTAAAGTATAATATATTTTTTTCTTATTCCTTTTACGATATAATAAATTGTAATTATATTTAAATAATTATAATATAATTATTTTAAATATATATACCATATATATTATATATATAAAAATAATTATAATTATATTTTTAATAATATTAAATATTTTATTTTTAACTTAATATCTATTTTTAAATAATTAATTTAATAATGATAGTTTTTTAATATAATAAGGTAAGAAATTATTTAACTAATTAAAAACTTTAAATATTATAAATTTTATAACTATATTTTTAATATGGCAGATAAAGCTTAATTTATATAATAATAGGATGATATTAATTTTCTTTAGCTTAATAATTTGATAAGTTTTATTTTTATGTTAATTATTTAAAATTATAACTTTTTATTAGATTAAACTTATAGAAAAATCATTTTCTTAGGTTTTATTTAAGTATTTATTTAATTTGAATAATTTTAAGGCTATAAAGTTATTAATATTATTTGTTAGATATTATAAAGGTTAAATATTTATGGTTTTATATTAGAATTTATTATTATAATTCAAATAATTATAAAAAGGTATAATTTATGTCTTTATAATATTAATTTATTAATTATAAAGGATTGTGTATTTAATCAAATATATCCTTTATAATTTAAAAAGTATTAAAACTTAAAAAAGGTTTGTTTATCTTTTATAAGAAAGCTTAAACTTATAAATTAAGCTTAATAAAAATTAACCTTAATCTTATTTATTATATTATACTTATTTGTAAATCATATTAAGGAAATTTTATATTTACTTTTTATTATATTTATGTGGTTAAAATTAGTTAATTTAAATTATAAATTAAAAGTATTAGTACCAAAGATTTTTATTTAATAACTATTTAATAAACCTAATATTTTTCTTTTAAACTTTAAAAAACTTAAGTTAAAGTTTATATTTACTATTATTAATATATTATTTAATGATAATATATTTAATATAAAAGAAATCAAATCTTAAAGATTTATTAAAAAATATTATAACATTATTACGCAACTTTTATTTCAAGTTAACCAACTTATTAATAATAATATTTATCTTTATTTAAATATTTATGATAAATTTAAAGATATTATAACCATCCTTAAGCATATTAAAACAATATAATATTATTTTAAACCTTTATAATAAGAATATAATTAAATATAATTACTTTTATAAGGCCATGAAATACTTAAATTAAATACTATTATCTTAAATATTATTAAATTAAATATTACTTAATTAAATATTATTAAAATATATATTATTATATTAGATAAACCAGATCTTATTAAATAAGATTTTATTACTTTGACTTTTAATTAGGAAGATAAAGTTAAAAGGTTTAATAAAATAATATATTTATTTATTTATAAAGGATTTATTAAAATAAAGTTAGGTATAAATAAGCCTTTAATAAAAGTTAAGCTTTTAAAAGATAATATTAAAAATATATTTAAAAAAAGTTTATTTAATAACCTTTTTATATAAAGTATATAATATAAAAGAATTAAAATAACTAATAAAGTTAGTATTAATTATTAAACCATTCCCTTTATAAAATCTGATAAAAAGTTAAAACTTTTAACCCTTACTTTAAATATATTATTTAAATTTTTGTAAATATTTATACTAAAGTATAATAACCTTTAAGTAAATATAACTTAAGCTAATAATATAATTAGCTTTTTATTTTTAATAATAGAATATAAGGATTAAAGATTAAATCATATTAATAACCTATGAATAATTATAAACCAATATACCTTAAAATATATAACTTACTTTAATATAGTTAAAAATATTAATAATTCCTTAGTTAAATTTAAATAACCGCCATTTACTATCACTACCTTTAATATTATAATATATAATTTAAAAGTATAATTATTTATATTATAACAATAAAAAAATAAATATAATAATTTCTAATTTAATATTTATATAGTTAATAAATTTCTCCTAATTAAAAGAAAAAATTATTAAATATTTTATATATATTTTTTTAATATTTATATATAGGGATTAATAAAAATAAATTTATTAATTAAAACCATTTAATATTTTAAAGTAAATTAGCCTTTAATAAATATTATAAAGCCTATAAAAAATATATAAGGTTTAAAGCTTATAAGAAATACATAAGATTTAAAGCCTATAAGAAATATATAAGATTTAAAGCCTATAAGAAATATATAAAATCCAAAGCTTATAAAAAATATATAAGGTTTAAAACTTATAAGAAGTATATAAGATTTAAAGCCTATAAGTAATATATAAGGTTTAAAGTTAAATAAAATAAACAAAACTATTAATATTTAAATAAAAAAGCGTTAAAGCCCTTTTAAATTATTTCCTTTAAAATAGTATATAATTACTTTTAAAAATTAAACAATAATTAAAGATATTAAATAAAATAGGATATTATAAGTTAATAGATATTTTCTTTTAATAAATTTATTATAACAAACAATATTAATTTATTTCTTAAATTAAAAAATATATTGGTTTTTTAAAAACATAAAGCTTAACAATTTTTATTTTTTAGATAATTTTACCTTTTAAGATAATAAATATTATTATATTTAAATTTAAAACCATTATTCTTTCTTTAACATTAATAAGTATATTATTTAATTAAAAATAAAAAAAATTATTATAAAATAAATAAAATAATAAAGCTAAAAAGTTTAATAATATAATATTATATAAGGAAATTATTATAATAAATATTATATATTATCGCTTAACCTTACTTAACTTAAAATAAATATTTAAATTACCCTTTTATTATAAGATACATTTATATAAGATTATTATTAAAAAAAAGCTTATAATTAAAATTATAAATAAATTCAAATTATATTAAACTATTACATTTAAATTTAAAGTTATTATGGTTTAAATAATATAAGGAATTTATAAATATATAGGTAAATATAAAAAGGATAAGGGATAAAAAAAGCAATATTAAACAGGTTATATAATACTTTTCTTTATACTATGTTATATATAAGGTAGTTATATTACGTTAAAAAACCAATTGTTTATATTTAAATAACTTAGTTAATATTATACCTATAATTTTATAATTAAAAACATTAAAAAGATAATTAAATTATAAACATTTTAGTTTTATTTATACCACGATATAATATTTATAGCTAAATATATTTAAGTTTAAAAGTAAAAAGTCTTTAAAGGTAATTATATAATACCCTTTTCACATTAAAAATAAATAATATTAAAAGCTTTTTTAAAGCTTTAAAAGCTTTTTAAAAGGCCTTAATAGCCTTATAAAAGCTTTAAAAGCCTTTAAAAGCTTTATAAAAGCTTTAAAAGCCTTATAAAAGCCTTATTATTAAAAAATAACTAAAAAAGGTATTATATAAGCTTTTTAAAAAACCTTTTAGCTTTAACCTTAAATAACTTTAGCTATATATATTATAAAATAATATAACTAAAATTAAAATATATGTAATTAAGTTATTTTTTTAATAATATTAATTATATAATTATAAGATTAGAATTAATAAAATTATTTAAGTATAAAGTTAAAGTTTTATCTTTTTAAATTTTACTTATAATATAGTATATAGCTTTGTAAACTTAAAATATTATTATATACCTACTTATAAAAATGCTTCCTATGTTACGAATAATGGGATTTTTAAAGGCAAATTTTAAATATATTATAATAAAAATACCTAACTTAAAATTACCATTTTTTTTAAATAATAATGTATTATTTTATTAATAGCTATTTTATAAAAAATATAACATAAATTTATTACAAAGTTACATTTTTTACATAAAGTTACGTTATTATAAAAAAAATTATTATTTTAAAAAAAAATTATATAACTTTTAGCTTTTAATTAATTAGTTTTTAAAATATAAGGTAAATTTAAAAAAAAATTAAAAAAGCTATTATTCGAACTTATAACCTTATAATATATATGTAATATATGTTATTATTAAGCTAATAAGTTTAAGTAATTAATTTATTTTTATTTATTAAAAATATTATTATAATTTAATTTTATATATATAACATTAAAATAATATAATATTATATAATATTATATAATATTACGTAATATTATATAACATTTACTTATTTTAATTAATTAAAACTTAAAATAACGTAATATATATTATTAGCAATGCTTTTTTTTATATAGGTAACGCTTTTTTCGTATAAATAATGATTTTTGTAAACCATATTCTCCCGCTACGGTATATATACAGGATTTTTTTTTAATCTAATGCGCATACCTAGGTACCTACTTAATTTTCATTCCTTAATCTATATGCATAATCACCACCAAACATCAACCATCAATCAGTTCATCAACATCGGGTCGGCGCAAGGCTCATCAGGTACTGTTTTATTCACTTCGGGGCAAAACAGGAAGCATTCCTTAGGCGTTAGGCCATCTTCATAAATCAAATAAAAGCATCGGGTTCACGCCATGAAAATACTTCTTCAACTGGCATCCATGTGACTGTACACTTTGAACGTTTGATATATGGTATGGTAGGTGGCCTACGAAAGTTAGACTGGTCTTCATGACTACTTAGTTTGCTATCCTTGATCTCCGATTTATCATCAAGAGGAAATGGCTCACCTGTTATAATAGAATCGATGAGCTAGCGAAATCTTAGCTTACCTTATTAAATCAAAGGAATTATCTGAAGTCGGTAGTCGCTAATGAAAGAAACAACAAGCAATAGGCGTGAAGTGCGATGAAAGTATTATTATCTGTCTAACCTCTCCGACATCGTAGCGATCGCCTTCATGTGATATATCGGAGCCTCCCCAGAAACGACGACGACGTAAAGCGTTGCATAAACTAGAGCACACCTCTCAGCTCTTCCATCTTTCCATTTATCTCCCTCCACTCCCTCCTCGTGAAATCGAAACGAGTGATAAAAAGGGTCCACTCCGTCTCCAAATCCGGCTATGCAAAGGAACAAAGGAAACAACAAGTTATTTTTTAAAATTATCAATCTTCTTCTCGAGTCATTTCTGAGGACCGTTGCCAATCTGAATCTTGTTGAGAGAGAATGTGTATGGTTTCTGTACTTCATTATGCTTTGTAATGCTCAAAAAAAGGAATAAGAAGGAAGAAGGAAGGGAAAAAAGGGGGTATGGGGGTATCAATCTAGACATTTGTGGCAGCAGGAAAAGGCAAATGGTATAAAAAGCACACATCCGGTATATAACGTCAACTTCTTCCCCAAATGCCCTGCCGGGTTTTGTGACAAGTAAAAACAGTGCCATCCAAAGAAAGTAAAGGACCGAGAAGCGAATTGGCTTCTAGTCGAATCACAACAAGTTAGGCCACTCAGTCATCAAAGAAAGAAGCATCGTCGAACTCCTCGACATGTGCGTCTGCGTCATATGAGTTGGATCGCATCATGGGGGGAGTAACAGGTTGACGGCGGTCCTGCTGTTGAGGTGGAGTGCTCGTCCTTGGCATCTTCTCAGCTTGCCGGGCCGTCATCGAGGGGACTCGAGACCGATTCGCAAATTCCTCGACCGTGAAACGACGACCGGTGTTGCCGAACGCGGTAGGCTGAGCTTGACCTTGCTGAACCGGCGGCGTGTTTCTAACTCCCGAAGCCGGTGGAGTCATGAGGCCAGATAGATAGCCGCTCTGAGAGGAGACATTTATTTTTGAGGGGGTTGAACTCCTACCAGACGCGGGGGATGAGGATAGAGCATTAGAGAGACTGTTGAGAGCGGGTTGGTTCGACTTGCGCCAACTGCCCCAAGCGGCGGCAAGAGGCCCGACTGCTTGTGCAACTCGAGGAGTGGCTGCATTTCGAATTGTGGCGGCGATGTTTGGTAAGTTGATGGCCGAACCACCATTCATGGCACGTTCTCGCTCTTGCTCCTCCATCTGAAGATTGGCCTTCAGACGAATAGCTGCATCTTTAACAGCGTCTTTGTCTAGGCGATCCGCAGACAGCGCGTTGATGATATCTTGGAGATCACCATGTCTGACAGCCAGAAGCTCACGTAGCCACGTAATCTCATCATCTCGCTTGGAAATCTTGGTGGCAGCATCAGGGTCAAGCTTAGCCACGGTTTGCTCCAGCTCTTCGATCTGCTGCTCACGAGCTTGTAATTGCTCCTGTAGAACCATGATAGATTCACGGAGGGCTTGAGGAGAAACCTTCTCGGGAAGATGCATAGCCTCTGCAAGCTGCTTCGTTTGAGCAACGGGTCCTGGCGGTCCTGGTACGACGACCGACTTCGAAGCTTGTGCTGCTGCTTGAGCCGCTGCCCTGGCGGCCTCTTGTGCAATCTGCACCTTATCTTCCAAATGAGCAACGCGGTCTTGCAGATGTTCAGTCTTAGAAGTCGAGAGACTAAGTCGCTCCAAGAGGTTCTGCTCTGTGCGCTGGGCGTCTTCAGCAGCGTTGCTAATTTGTCGTTCGTATCGGGCTTGAAGGTCTTCTATCTCATTTTGGTGCTTGCTAATCAATTCGTTGATCTCGATACGCCTCTTGTTTTCAGCTTCTTCGAGCTCAGTCTGCTTCGTGGTTTGGGCTTCCTCGAGCATCATCTCATGATGCGCCCTCGCAGTGTCAGCGTCCATCTTGACTTGATCCAATTGAGCTCTCAACTTGCTAATCTCTTCCTCAAGCTCCTCACGCACAGCGTTGACCTGGTCACTAGCAGCGTCCAGTTCGGCTTGCAGAGAAGTTTGCGTTCGCTGAACTTCAACGGCTGCCGAGTCTCTTGCTTCTTGAATTTCTCTCTGGTAGCGGAGGGCGTTCTGTTGAAGAGCGTGATTCTCGTTACGGAGTTCAGATAGCAAAGCTTCCAGTCGCTTGCATTCACCAACTGCTCTCAGACCAGCGCGCTCGCCATTCTCCAACCGTTCAATCTCGGTTTCAAGGCGTTCGCGAGTCCGTGCTTCGGCTTGAAGCCTAGCATCAAGAACTTCCAGGCGTGCAAGGAGGGCTTGCTCTTTCTTCGAACGCCGAGAATTCTCTTCCGTAATCTCACGAGCAGCATGGGCCATATCATCTTGCAGAGTTACGAATTTAGCTCGCCAATTATCACGGATTCGCTCATTTTCTTCAAGCTGGACACCAAGAGTGTCGATAAGCTTGTGCAAATGCTTGCTCTCATTGACAGCCTCAACGAGGTCATCAGCTGCTCGGTGAGCTGATTCTCTCGCATGCTCGGCCTCAGAGCGCCAGTGTCGAGCCTCTTGTCTAGCATCGCGAAGTTCAACCTCGGTAATGTTAAGACGATTCTTGAGCTCTGCCTGAGTCTGTTCTGCATTGTTTTGGGCCGCTTCGAGAAGTGCAAGACGCATAGATGTCTTGCCGGACGCCTGCTCAATACCCTTGATCTTATGATCGCGTTCCTCAAGCACAGCTCGCAGGCGATCTTCCTCCTCGGAAGAAATTCGGAGAAGTCGTTGGATCTCCGAGAGCCTATCTTCAGCTTCCCTACGACCCGAAATCTCAACCTCCGTTTTGCTTTCCTGCATCCTAAGTCTCTCTTCGAGGTCGTGGATCCTTTGGTCGAAAATACTGCGGTTCATGATCTCGACTTCCACCTTCGTCTCGGCTTGTTCAAGCTGTCGTCGAAGTTCGGCGGCACGGTCTTCCGCGCCGCGTCGAATCATGGTCTCGTTCTCGCCCCTGGCCTCTTCAGCCCGAAGTCGATCTTCAAGTTCAAGAACCCTAGAGCGCTCGTTTTCACTCCTACTCTCCTCAGTGCGTAGTCGCTGCTCAAGTTCCAGTATCCTTGACTGCATCTCCGAAAGCTTGTTATTCGCTTCGTGATCATCTTTGATCACCGGCTGAGGAGTGGGAGGCATACGACGTTCAACTGCCTCTTCGACGATATTTCGAAGGTCCTCGCCGCGGAAGTCTAATCGTAAGGATTGACTGAGCTCCTCCTTCATTTGTTCAAGTGCTTTCACAACAGCCATTTCCTCTTTGGTGGGTCCCTGTTCAACAGACTCGACCTGGGCGGCTTGCAGAGCACGCATGGTTTCTTGCTGGTTTAGAGCATCAATAACAATCGTACGGATTTGTTCCAGCTTCTTATCTCTTCTCGGGCTCATTGACCGGCGGACAGGCTCTTCATCGTCCTCGTCATCTGCGTCGCTTTCCTGGATCTCGGCAGATACACTACGTCGATCGCGTCGGCTTGACGGTGGTCTACGGGCCAAACTACCCAACACATGTTGGATACTGCCCAGTGTCTTTTCAAGAGGATCGAGCCTAGAAGCCAAAAGGCTGCCGACCAAATCATTAACATGACCATCGAAGTACTGAACACGCTGCTCGAGTTTCTCCTGCTCGCTGGCGCTGAAAGCGTCATCCCAATCGCTTTCTGGAAGACTGTCTCCAACATTGAGTCGTTGTACTGAACCATCGAATGTTTGCGAGACAGCACTCTGCGGAGGGTCGATGAAGGGATCTTCCAGTTCTGTTGAAGGCCTTGGAGTTGCAACTTGCTTCGGCAAAGTGAGGTATTGTCGGGGGCTTGGGCTTGGCGCATCGCTTCGGAATGGCACCTGCGGTGGCAGGTGTAGAGAGGGCGAGTTCGTGATAGCGGCGACCGCAGGATTGCGCGCAGGGCTCTGTTCGCGCCACTTCGAAGACTCCATAGTCCTCTTGACTCCCATGGTAGGGTCCTTTTCGTTGAGGTGCTGCATAACCGCGTCAATCTCTTCAAATGTGAGCTCACGAGTATCTCCTTCCCTGGGTGGCACACCAACATCAGATGGTGGGCTAACAGGCAAAGGTTCGAAGCTATGCAATTCGGATACTTCACTAGCCTGTTCGGTGAAGTTCTCTGCGGGTGGTTGCGAAACCTTGTCTTCAGAGACGGGAGACGGCGTAGCAGCGTACCTAGAAGCCGACAAGCCAGCAGATCTTGGTGGTGAGGGCGTGGAAGCGAACCTCGACGCGTTTAAGCCCTTTGATGGAGGCGGTGGGGATGCAAACCGCGAAGAACCCAACCCTCTTGCGGGAGGGGCCGGTATAGGCTCTGCAATAGGTTCAGCCTCTTCTTCAGAGACTAACTCGGGCTCACGCTCGGGCTCCACTTCAGCAGCCGGCTTGAAGTCTGGTCCGGGAGTCGGTGAGCCAGCACGGTCGTCGTCGGATTCGTCCTCCGGTTCTGCCAACTGTACTGGCTCAGTCTTGAGAACAGGGTCAAACGAAGCAGCATTGCTAGTGCCGAACATAAAGGCCCCTGGTACGAAAGGCTGAGCCGTAGCGGAAAGACTCTTCTTGTGCTGCTTCTTGAACGAAGGCTCATCGTCTCCAAATGGTCTGGCATTATTGAAGTCTTGAATCTCCGCCTCATTCTTGAATTCGAATGGTCCCCAATTCGCCTTGTCCTGGTCGGGAGAGGTCGCGGATGGGCTGGTAGTCGTCTTCGTGTCATTCGACTCAGACTGCAACTTCCCATCCGTAGATTCCGAGAGGATAGTAGATGCGAAAGTCGTGTCGCCAACGGGCGCATTCTCGTCCTCGTCGACCTTCGCTTCGTCGACCAAACTATCTTCTTCAACGTCCTCCTTCGTTGAAGTAGCTGGACGTAATTCAGCCTGTGGAACAGGTTCAGGCTCCGGAGTGGGTTTAGCAAATAAGGGAACATCGTCACCATCGGCACTGCTCTCTCTAAATTTCTTCTTCGTCCGATTAGCATCCGTCACACGACCATCTTGATCCTCAGTGGTAGTCGGAGCTGTGATGGGCGAGTGTGAGCTAGGTGGCCGTATGATGGGAACCGCCTTTGACTTCTTCACCGGTTTGACGAATTCAGAGCTCTTCAGGTCGATGCTACCAAAAATGCTACCCGGGCGGTTTTCAGGACCCTCGTTGCCAGAAGCCCCTCCACTAGTAACAGATGAGGTGAAAGATTTCAAAGGCTGGAAAGCAGGTGCATCTGGATTGAATTTCGGTCCAGATGCAGAGAAACTGAATTCGCTCTTGCGGGGTGAGAACGCTGGCGCCGCAGCATTGATCTTCAGCTTTGATGCTGATGACGTAGAAGGTACACTGAAATGGCTCGAAGTCGCAGACTGAGGATTTGGCGTGAAGGATGGGGCTTGAAATGGAGATGGCTGGAAACTGTTCGGTTGGGGATTGTTGTTGCCAAATACGAACTGACCAGGAGTGAAGCTGCTGGTAGGGTTGAATTTGAACTCGGCTGCTCCAGCATTTAGTTTAGAAAGCGAAGGTTTGCTAGTATGGCTTCCGCGACTGGTATGACTTGCACGACGTGAAGACATCTTACTATCAGAAGCCGGTTCAGCATCCGCCCAAGGATTGCTAACCGCGGAGAATGAACGCTGGTGAAATTGGTTTACCAAGTCAAAAGATTGGATCGGTGTACCCAAATTGCTTGGATTTGTCTCAATCTCATACGAATTGTCGCCATTCTGCAGATTAAGATTAGCCGGCCGACGTTTCTGGAAGCTCCCTTCGTCAGTGCTATCTCGCACCTCGTCATCAAAATATGGCGTCTGAGAGAGTGAATGACCACGACTGTGAGGTTGTGGATGATGAAGCTTCGGTCCTTCATCGGAGTCATTTCCGAAGTTACCAAAGTGCACGGAAGGACCTCTAGCATGTGAAGCAGAAGTTGCTTCGACCTCCGGTAGAGGCTTATCTCCTTCCATCTTTTCGTACTCGTTGTGAGGGCTGTAATCTTCGTGTTCTAACTGGGAACGGAATTGTTCTTCCAAGTGGTACTCAGCATCATCGATCTCCTTTTGAAGACTAGCGCTAGCGTTGTGGCGTATGAATTGGCTAGGCTCTGGGGTCTTTGAAGGGCTCTTGTCCTCGTATGGGTTGCTCTGAGTCTCCTCTTCAACTTCACGTAGATCCTGCAACCGAGGTGATGCCCTAGCTGAATCTTGCCTATGCAAGTACTGGTGGGGCAGAATTGGATATTGCAAAGATTGATGTCTTTGGTGAATACCCATCGGCGGAGAAATCCCGTCACGCTGGAAGGGAGAATTTGGCGAAACCAGGGAGTTCAAGTTGAGAACAGAAGGCGAGCCGGTTCGACCAAGCTGCTGATGCAGTAGCATTTGCGGAGACCAGGCATGAGGTGAATGCTGCCCAGAAAAGTGGAAGGGGAGCTCGCTTGGTGAGATGGATATTGACGCCCTAGGGTTGAATTTACCAGGTAATGGCGGCCCGTTGAATGATGCCGGAGATGCAGCCGAAGGCACTGCGGGACTTTGCGTAGATGACCCAGATAAGAAGGGAGGTTGGAAGGGGAATGGCTGTTGCCCATTACTACCAACCGAAGGGGTAGGTATAGGTGGCGAGAACGGCAAGGGAGGGTATTGATTCGACGCTTGCCGGCTCATATTTGATACAGCCGGAGAGATAGAGGGAGGAGGTGCAGGTTCGTCGTCGCCGAAAGAAACACCAAGCGCCCTAAGCTTGGCCTCATTCAACTCATCAACATAATTCTTCCATGCTATAAAAAGGTCAGCAAACTTTTGCGAAGGATAACATTAGAACATAACACACCATTCAGATCCGGAAGCGTCACTTGATACTTATGTTGAGAGCGTTCAGTGACCATATCATCCTCATCCGGCCATTGACCCCTGCTCTGAGAATAGTTCTCGATGGAGTCTAGGGATGCATTGTGTCCTTCCAAATCAAATCCACGGACACTATAACCCAGCTCTTCCCAAGATCGAAACATTGCTGTTACCTCCGCAGCATTTAGAGGAATAGGCGCCTTGCCGGGTTGACCTCGTTCTTCGTCCCATGGCAAGCAAACAAGGATATTCTTTCCTTTCCATGGCACCTTTTTCTTGGGTCGAGGGGTATGTCCTGCGACTGCTTTGACCGGCTTCACAGGAGTAGCCGGAGGCTCGGTAGACGCAACAGGAACTGATCCATTTGAACTCGGCTGATCACTTCTGGGGGTATCCGCTCTCGCTGCTGCCTCTGAGACAGATTCTACTGTATGGATGCTAGCAGCATCTTGGCCGCCCCTTTCTATATCAAGCGCATCCATATCTGCGGTCTTATTGGAGACACGTCGGTTAAGTACCGCTTGTTTCAAGGTTTCGTTGCTAGACTGTTTCCTCGGGTGGTGTCTGGATGCCAAGCTGGAAGCCCGACTGGACGTCCGAGATGCTAGGCTAGATGCTCGAAATGGATGAAGATTAGTAGCCCGCGGGGTCCTGGGGTCGGTCTCTTCAAACCAACCGGCTTCGTTACTCGAAATAGAGCTCCTCAGTGAAGAGTGCTCACTATCGTCAGTTCCGTCGCTAAGCCAATGACGGTGTTCAGAAGCAGGGTCTTCGGTAGTATGCTGGCGAATCCAATCTTCTGTAATACCACGGAGGGGCCGTCGGACACGATTCACAAGTACAGCAGCACTTCCCGATAGGGAAGATGAGGGATGGTCCGGCCCAGTGGTTGAGATCAACGGAGCCGGACGCAGGAAAGGAGTATTGATCTCAAGCTGATGTAATGGAGATTCTTCCGAAGTCCCGCTGCTGAAGCTCAATCGGCGAAAGTGGTCACTATCAGCTTGAGGGTACGGTGAGCCCCAGCTAGCAGTGACGTATTGTCTATCACTTTCAGTATTAGAATTAGATGGAGGCGTCCGAAGAATTTCAGATGCTCGACCCGGTAGCTTTGGAGCAGGAAGCGGTGGGAGGACCGGGGATGTTTCACCGTCGCCAACAGTCGAAGTACTCGAGATAGGAGAGGACCTCGTAGAATGGCGAGACGGTGAGGCTCCAGTGCCGTCCTGTGCAGAGGCACGAGGAGGAGTTGACGGCTTTGAAGAATACGTCTTTAGGGGGCCTTAATCGAGGTTAGAATGGTTCAAAGGTTGAAGCAAACTTCGAACGGTGGCTTCCGAAGCAAGACATACCACGACGAGATCAGCGCAGACGAGACACGGATCGCCTGCTGCTAGATCTCCAAATTATTACTTTCGCGTTCTCGTGCGCCGTCCTTCGCTGCTCGATGATGCAAGGAATCGGACTCGGGCCAACTAAGGGGTAAAGCTGCGGTGCTTGACAGAGCGTGGGTATTGTCGCGACGCGTTCTGGGTCAAAAAAACGAAGGCTCACCGAGGCGATCGGGAAGAAAAGAGTGGAAAAGAGAAAATTAAAAGAATGGTAAAAATACGCAACTCTCCATCGGCTTCGCTTTACCTGTCGCTATCCGCCTTGAATCCAAGAAGGAATGATTTACAGGAAGGACTCGAGTTAGTAAAAGACGCGATGGAGAGCTTCGGACAGAAATGGCTGCAAGCTGGTGCCCCTTGGTTGCGAGAAAAACCCAAGTTGTTCAAAAAAATTGTCCGGGATTGCCTGTTCATGGAAATTGCTATTACATCTAGTCTAGTGCTAAATTGAGTTTGATAAAAGATACATCTACCCGTCACGTACATAGGGGTAATTTAGGTTACAAATGGTCCGTGCTCTAGGTTACTCTCCAACGGCCCTTAACTGTCCAAATTCATATGTGGGCTCGCATTGCGCTTCCCCTCGTCCATAATTTAAATGGGCCTTTACCGTCACCTTGGATATCCACTCCTGCCACGCTTCTTCGCGCTCCACGTATCCTACCTGCCAATTGATACGTATAAACAAATTTGCAACCAAGGTTGGTGAAATTCCAACGCACACATCAATTTTTTTTTTCCTTATTTGTTTTCTTTTTATAGCTCTTTTGATTATGACAGCATTGCGAACCTACGTGTGTGTATAGAGTGTAGAAAGTTCAAACCTAATCGTCGTACGATTACGCAAGCTCTGATGTAAAGCACCTCGTCCCAATCCAGTTTATTATAGACATACTACGTCGAGTAGCTTCGTTGCAAATATTCACACAATCCAATTATCTCAATTGGCTTGCGGTACAAAACACGCACATATGCACTGCTTATATGCTTGATATTTCGTCTCTTTGTCCACTTTATACCCCAGAGATGGCAGATACAATGGAGATGACTGTAAAGGACGGTTCCACTTATAAGGGTTTTAGGCATGTGATAATTGCATCCAATGACAAGCTCGGAAAGGTGTCTTCAATGTCATTTGATGGCCTCTCGAGGATCCGTCAGGAGCATGGCTAAAGCATACCAGTCGATGGCACTAGAATCTCCCTTTGGGCATTCTAAGATGCGGATGATGACGGGCAAGGGCCGCTAATGCAACTGCTGAGATGTCAACCCAACAAACAAATATTATAAGGAGTTACCTATTTTTTTTATAATTCTTATTTTCATATTTTACCATATCCAAGAAAGTATGAGGTATCAGATCCTCTTGAGCTTTATACCCACAATTGTCTATGCTCGGCGTGAGGACAGTCCCTATTATCCAGAACGTAGCATAGCAAAATTGACTTGTGGCTTCTGTTCATCATTCAGTATATGACTCTTAAGCTAACAGTATACCCTCATTGGGCTCCGGAAGTGTTGTATTCGCCAATGCTACGGCCAAACGCGAAGTGCATTAACACAATTCCAATTTCAATGTTATGGCCCCTTTTGAAAATCTTTGGTCAGCAGTTAACGTCAAGAGAAGGAGAATTTCGAATCCCCTTGCCTGCGAAAGCGCAATAGTTAATAGTCTTCGATACTAGGCTCGGGACGAGGCGATATTTAACATTGAACGGTAGTCATCACTGGTAATTTTGCCGAGCACTAATCGCTTTTCGCAGTACTGATATAAAAAGGAGTGGGAATTTTAAAAATAAAAAAGGCGAGCGGAAAGACAAAACTTTATCCAAAAATAGGACAGTCCGGTCAAACTCAAGACAAGGCAGTCTCAGAACACAACTAATTAACTTCACATTCCCCAGCCTTTCTCTAGACTAGGCGCGCGACAACCGGCTAGATATAGTTTTAAAGTTAAACGGCCCCCGGATTCCAGGCTCGGGCTGGATCGCCGGAGCGTTCTTCGGGCCAGCGCCACGCCGTCGCATTCTAGACCGAACGGATCAAGCCACTACCCCTACACTTCACTGTTGTGTAAGGTGAGACATGCGATCCCTCCCCATCTCGGGCTGCAGCCTCTAGGAGGATCTGTACCTACATGAAAGGGTACATACATAAAGGCACAGAATATGAAATCCGTAGACTCTGACTAAGGTTCACGAACGGCGCGGCGTCAGCGGGAATGGAAGGAATATACAACCTTCAATCCCATATGTTGTGAGTATATGGTGACACAATGGATATTAGGGGTCCTGGTAACGATTTATTGCGGGACGGTGTTTCGAAACCCACTATTCAGTGTTGCGAATAAAGAAGGTCACGGGTGTTTTGTGCGTCGTCATAGGGGAATACAATTGTCTCATAATAAACACGGTTACTTGTCAGGTCCAAACTTGATTTTCATAATTGGACACTATGAGCCTATGAAAGCGCTTGAATATTATTCTTTGTCTGACAGGTCAGACAGCATGCAACGTTGTCCGATCGACATCACTGACGTTATACCTTACCGCTTACTTGCTTGTGGTACAGTGTTCTCCTTGTCTCTATATTGTGGCTGTGTGGCTGTCGGCTTGACTTTCGGGCAAGTTCCAAGCCCTTCCCACGGAGACCCCTATGTAGTGATCATAGGGAGCGAAACGGGGGCTATGAGGTACATACACCCACAACTGAGGGGAGCCTCTCCATACACTAGTCACCTGCAGTTTTGAGGTAGCCAAGCTGCCGAGGAAGAGCACCAAGGTACAGTAGAATCCAATCATACATAGTGTTCCAATGTCTTCATTAGAGTTGATTGAAAGCTTAAAAGTTCAATGTTCGATGATAGCGCTGTAAAGACAAAGACAGGGCTCTATTTTTAGTTGGCACAGGGTACTTAATCTACTAGGTATCGTTCGAGGTGCTTGCGCATTAATAACCGAAATCCGGCAGTCCCGGGGCGATCATTCCCGCTATATCGCTATTCAGGCAGTCAGGCAATCAGGTTACATAGGCATAGGATCTCGCCAATAAAAATATTCAATCCACTCATTTGAATGCAAAATATGCATGGATTATAATGGATTTAGGATAGAAGATCGAGACTAGAAAAAAGGTTTAATCAAGTTTACTAGTGCTTTTTAAACTGTAAACAATGTGTAAATTATAATGGCATGTAAGGCATTTATAGTGGCATTTAAATATAATTTTATTATTATAGGATAGTATATGTTAAAGTGTTAAGAATTATTATATTTTTTAAGAATGAAGAAAATGACAATTTAAAACTAGTTAAAGGAATATTTATATATTTTTATTAATATATATAGGTTTAATAAAGGTTATAATTATAATAATATTTTTAATAAAAAATAGCGATATTTTTATTATTAAAATATATAAATATTTTAGTGATAAAGTATAAGTGTATAAAAATTATAATCCTTTAATATTTATGTTTTATATTATATTTTTTTATTAATTAATTAATATTATTTCTTAGTTAATGTTTTATATATTATTTAGTATATTTATTTTTTAGTTTAATATATTTTATAAGATATTGTTTTTTTATAATATTAACTTTAATAATTTGTTATTTATAAAATTTTAAGCTAATATTTTTAATAAAAGGTAAAAAATAATTAAATATATTTATTAAGGGCGCGGGTTTAAAATGATTAATAAAGATAATGTTGTAAATTTATTAGTAAGCGGGAAAATTTAAATAATATGTTAATTAGTTAACGTGTTTAATAATGTTAAAGGGTTTAATATATTGTTGTTTTAGCTTTTTTTTAAAGATAGTAATGGCGGGAATATTATAGCTTTTGTGTAAATGTAAAAGAACTTGCTATTTTTTTCGAAAAAATATTAGTTAATGTTATTAATTATAATATCTTTTTAATGTTATTAATATTAAGGTAATAATATTATAAATGTTAAGGCTATTTAGTAGTAATATTTGTCGTTTAGCTTTAAGTATATATGAAATAAAGTTTAACGTAAAGTTATAAAAAGCTTTTAATAAATTTGTTATTATTATAAATAAGTGTATAAAGTTAATTTTATATTAAAGTTTAAGTAAGTATTTAATTTATTATGTTTTATTATTAAAAGTGTGAAAATAATATTACAATGTTAATTTAATATAAAGGATATATCGCTTAGTTTATTTATTAGTTTAAGGATAATATACGATAATATAAAAGAGCTTAATATTTTAAAGTTTTTAGAATTTTTTTTAAAAGGTAAAGAAAAACTTTGGATTTTTATTAGATATTAAAACTTTAAAAGGTTTTTAACTTATAATTAAAAGGGTATAAAAAAAGGCTTTTATTTATTATTTATTAGTTTAGTTATGTTAATTAGTAAAAAGGTTAATAACTTTAATTAGTTTTTTAATATAAATATTAAAGGTGTTATAACTTATTAAAGCTTTAGGAAAGTTAAAAGCGATATTAATAGTAATGGTATAAAAAGGATAAAAGGGGTTAATAATAAGTTAAAACGATTTATATAAATAATAATTGTATTAATATATAATAACGTATTTAAGGTATAAGCGTAAATATTTGTTAAATTCTTTTTTGTTAATGACGAATTAAATTAAATGATTGTAAAAATAATTAAGATTAAAATGGTTAGGGTTATATAGGAGTTTAAAGATTTTAAGAAAATAAATATAGGGAATGTAAAGTTTATTTAAGGTTTTAAATTTTTTTTAAAAAAGATTATTACGTAAATAATATAAAAGGTTAAAAACATTTTAAAGATTTAAATAATTATTTACCTTAATAATATTAAGGGTTATTTTTTATTTAAAATCTTTAAAATATTTTATTTATATTTTAGCTTTAAATTAGGAATTAATTTAAATTAGGAAAATATTTTTTATAAAGGATTAAAAATTAAAGTGGTTATTAAAAGGTTAAGTAATTAAATAAATTATTAGTAAAGTTAGCTTAAATAATATTTATAAATTATTATTTATAAGGATAAAAAGTATTTATTATTTATTAATATTATTAAAAAAAATATTAAAACTGCTTAAAGTGTTATTAAAAGTATTTATTATTAATATATATAATTATAAAAAAGTATTAGAAATAATATATAACCTTTTTAATTTATAAAGTATAATAAATTTAAAATAAAATATATACTTTATAACTTAAATAAAATAAAGATTTTTATTATTTAAAATAATAAAGTTAATAATATTTAAATATTTAATTATTTTAAAAATAACTTTATAATTAATAAAAATATATACTTATTTAATAATAATAAACTAATATTTATATTTATATAAAATTTAAATAAAATTTAAGATTTTCATTTTTATTAATTAATATTATTTTTTAATTATTGCTAAAACTTATAATAAAAAGGTAATTAACTTAATTACTATTTAAAAAGGGTAAGTAAAAATCTTACCATCTTTTATTATTTTTAAAATAATATTTTCTTTAACATAATATATAATAATATTAATATTAAGTTTGAAAATATTAAAATTAATAAAGAATATATAATTATAATTAAAGTAGTATATTATTATATACTTAATTAATAAGTTTTTAATGTTTATAAAGGAGGTTTTTTTTAACTTTATTAATATTTTAATAATAATATTAAATATTTAATATTTATATTTTTACTTTAATTTTTCTTAATAAAAGTTTACTTTTAATAATATAAGTTTATAATATTTTAAAGATTTAATAATTTATACATATTAAGGTATATTATTATATATATAATTAATAAAATTAATAAAATATTTAAGATCTTTTAATAATATTAAAAATTTAATTTTTTTAATAATAATAAAATATTTTTTTATTATAAATAAATTAAAGGAGTTAATAAGTTTTTTAAAAATAATAATATTAGGAAATTTAATAAAGGATTTAAAGGTGTTTATAAAGATATTTTTTTTTTTTAATATAGTAAAGATTTAAGTAAGATTTTATATATGATCTTTAAAAGTAATAAAGGTAATATAAAGATTATTATAATAAGTATTAATGGATTTAACTAGTTTAAAAATAATGTTCATTTAATGTTAAATATAAGTATTACTATTTTTATAACTTATAATAAAATAGTTAAAGATAAATTATTTATAAGTAATAATAATGGTTAAGGCTTAACATATAAATGGATATATATGTTATTAATAATAAAATAATATAGTATTAAGGATAATAATAAAAGATATATTGTTAATCTTTACTAATATTTATTTTTATAATTTTATTAAATATATATTATTTATATTTATTATATTAAATAATCTTATATTAATAACTATTTAACCTTTATATATAAGTTTTAACTTTTTAAATAGATTTAATTTAAAATTAAGGTTAAGGATTATTTATTAAATGATAAAAATAAATATAAAATATAGGATTAAGCCTTTAATATAATATAAGTAATCTTTATTTTTTAATTTTTTAATAGTTTTATTAATAATTTTTTAATCTTTAATATTAATAAGGTAATAATAATATTTCTTTAAAATTAGCTTTTCTTAATTTAGTTTAAAGTAAAACTTTATTAATTAATTTTTAAATATATTAGTAAAGCCTTTATTTTTAAAAATATTAGTATATTTAATAATTAGGAAATAAATATATTAAAAAATTTTAAAGTTTTAAAGATTATTATAAATAATTATATTATTAAGGTATTTATTAAATTTTAATATATAAAATATAATAAAGTTTATTAATATTTTAAATAAATATTTTTTAAATTTTTTTAAATAAGATTTATAAAATATAAGCTTAATTATTTTATTATTATTAATATAATATTTATAAATATTTTAATTTATTAAAATAAGATAATTTATTAATATATTTTTAAAAAAGATAATAAGGGATAAAATATTATTTTATATAATAATTTACTTTATTTAATTATTTATTAATAAGGTAAAATAAAAAATATTATTATTTATAAATTTAAATATTAAATTTTAACTAAAGTAAATAATATAAATAATATTTAGAAAATATTAAAAATAAAAGATAATTATTATATTATAAATAATATTAATGTAGGTTTATTTTTATAAATAATAATTTAATATTATTATAATAAAGATTATAACCTTATATAATTAAATAATAATAATCCTTTATAATATAAAAATATTAATATATTTAACATTAAGGATATTTATATTTAAAAGCATATAAGTAATAAAACTTAAAATTAAAGTTACTTTATATAAAAATATAATAATGGTAAAATATTTATTATATAATTCTTTAAAATAAAAGTAAATAATAATATATTTAGTTATAATAACTTAATTTTTTAAAATTTTATAAATAATTATAAAGGTTAATTATTTATATATTTCCATTATTAAATAATGTTTAAGGATTTAATTTTTATTAATTAATATTTAAATATAATTAATATTTTTATATATATTTTCTTTATATTTAAAATTTAGAAAAGTTATAATAAAAAACTTTAAATATATTTTAAATTTATATATAAATTTTATACTAATATTAGATTTAAAGTTAATATTAAAGTTAATAATAAAGTAATTTAATTTTAATATTAAGAAATATTTAAATAAATTTATAAAGTTAATATATAAAATTGGTTATTTATTTAAAACTATTAATATATATATATAATTGTTAGTATAATATATTTTAACATAAATAGGGTTTATTTTAAATATAATATTTAAATATTTAATATTAATATTTATAATAGTTATAAGTAAATTATTATTATAGTTATAAAGTTAATATATAAAAAACATTATTAATATTAAAAAGTTATTAGTTATTATTATTAAGGAAATATAATTATAACAAATATATGTAAATAAATAATTATAGCTTAAAAAGTATTAATCATAAAGTTAATAAATGAAGTAATAATAATATAAAGACATAAATATAAAGTTAATAACTTTATTATTAAAATTTAATTTTATAACATTATTGGTTTAAGGTAATTTAAAATCTTTAAAGATATAAATATTTTTAATTAAATTATTATAATTAATAAAATTTTCTAATTAAAAATTTAAAGATTTTTATTTTTAAAATTAAGGTTTTTAATTATTATTAATACTTATAAAATAAGTTTTAATATAATTTCTATTATTATTTTAATTATTATATTAAAAAAGCTGGCTTAAAATTTAAGGTTAATTATTATTATAATTATATTTATTATTATATAATATTGTTAGTTGATTTTAAATATTTGGCTATATATTTTATTAATTATTATATAGTTAATAATTTTATTAATAAAGTTATAAATTTATTAATTAATATAAGCGATTATATAGCTAATATTATTAATATTATTAATATTATTAATTATTATTATGGTTAATATAATTATTATAATTATTATAGTGTTATTAATTAAATAAATAATTAGTATAGTTTTAAAATTAAAGTTGTGGTTTAAGGGATAAGTTATTAAGCTTATTATTATAAATAGGTTAATTTATAATAATTAATAGGTAAATAAATAATGTTAAGGCCTTAGCTTATAAAATATTCTTATGGTTATTAAATTATTTCATAAATGTTTATAATATAATAATTATATTAGGTTTTTTTAATTAGGTTTAAATTCTTTAATTAAAAGCTTTAAATATATATTTAAGTTAATTTTATAAAGGAAAATTTAATGATTTAATATTATGGATAATATTATTAACAAAAGGATATAAATAATAATTATTTTTAATATTAATAATAATAAAATATTTAAAATATAAATCTTAAAAAGTTTTGCTTAATGTTTTCTTAAATTATTAAATTAATTTTTTGTAAATATATTAAATAGTATTTATTTATAAAATATTCCAATTATTTTAAGTAAGTTTAAAAAGTTATTATTAAATAATATATTAAAGATAAATAATTCAAATTATTTTAATAAAGTTATTATTATAAGTTATAACAATTTTTTTAAAATAATTAATAAAGATAAAAATATTTATATAAATTATATATTTATTAAAAAAGATAATACTAGCTTATTTAAGATTTTTCTTATAAGGGTTAAAAAATTTAATCATTTTTAACATTAATAATACTTTTTATATTATAATTGAAAAAATAGGATTAAAAATAATATAAGCTTAAACAAAGGTTTAAACAATAATGTTAATAATAGTTTAAAATGTTAAAGTAACATTATTAGGATTTGAAAAAACTAAGGGATTATTATTAAAAAGGTTTTAAAGATTATTATTAATATTACTATTTAAAATAATAATATTATTTATCATTATTATTAATAAAATATAAGATAATAATTTAAAATAAGTGATATAATAAGTACTAATATAACTAATCTTTATTAATAAAAATAATAGTAAATTAACTTAAAAAATCAAATTAAAGGATTTAATTATATTGGTTAATAATGTCTTTAAAAAGTTAATATAAGATTTTATAAATAAATATATAAAATTAGATTTAAATATATTAATGGATAAGTAAGAAAAGAAATTAAAAAGAAAAGGGGATTTAATATTTTTAAAACTTAATTTTAAAAAATTAAATTTTAATATTAAAAATAAATAATAATTAATTAATAAAAAATCATTAAAATGAGGAATATAAAAATATTATATAATAAAAGGTTATAGGTTAAAGAATTAAATAATTTTTTAAAAAGTTTTAAGGTTATTATTACTATGGTAATAAGTAATTAATAAATTTATAAGTTATAAATACTTAAGTTAAAATATTAATAGGTTAAATTAATAAATATAAAAGGATATAAAAATAAATAGGTTAAAGATAAAAAAAGGAAATAAAAAATCTTTGTTTAAATTTTTAAAAGTAATAAATAAGTATAATTAAATATATTTAATATATTATTACTTTAAAAAGATTTTTTTAAATTTTATTTTCAATTTTATTTATTTAATAAAATATTTAATAATATTAAAATAATTTGGTAAGGCTTTTAGATTAAAAAGGATAATCTTAGTAAAAATAAAATTATATAACTTAATATTTATTATATTATAATAAAAAGTTTTAAAAAATTAAATTAATTAATAAGTTAAAAATTATATATTAATTATTAATAATATAAATATATATAAAATGTATTAATAAAAAGTGTAAATTATTAAAATAATAAATTAAAAATATTAATATTAAAAAACCATAAGGTTAATTATAAATGTAAAGTTATAAAGTTAAGAAATAAAAAGTTTACTTTAAAATAATATAAAAAGAATTGTTAATTATTTATATAATTAATAAATAATGGTTTAATTATTTATATAATTATTAAGGAAATAATAAATAAAAATAAATAATTTATTAATTAAATATTAAGGAAAAGAAATAATTTCTTAAAAATAAATTAAAAATAAACTTATAAATTAAAAAAAGAATAAAGTTATTAATATAAGATAATATATGTTAAAGTATTAAAAATTATTATATTTTTTAAAAATGGAGAAAATAATAGCCTAAAGCTAGTTAGAGGAATATCTATGTATTTCTACTAATATATATGGGTCTAGTGGGGGTTATAACCATGACAGTCACAGTACCCGGAATAGGGTACAGGGCCTGCAAGTGGTCAGTTGTCTAGGAGAAACAGGCAGTAGTCCCACTAACACCCCACTTACTCCTTACCTTTGTTGATCGATGATTGGATCTTTGATTAAAAATTATGCGCGAACACTCGCACTACGCAGCTTTGTGCAAATACGAAGTTAATGTAACCATACCCTTCAGATCATCTTCTCCTTCCGCAGAAAATCCAGGCCTTCGTCAGATTCTTCATCACCTACTACTCCTAGTCATTCGTTTCTTTTCCCTCATTCGATCAAACAACACCACATTATACCTATTTCCTAATCATCATTGTATTTGTTTTTCCAGAGAGTTTCAACTTCACCTCTCTGTGTCTTTCGCTCTCTCAATCCAACCCCTATTTGTTGCGACGCCTTGATACACTAAGTAATTTCCCGTCGCGTGTGATCCCCCGACACAATCTGGGTTCGTTAGACCGGTGCTCAAGATTTAATATTAGCCTTCCCGTCATCACCAGTCCACGTGTCACGAAACTATCATCACACTATAACCTCAATCAACCCTCAATAGGAGGAAAGGACCGGATAGAGCCATTTAATTGTGCTTATCCTCATTGTCGACCCGTCCTAGCATCATCACAGTCCATCATCCGTCACCATGCGTTCGACACGGCTTACTCACATACTGATGATGGCGCTCTCGGTGACCTCGGTTACCGGAGTAGCTTGGCTCGGCGACGACCAATCTGATGCTGTAGGTCAGCTTGAAGGCAAGAGACAAGACGATCCAATCTCGATTTTGACTGGCAATGTCCAAGCTACGGCGTCCGAGACGGCGGCGGCAGCATCATCGAGTACAGATGCGCCAGCGTCATCAACTGACGAACCTGATTCATCAACTACATCACCTAGCAGTACCCCAGAGCCTACAACTACTCCTAGTTCAACAGACAACACAACCCCGACGCCGACTAACACCCCTAGCACCACCAATGAACAAACTACCTCAGCTGGCCCTACGACTAGCCATAGCCCTACTTCGAACTCCTCCCCAACACCGACGTCTACCAGTGGTGGCGGCAGCGGCGGCGGTGACAACGACTCTAGCACCACTGAAGCCCCTAGCACGACAGCTGCGCCTAGTACTTCGACTTTCACAATTGTATATACCACTACAGATGCTGCAGGACGTCCAATTACTACCTCGTCGTCTAGCATTGTCGTGTCGACACCTACTGTCGCGGCGGATAGCCAAAATCAGAACACGGGTATGCCTCCAAGCACTAAGAAAACGATCATTGGTGTCTGTGTCGGTGTTGGTGGCGCTATCATCCTTGCGGCTGCTGGAGTGCTGTTCTGGAGACTCCGCAGCAAGAAAAGGAGCCAGGAGGAGAATGAGGAGCTGGTCAGCTACGGCGATGGATTCGGCGGCCCGGGTACTGCTGAGAAATCTGAACCTAGCGGTAGCACTGCCACTCGAAGCCCATTCCAGAGCACCCTCGAGAGTTACCACGCGCCAACACAAACGAACGCGGCTTCCAATTTCTAAACTCGGGTGTATAGGTTCTCGGCATCTATCTCATCTCCTACCTACACTTATTATGCGGCATTGCTTTTGACCGCCGGCGTCGGAGTTGTAGGTTATTCGCATGGCATCACCATCATGTTGTCGCCCCATTTTATCAGCCGGCATCATCCTGAGGAATAGAAATTTTTCACCACCGAATCAACTCAATTACATTACGAAATACGTATCTAGAAAAGGGGCACACAAGGGCGAAAGGGGTGTTTGGTCCACGAGACTAACTACGCGCGTCTGATTTTTAAGAGCGACGAAGTAGACTCGGCCTGAGTAAAGGAACATTGAAGGAAAATAAGGCATCCATGAACCTAGTAGTCAACGTTGTAGTTGTTGTACGCTGCTAGAGACTACGGAAGGGGGCAAGATGGTCAAGATCTTTGTATACAGCTTCATAATACCAGCTTTCTTCGATTCTACTAAAGCAAACAAGTATATACAAAATTAAACACGTATCCACAGGTGCAGGCACCGTCGTGAGGTTGACATCATAAGTTTGAACAATCAAGTCCTAGGGCGCGGGAGTCGGGTCCAACCTTATTGTAGCCCGGCATGGTTTTAAGAGTTAGCTTCCGCACGGGTTCCAAGGCGTTGGGATAAATGTAGGGCTGGTTGTAGGTTAAATAACGTCCATTGCTCCGAACCTTGAGTCAGGACGGATGCCTACCCATTTTTTGAGTTCGAACGAATTATCGGTCGGGTCTTTATCCGAGGAAGCTTGTAAGGGGTCGCTCCGACCGAATTCTTGATGTTGATTTATACTTTGTCTTTCTAGATATAATCATACATACATACATTATCCCTTTCTCAAATTCCGACCCAGTCTTGGAAGCATTATATATCGTAGAATACCACACTGCATGTGTGGCTACTTGGCGTGGTGGTGAAGGGTGGTAGGTTGGCTTGGATCGTCTCAGGATGGTTTCAGCACCACATCTTGCGCATCTGCGATTTCTCGGCCACCCTCAGCCAATGGCCAACTCAGCTATGCTTCCGTGTTTCATGTATTTTCCGGCGTACAAGTGACATGTCTGTCGCGAGGGATTCTTGAGCTCCGACGGTTAGATATGTGTAGAGGAATTGGCTGGGTAAATGTGCAAAATATGATGTTTTTTTCGTCTCAAATGCTTTTTTTTTTCTCCCAATATTTCAAGCTTCGCTGACGGATTAATCGCCATCGTGAAAACAATCGCTATCTAAAGCTGACCATTAAAACGAGTCATTCCATAGTATCGAATATAGATTAAACGACAGCGAAATCATGAAGTGCCGCGGCACAGTCACTCTGTCCCTGCTGGCCGGGCTCCTGGCCGCCGTGATGGCGGGAAACTTCTCAAATGATATACAGCGAGACTTGCCGCAGGGCATATTTGGACGACAGCAGGAGGCGAATTTACAGGTCCGTGGTTACATGACTGCCTACCAGTTTAAAGCTATCGTTAGATTAATCTAACTCCAAATGATTAGCAATTCACAAAGCAATCTTTAGGGGACAAAGCTCCAGCACAGGTACGCTCTCTGGGGCCTATGAGGGGCGCTCATACCCCGAGGGAGGGAAAGATGCACTCAATGAGCTAACTGGGCTGGAACCCATAGATAGTATTGAACGACGGCTCAGATAGCGATACACGCCCGTTTAAGATCCAGGGAGGCACAAGAAATGACGGCCGGACCTTCGTATGTTTTATCTCTACTACTTTCTATCTTCCTCTGTTCAACAGACCACGCCGTACTAATTGGAAGGATAGACCGACTTCAGCAGCGCAGCGCAGCAAGTGTGCGACGACCAGAAAAACGACTGTGCCGACGTGGCTAATAATGGGGATGCCGACTTCAAGGTCAACGATTGCGACCAACAAGATAGTAAGCCGCCTTGCCCCTATCCATATAGAGCATATAGAGTCGACAGCGTACAATGGCTTGTCATGATATCATCAGCAAGAGGCTAACAAGCAGGGTAGATGACTGCAAGGATGCCAACAAGCCCACAGATGAGGACAATAATTTCCTTTACTTTTGCGACGACTAAAGGGGCGTATTTTCTATTTTATGAAAGCAAGATTCCGTACGGTTGGTGTATGCCCCAGGAGTGCGAAAATTTGCGGTCGTCGACACTAACGACCTCGCGATGGTTGGATCAAACATGTGCCATGCCTACGTTTTGAAACGCAGGCTGATGATCTGCCCACGATGTACTATCATACTGTATTACATTGACCATTAAGGACTCGAGAGTACCTTATTTACCCAGAGAGGATCTATCGACTAAAACCCTAACTATAGTCATGGCAAGACCACAGGCATTGTGTCTACTGCATCAAGTTAGCAGTGTTGCAGGAATAGCACAGCAGGTCACATCACAAAAGCATATAATAATAAAATCAACGTAATTCCCAATAACCTCGAAGCCTCAATGATGTGCATGACCTTTTCTAAGGATCAAGAAACACCAAGGGGATAGACATACATAGGATCGTGACCTCCGACACTTGCATACCTAGGTAGGTACCTACGTATGCATTAGCGCCCGTCCAAAGCATCACGTATCTTCTTCCCCTTCAGTATCAAGAACCTTGATTCATCATAAATCATCAGTTCGCACATCTTCACAACCTCAGAAACGAGTGCGCGGCCTCTCGCAAAAAAAAAAAAACAAGAACAACATAAAAACAAAACAACGAGGCCTACCGCCTCCTGCATAGACAGGGGGCACGCACATCACAGGCACCAACATTCTCAAGGTTTTCATCGTTTTAACCATAAATAACATCGAGCGGTCGACTATACACAGGTAATTTGAGGGGGAAAAAGGGGGAACTTGATCTGGTCTGTCTGCCAGCCAGCCACGATGAGCCGCGTACGCCTGAACTCTAGTAACAAGAGACACCCTTTCAAGAATATCGAACGCCTTTTGCAACCTGCTCATGCCGTGCCGTGCCGAATTCAACAACTCACGATTATGCTTTGTAGTTTGTTTTGCTTTGCTTTAATTCACCCAGCGTATGTCATTAACCTCCTGCCGCCCTTCGCCGATCCAGGATAATAGCCACCCTCGGTTCGTGTGCGTGTAACAAAGGAAAAAAAAGGGGGGGGAAAGATAAGGCGGGTGGCACTACACGGTGTATGTACGTGTGTGCCAAACCGGAATGGTATCTTCGTCATAAGCATCGTCTACCGCCAATTATGCAACCAGGATGGGGGGAGTGGGGGGAGAGGTTGTTCTTCGATACCCTATACCCGGGCCAAGGGCTGCTTTCTGCGGTTCAGAAAGGGAGACGGCATCTCGTCTTTCTCAGGATCCCAGACAGCAGCTGGCTCCGCGAACAACCTCTCCTTAAAGTTACGCTTGGGGCTATTAGTCGTAGAGGTACTCGTGTTCTCTACCGGTCGGCCGCCGGCTCTAGCCTGCTGGAGCTCGACAAGGGTGCGGCCCTTAATATTGTTCTTGGTCATGACCTTGAGGGGGGGATCTAGGTCTTTTTTGTTGAGCTCCGGCTTTCGCTGAAGAGCGTTCTCTGCACTCTGTGTGCCAAGATTGGCGACTGAAGGGATCTTGCTTAGTCGCCGGTTAGGAGAGTTACCTCTGTCTCTTAGAGCACCGTTGCTCGGTTGAGGCCGGATCTGGAATTCCGGAACGGTGCTTGGTAAGGGGGGCATTGTTTTATTAGTGCCCATGGTAGTTTGGGTTCGAAGACGATTAATGGGAGCTGTCTTCGTACTTGTAAGGACTGGTCGTGAAGGACCAAAGGGATTTTTGTTCGAACGGGGTGGACGAGTAGGAGACGGGATAACAGGGGTGTCATCATCCTCAGAATCTGATGGAAGCATGTCTATCTTAACAATTCCAGCATCATCATCGTCTTGGTCGAAGATAGAGGGTTTATTGCCTGACGGGGCCTTAGTAGCATTGTTACGGCGAGGGGATAACGATAAACTCGCTATGGCCATAGGAGACGGCGACGCCATGTCAACATCCATTGCCATCGGTGTTCCAGGAACACGTTCAAACATAGTTTGAGCCCGACAGAATGGCATTCGATTACTCTTCTTCAAAGGCTCCTCTGGCGAGTCAACTGAGTAGTCAGTAATGTCAGTAATAGACGGGAATTCGCCGTCTGTACTTGTCGCGTAAGATCGCGGGAAGTCGGACTTGGATAATGAGGATGTAAATTCATGTGAGTCGATAGGTCCGAACGATGCACGTTTCTTCTGTAGTTCTTCTTGAACTCGTGCTTCAACCTCCTCTTCAAAACGTCGTTGAAGCTGTTCTATTTCTTCGTTAACCAGACGGTCAATCTCTAATCGGGCCTTGACCTCCCATTCTCGCCGCAACTGTGCATCGATCTCTTGTCGGATGAAGGCTTTATCGGATTCAAGATTTGCCAGCTTGCTCTCGACTTGCTTCAGCTTTGTGCTAAGGACTTCGTTCTGAACTTCCAATCTCTTCTTCAGTTCGACTGCTTCACGCTCCTTGCGCATCAGCCGAACTATCGGAAGGTTGAGAAGAGACGCAGTGTCAGGTCGTAGATCAGGATTGACCTTCAGGCAGTCCTTGATGACAGACATAAGTTCTCCCGAGTACACTCTAGGTAACGGAGGTACCTTTCCCTCCTTAATCTTCTGGACAAGTTGGAAATGCGACTTCGCATTAAACGGAGGTTCCCTTGCACAAAGCTCGTATATTATACAGCCCAGCGACCAGATGTCGGATTTGAGCGTATACCGCTCAGCTGCGCATATCTCGGGAGACATGTAAAACGGTGTACCGACGTACGTGGAAGCAAAGTCATGGGATTGGATCATCTTGGACAAACCAAAGTCACCAAGCTTGACCGAATTGTTTTCTCCAAGAAAGACTAGTCAAAGTTAGTGTAATTCTTCGTTGGAACGTCATGGTCATGTGTACATACTGTTCTCAGGCTTCAGATCTCTGTGTAGAATGGTCATGGTACCCTGCGGCGCCTTGACCTTGGTTGTACCAATGACTTCCAGGACGTTCTTACCGACCGAAGGAGGGTCCACGCCATAGTGACATCGGTACAAGGCGGTAAGAATCTGTGAGAATACCTCCCATACGAACTGCTCGTCAGCATACTCGTTGCGATCGGCAAGCCTTCGAATAACGCGTCCAAGATCGCCATTGCCACAATACTCCATGTACAGATGTAGGTCCTGGCTCGCCTTGAGATGTTCACGGTGGAAGTAAGCGACGATGTTAGGGTGTCGAAGCGTCGAGAGAATTTGGAATTCCGAGTGCAATTGTTCGCGTTCCTTCTGGGACATCTTCAAATAGCTGATCTCCTTGCGGCAGAGGACCAAGCCATCCATCTTTCGCCTAACCTTCCTGATGACTCCAAAGGAGCCATGGCCTACGTTCGCACAGTTCATGTTAGTCACAAGCTGTTTGTTATGTAGGTACAAGCAGGAATACACTGTGTTATGACGGGGTTATGATGTATGCAGGCCAGTAGTGACTTACCGATCTTCTCCAGTACATCGTACTGTTCTCCTATCGTTTGCGGCATGTTATCTTCAAGTAGATGCACAGCAGCTTAGAGTTGGAACGGCGTAACTTTATGCCATAGACGATAGTGATCGATAATCAATATGCTAGAAAAGGCAAAGGCAAATGCAAAGGCAAAGGAAGGAAGAAGGCAAGAGCAAATACAAAAGGGATTAGGAGACGCCCCCAGGAGTTTATTCAATGCTCACTTCAAGAGAGAAATTGTTGTTGAATAGGATTGGATTTTTTTTCGTTCGGCAATGCTGCCTGGGAAAGCGTTAGTTAAAGTGAAGCGGGTACTAAATCCCAGTAGGTGGTATGAGCTTCATGTCGGTTCTCTGAATTTTGGTCAACAAACCCGTCGTGTCCACAGCAACTGCAAAGCTCTAAGTGGGGCAACATAACCAACTTGTTATAGCGCCGTTGGAGATCCTTATCGATATCCAATTTTACCCACATAGCTGCAATTAAAGGCATAATTAGATGTTATCGCCACGTGATAACATTACTTACTTGCATCCTCTTGATGACACACTGACTCACCCACGAACCCAATCATTCCCAACGAATCACAGGTGATTGGCTGATTGCGATTGCATACCTCTCATCAACTTGGTCGGAGATACCGGGCTTCATGACCTGAAATTTCTCTCAACCGTTCTCTTTGTGAGAATAAATAGCAGTTATTTTGACCCATTTTAGCTTCTACTCTATCCTGTAGCTCTTGATTTATTGTACAATGGTCCTCCGAAAACACGAACTTGAAGCAAAGCTGAAGGATGACATGGAATTAGTAAAGAGTGGCGTGCTTCGCGACGAGAATCCACTGGACCTAAGCGAGGAGTTCGATGAGCTATTAGAAGCATGTCGACGAGGCGATTTGAAGCGCACTCAAGAGTTGATTTCCGCTGGTGTCAACATAAACGGCAAAGACAGGTTCGACTACACTCCGCTCATCGTTGTGAGTAGAGCTTGTCTGCCTGTTTATTGCTCTTGAAGATCCCAAGCAGCTGACTACCGTCTAGGCAAGTCTCTGCGGGCATTATGAGTTGGTAGAGTTGCTACGTATGTATTCAGTCTAGGATTACCCTCTTGAGTTAACACGAGACCAAATATATCCTCACATAAACAACGATATATGACTCAAAAGATACCTGCCAAGTCCGTTTGAAACTGTACTAATCCTAAGCTGTGTAGTCGAATCTGGTGCTCTAGCAGAGCGAGATACGTTCCAAGGAGAACGATGTATTTATAATGCACTAAACGATAAGATCAGGACTCTGCTACTGAAATACGACTACTCTAAATCCACCGATCCCTTGCAACCTTGGGCTGCTCACATTAGCGCATTACTATCCAGGGAGACTCCTAAGACATCCGATATAACGTTGATAGCGGCATCAAAGTCGTTCGAGCTTCACAAATTCATCCTCTATGCTCGATCCCCCTATTTTAGGAGGAAGCTTACAGAGGCACCTGAAACAGAGACATGGAAACTGCCTCAATCCATACCAGTTGAGTCGTTTCAGGTCGTCCTACGGTATTTATATCTAGGCGACATCCCGAGAGATCTAGTCGATCCAAGAAGTAGCAGCACGGAGGAAGAAGTCCTAACTGGGATTGATAAGATCAGTAAACAGTTAGAGATTGACAAACTATGGGAAGCTATTCTTTCGGGCAACGATCGACGATTGGCACGGCAGAGGCACCAAGATGAGGTTAACCGAGCGCAGGAGCAGATACGGAGCTTTTTCGAGGAGAAGGTGCTTGGACACAAGATGGTCGTCGACTCTAGGAAAGTTCAGGACGTCAAGTGGCCACATGACAACTCCATATTTGCGGATTGTCTTTTACGAGCCGACGAGGCCGGGGATGATGAAGAGGAGGATCGTGACAAGCAAGAAGAATCAAATGGGATTCCTATCGGTCCAGGCGCCGAGTTGCGGGAACAGAACGGCATCAAGAAAGTCAGAAAATCTGAATTGTATCCCGCACATAAGGCGATGCTTATTCGTTCGCCATACTTCGAAACCATGTTCTCCGGTCCATTCCGCGAAGCTCAAGCGTCAGAACACCTACTCATCATCAAGGTAGACTGTCTACCAGAGATCCTCGAGATAATTCTGACATTCCTTTACACTGAGAAAGTCGAATGCCCTCTCGAACTCGGCTTAGATCTACTCTACGCGTCTGATATGCTGTTCCTAGACAAATTGAAGAACAAGGCCGCAGTCGCTATCAGCACTCTAGGAAGCGGAAACAATAACGTCTTAGTCGATCGAACGCATGCCCACGAAGGCGAGGACGCAGTGGAAGTCGAGGTGGAACCCATCAACGTATACGACGTCATACACGCAGCCTGGGACTTGCGAGTCCAGCGGCTAGAAGAATTCGCAGCGCGGTATCTCGCATATCGCTTAGAGGATTACATCGACGAAGAAGAGTTCACCGAGCTGATCCAGGAAAGTGCTGCAAGGCTCAAGACGAGAGAAGAGACGGATACAATCGAACTACTGGACGATATTCGGTACTACCTATCCGAGCGCTTCAGATTACGATTCGAGGATGCCGGGTTGGACGAGATGATGGACGAGAACGGCGAAATCAGCGCTGAGGCCGCGGAAGTGCTGGCCTCGCAGGAAAACGCCATTGCGACTGGGGATAAGGCCGCCAATGGTGACGCTATTGCCGCAAAGACCGGTGTGGCGGAGGCCTTGGTTAATCCTGGCGGTGTGGTCAGGACACTCGATGGAGAGTTGGTCGAGGATGAGTTCGCCTCTGATGCCATAAACTACCAGCTCCTATTACGGAAGATCGATACGATGCTAGAGAAGCTTAAACTAGACGCATAGAGACATAGCATTAAGATACATACCTACTAAGTAAGGTGTATGCCAGAGATCCCCCTAGAGAGTTCAGTTGCATCGATTTTGAAGGCTTTCTTCAGCCGTCATCACACAGTGCTCTCGTCAAATGTTTAGACTCAACCGGCCATAATAGCGATGCCCCCAACTTTCCGTAATCTACACCAAGGTGCACAATAAATATTGCAGTCCATATTACCCGCGAAGTAAAAATTTTAAAGCCTACTCCTGTTATTCTGCCTTGTGGTATCTAGCTCCTTTCTCTACGCTCCGCACTTGATAAGTCATAAACGTAGGACTCTCGCGCATAGGCTATCGTTGTCAAAAGGCTTTCTTTGCCTAACTGCGGTATGGGTCACATGGCATGTACGGGTATGTGGCGAGGAGCAGCCGCCGCCGTCAGAGAGCCCCAAGCGATCGTTCAGCCCCGGGACGTGGCTTGCACACCGGTGTGGGCTATCACGACAGCCTCCCTGACACCGATGTCAGAGCGGATGCGCGGTGCGTATAGATTGGTAGGTATGAGTGGTTCTTACTACCTCGGTTATCGTAGTAGTCCGATGTTATCGAGGCGAGATGGCCCTGGGCAGGCTCTTTCGTATTCTGGAATGCGAGGAGTCAGATGGATTAGTCCGCGGAGGTAGAGCAGGTAGAGCTAGGCTGTGCTTACCTTAGGTTAGGTAGGCAGGGGTAGGCAATGCTATCATGACGATAGGATATTGGTAAGTTCAGGTAGCAATAGTGATAGGATCCTGGAGAAGCAAGATGTACCTACGTAAGGCGAGGAGTTTATGGCCGCAGAACACTGTGGTTGTGGCTATGATAGTTAAGATGGCCGCACTTTTTGCTGACGAGGGCTGTTTAACGTATCAAGAACATCATGAAAGCGCCCCTTTCGACACAGACCAACTAAGGTATCATTATTCTACGGATTTAAGATAAACAGGTAGGTACCTTACCCCTGAGTTACTAAGGCTGCTTATATGGATGCAATACCTGTAATGATCTGACCGCATCTATCTTTTGCAATCTGTCGAATAGCACTTGCAGCAACTGAATATCTATCTCCCAAGGTAGCAGGTAGGTTAGGTAGTTACCTAATGATAGGAAATAGGTTTTGCGTCAAACAGAATTGTCTCCAGCAACTTGATGTATGGATTTCTATTCGCTTAGTACCTACCTAGCTATTGCAGAATAGCTATTAGGTCAAGGACGGGCATGGTAACTTTTCACGAACATATACAGCCAGATTTGACTACGTACTTCAGCTTTGTGCATATTTTCTATATGGATTTAAGTTGGCCGTAGACATATCAACTAAATTCCACTTGCCACTTCTCTTACATCCGTTACAATGATGGAACATACAGATTAGGAGATAGTCAACTCAACCGGGCTAAATTCAAGCCCACGCGGCTCTGCGCTACTCAGTCACAAGAGAGGGCCATATAATACACGTTTATGCCTTCAAGGTAGGATAGCGTTCTGTGCTCGGGCGGAAGGCAGACGGTTTGGGGAAGGCCAAGGCAATTTCGTGTGACGATAGTTCGGTAGCGTACCATAAATTAAACACATAGTGATATCATGAAGTTGCAAAATTCTTCAGGGCTACCGGCATACAGGAGACGGCACGGCGTAACTCCCGGCATATATGTATTCGCCACAGTTTCTCCAGCAATATACGACAAGTATTACACCCGCACACAATGTAAGACATGATCGGCGACTTTTTTTTTTTTTTTTTCTCACACGCAGATAAGGCTACATATGCTACCAAGCTCGAATCATGGACGGTTACGCAGCAAAGGCACATTTGCCGTGACACGAACTCGAACTTCACTACGGAACTCCGCCACTAGCTGGGTTGTGGGCAGAGGATCGACACGTGCAAATAGATTTCGTACGTATGTGGGAGACTCTGTACGTAGAACGAAAGGGATCCCCCTGCTGATCGTCCTCGAGCGTTGTCAGCGAGCAGCGCGGGATGAGATCGGCGCCGGGTGTAGGGGACGGCACATAGGGAGGCTGCATCCGGTGAGCGCCGTCCTGCTTAGGGGCGCAAGCAAGAGGGCTTTAGGGGAGAGCTCCCCGGGCCGCCTCGTCTGATTCTCCTAGGCGTTGAATGAAGTTTCATCCCGTACGAAATGCCAGGGACTTATTTTCTTTGTTTGGGCTGGTTGGTCTAGATGCGATTGCGTGCAGAATGTGGCGGTCGACTGTGATACACAAACACTGAATGCGTTGTCTGCGGAGCGGGATATCAGGTAGGCATCTACCAGTAGCTCCCTCAAGATCTATGAACCGGCGTGGGAGGCAGTGCCTAGGCTCGGCAGCAGGCGCGCGTGATAGTTTGACATACTGAGGCATGGGTCAGGTGGAGACGTGGTAATGTCGAAGTACGAGCGATACTACGGGTAATAAAGACTAGTGAAGACGAAATTAAGGTCTCGCCACGAAGATAGACTTATGTACTAGTCATAAATACTACTCTCCTCTACGTTTCAGACGTCCCGTGTCTTTCATCTACGATATTATGGAGACAGAAGAAGCAATTGTAGTTTGGGAAACGTGTAATTATGAAACCTCCGCGAAAGGGTAGGTCGATCCGAGAATGGGCTTGCTAGTGATCCTCCCAGCCACGTGAATCGCAATACATGTTGGGCGTTGTTTAGCGCCAGGAGGCGTCATGTTTATTCCGGTGAGGAATAAGCTTAGATTACCTATGTACTTCGATGCGCGTTTTGATACTGTGGGCGGATACTGATCAAGAGTTTTACCCATTTAGGCCACGAGGCGTGGCACTTTTTCCCATGTTGCAGGATAAGCTATTTGCTTATTACTTGATGCACCTCAGCCACTGCCGTACGATGATTCCGGGGAACTGGCTGAGTCATACAATAAACTGACCCCTGACGAAGACTAGCGATTTTCAACGCTCGAAGCAATGTGATGATGCTCAAGCTCGCCCCCCTACGGGATCCTGCAGCTGCGTCTATGAAGCATGATAATCTCGGGAGTGTAGGGAGTTTACGGGGCACGTCACTTTTTCGGCCGTGACTGTCACTTCAGGTCATCTTTCCTCAAATCCAACCAATACCGAGCTTCATGTAATATAAAATCAGGGCTGCCGGGGTCATTACAGAAGCTGTCAGCTTCCCACCGGATGGAACCGAGGAGGGAAGGGGTAATCCATGATCAGCGTTTATAGATGCCGTGTGTAGGCGGCATGTAAATATACATACCTAGGCAGGAATGATACCATAAGATTATCTTCCTAATTATAATTTACATCCCCTTGTCGCTGTGAGGGGAAGTGAATGTTGGTGCTCTTGAAGGACGAGTTACGTCCTACACGAGAGATGAATCTAAGACGGGACGCGCGTTTCGAAGATTTAGTACCAGACTACTCCAGAGATCTTGAGGATCTTAAGGATCTACTCGGATGATCTACAACGCCTTGTAATTGTACATATATGCAATGGGTACTCCCGGATCGATACGCTACTGGCAGATTGACTGCTTAGTCGGGGCTTATTAATGATGGGGATTGGCGACAAGAAAATCGATAAGTAAACGGCCTTCTCCAATGCCAACATCGAAAGAACTTGCTTTTAATGTGATTACAAGTAAGAGCATTGGGATGGTGCGAGTGCTTCGAAGCTGGATTCGCAGGAATTCTGTTCATCCTGGACCCCTGCCTGCAGTCCCAGCCCAACGGCTTGGGTGAATCGAGGATCTGTGGGTGCAACCATCTCACTCGACTAATAAATAAGGCTACCGACATAGTACAGATGGAATAAAGGAAGAGCTCGCTTATTCATAGCGTACACGTGTAGGAGACCTGCTGTGGTATGTGACCTGTAGCTTTAACAGCCGGATCTATGGTTCCTACTCGGTATTTCGAAAGGCGCAATTTATCTAAAAATGAACATGTACTCCGCATAGAGCCATCTCCCATCCATCTCATCCATCCATCCATCCCATGGAAGGCGTCCAGTGCTGCCTATCGGATGTACCGCCAACGGCCGATAGCGGGAGGCTCGCTGCTTATATATGTGAGCTCCCGTGACCTAGTTAAGCCAATACCGAGAACCAGCGATTCGTAGAGATCATTCTGTAATAGAAAACGCTGTTATCCATCGCCGTACTCTCGGCCGATCTACCTAGGTACGTGAGAATGATGCGTGCCGATGCAGAAGGGATTGTGTGCTGTGATCCAGGTCAAAAGGGGAAAACAATTCACCATACACACTTTATGCATGCATTGCATACGTATTCACGCAATTTCCAATATAGCTGCCTCGGTCTATTGTTAGACTTGTGTAACACTTGTCAGCTTAGGTGGATAGTAACACCGGAGAAGGGCAATAGGTTGCCAACCTTCACGGTGGTGTTATATGCCAATCATCTTGTATTTCTACATCAGATACTTCTAAAGGAGAGCTACGAACGTCTTGTTCCCGGGAATGGCCTAGACAGCTTCGATGGATCTCGCGCTTCGGCTGTAGCTTTGTGGTGTCCCGAATTCGACTTGGCAGGTAACCGAATGCTCCCAGAGGCTGGAAAAAGGGGGTATAATATGGCTGATATATGTTACAAGATGGCTTGCAAATATCTCGCCGAGGAAATAATCTACAGAAAGTAAGGCTTGTAGGTACCTATCTCTTTCAAGGGCGGTTGGTTTCTTTCGTAGTATATGCCCCTATTCACGCATTTTGAAAGATTTAATGATAATCATATGAATATCATAACTGTTTCCTCTTTGTGATATAGCAAGGTAGACTGTTTGTATAACTTGGTTTCATTGATAGTCTTGATGTTGAATTAACAAAGGATGCAATGCCTGTAAGCAATTTCTTAGCCAGAGTTAAATGATCAATCACTGTTTACACACTGCTACACATCCAGGTTTGGCTTCATCTTAAACCCACCAAATAAAATTGCACCTTCATCCCCATCACTATTGGATGGTCTTCCCGAGGCGTATGACGTCTTGGTGATTGAGACCGGCCTGAAAACTACACGAAGTGCCCTCATCTCACTTGGAAGGTAACGCTGGATGCGGCTCTCGGTTCGAGTTTTGTTTATCGACCTCGCTGCAAGCCAGGATCTATTGAGCCCCTGCCTCAATAAAAATCCTGCGTCCCTAGCACACCCGCTATGCCATGCAAGGCATGTCGATATAGCACTCAGGGGAGATCTAGACCACTAAATATCTCGTAGACGCAGCCACATCAGGCCATGACGGCTGAGAATTGACTGATGCCGAGTGACACATAGCCAACTCCGGGAACACACTCCCGTCGCCCTGAGGAATCGCGTGAATTCCCGTCTTCTGTATAAACCGAGTAAGAAAGCTGAAGCGGACAAGGTTGGTTTGCTAGGACCATCGCGTGTCGAGAGAGAGAAGTAACTATGATATGCAATGACACAGATCGTCTGTCATCCTTACCGAAGCTCGCGTAAGTAGATGATAAGTCAAGCCTGCATATATGTACGGAATTGACGACTGCCTGGTTGACGCTGCAAAGAATCCTGGATAATCACGGCTTTCGGAGATCTTAGGGAGTGGGATAACTCTGGGGATGGATGCTGCTGGCCAATCCGGCCAATCTAAGGCAGATGAGCTGTCCTAGAAGAATTTGGTCCAACACGCAATCCTATCTAGTTCCTAAATGGTCCGATGCCCACACTGCATGTACAGTACGAACGTAATGGCGAGTATGTAGACATACGTGGTGTGTTATAAGTTGTCGTGATTGGAGGAGCTTGTCCTGACCTCCCTCCCCCGGTTTAAAAGTTGTAGCTGACCGTTAAGTAGGGGTCCAAATCGACCCTGAGAATATCCAACACTGCCGAGGACTACATAGTATCTGGAATATCTGACATGTTAGTTCATGTCGGGCATCAGCTCAGAGATCCCCTATGATTTGTCGTTGGGCGTTGTTGGGAGCGGGGTGTCTTGGTATGATCCGAGGAAATGTGCTGTAAATACCCTACAACACGACGACCCTGCTAGAGCTAATGTACCAATAGTCGCAACTTACTACCATAGCCCTATGTTTCTTTATAGGTGATAACCGAGGTTGCTATAGGAGAAACATCTCTAGATAAAAATATTGATAGTATACATAGGTAGGTAGTGAGTGTATAACTTAGAAGTAACTTATCCTTACATTAAAATTAAAATGACCTGCAGTTTCATGGGGCTAGATTTAGGGCTTACATAGGCCTTGTAACAGTTAAAATCACAACTGAGAGGCCTCATAAGAACTCAATGACTAAAATAAGCATTTGCTCATCTCATCTTGTTAATCTCGTGAGCGCATGTCCTGATTGGGAAAGCGCTTTATCCCTGTAATGATACGATGAACGAGAATGGATGATTAATGGGGAATATTTCCATGGCTCGGGACCAATGGCCCTTGCTCAGATCGTCGATCCCACTACCCCCGTCTTGAACGAATTCGGTTATCACCCCCGATGGACTTGACTCTACTGGATTCTGGAAGAATTGTTATAGCCGCAGATAGCTTCAAATCACTGCAACATGATGACATAGAAGACATTGGATGGCTTATGATCCGGGGGAAATCTCCTTGTCCTTGCTCTTGCACTTTAGAGGACCCAATATCTTGGGAAGGAGACGCGCTTGTGCGAGTCAAGCCTCGTAATAATTAATCTTGTAAGTTGGGTAAGTCATTTGCAGACATTCTCTTTTTGACCCGGTAACTTGAGATGACTGGGTTCCTTGGGCTTCACTAAAAGGAACTGTTAAGCCAAACATGGAGCCAATAACCATTTGGTTTCCATCAAGTTCACTATCTGATATATGATAGCCGGAGTACAGATGATCACCGCCTGTGAGACTATGATGTAGTTGCTAGGAAGATCACGAAGGGGTCACTCGTCAACCGGCCTTACTCTCTGGAAGCGGCGGCAGCTGCTCAGGAGGTATTCAAATAGCAGTGAGAGACTTATTGGCTATAGATTGTGCCTAATTCAGGGGTATTGTTGATGCGGGTCTCCCTTCAGGAGACGATATCGAAAATCTCTTTGCATATCGACGATGATTCCTTGAGGTAGGAAGATTCTGCTTCTCAGTGAAGCTCGTCAGCCTGGAAATAGGCGAAGACAAACGTTATAATATCGTTATTATTGAAAGTGATGACATCGAGTCAAGGGAGATGACCCGAAAAAACGTGACTGCTCATCAAAGATGCTTGGATTAGGGGTCGAGATCGACATACTATAGTAGGCGGCGTGGGTTTAAGGACCCATCGGGGGAGTAGCTTGCGGGAGCCGCGGTGGACATGAGATCAGCATAGCGCTCTAGCGCTCATCGCTTAGAGAAAATCCCCAGGTATTCCATGTCAGATGAGAGTGGAGCGAGCTACAATAACTCGAGGAAAACCGACAAAGTGGATATATTAAATTACACGCTGTATGGCAGGTAGTTCGTGGGGAGAGTGGTGTAAATTATTTTTGTCACCCACTTGACCAACAGTCTCATCATCACTATTGACAGGGATTAAGCTAGAGCCTCCGAAGTAGCCCCGTCTTTTAATCTCCATATCAAGTTAGTTGGTGATGCCTGATCGTACCAACATCTGGTACCTACTCCCCAGGCAGCGTAACACTCATCAAGCCTCACGACATCTTTTCCAGATTTAGCTGAGGCTGATCTGTGATAAGTATTGTAGTATACACGCTGGGTATACACGCAGTGATTACCGTATGACCTTGAGTGAAGCGTGAGTAAAGAACTAACGGAGATAACAATGATTTAGAATGGAAAATGAGCTTGACGCGCGATAATCAGGTCAAGTTAAAAAAAAAAAAAGTGAAGTCTTTCGTATTGTATAGCACAATACATACGAATAGCCGTACTACATGTAGAACGTTAGTCTTATTAGATATATTAATGATATAGTTAGAGATGTATAGCTACATAATACGTATACTATGGTAATACTATGTATGTGCCCCTTTTCATTAAAGATTTTCCACGTGTAGTGTAGTAAGATTATTATTGTTATAGATGCAAAATTAAATGCCGATTGGTAAAACCGAAAGCGTTAGCAGCTTCTGCTGAGGTCTAATAAGCATTAGATTCAATTCATCTGACCGACTCATCATGTCGGGTTGCATGTACGGTTAGGCCCAACCATGTCATAGATTGGCGGGGACGTGGGACTAGTGAATAGACCTCACTTGAATGAAGCATACTAACAAGGCACTATTACAAGGTAAATACATATGTAGTCTCTTGCTAACGTGTTCTGGTGCCGTTCTGGCGTCTATCTAGCGTGCCGTCTGCAAGCCTCAACTCAATTTTACCATGCTCTCGAACGATCCGTGAAGAGAACTTGGAAGAAAAGCAAGTCGCACACTAGAATTTCACGTGGTTTTTAGCTTCTCCGTCGCTTCGACTTGTCCATCTTATTAATTGGCGCTTCGTTAATAGTTGCAAGTGCAGTATTGAAGAACGATGGTCTTGGGCTTAACGCGGTACAATCTTAAGAGTGGATGTACTGATGTAGCGCATGGAGATCATTGGAGATTTGTAAACCAGAAATAGGTCGTCTAGACGCCTCTTCGTTCCGGCATCCGACCTTAAAATAATCACAACATCAGACGAAGCGTCAAAAATTCAAATCCGACTGTAAAAAATGTCTCAACTCAATATGTTAGGTATCAACTCTAATTTAGCGGTGGTGACACACCCTGAAGCAGGCGGGAGTCCTATGGTGACTTGGCTCGTGCCAGATAGCTCGGAACTTGTTTGTCCCTTCATGCCTTTTCTCACGGGGTGTCTCGCTTTGGGAGCTAAGGTGTCAGGGAGACAGGGGTTTTGTAGAGCTGCCATCCCGAAGGGGAGTCTATTATCCCTGTTCAAGTTCTAGGCTGTCGATCACAAACCACGTTAAGGGGCAAAGCCTGCAGAGAATTCTTAAGTCATGACTGCCAAAAACAGAGACTAAAAAGGCACTGTAGTCCCAAGGCAAAATAAACCCTTGCTAGTCACAGACCACCCTGCGTAAGCGAGCAGATTCCTGGCGCCAAGTTGACGATCATATGAGATTAGCATTCGTTTCTGAAAAAGCCTCCGAATGTTTCTTGCAAGAAACATCTTGCTGGACGATACCATATTATTATTGTAGTTTTTTTATTATACTAAGGGACTTGCCCACATAGTAGCCAGTAGTGCAGATGCCCATGACACTCGTTGACAAGCGTAGTCCTCATCCTCACTTCATACATCCGTCATTCTTGGAGCTTGAGCTACCAACATGGATCTAAACATATTACGTATGAGAGCATCTGTTTGTTTAATAAAGCTATTTTCTATCGCCAAGAATTGTGGCGCCTTTCTGGGGCTGGCCATGGTCTCCGTCTTGTGAGTTTGCGGAGCCCGATATGCAAAGACCCTCTCTTCGGATATTCCCATGCCACAGGCACCTCGCTGCATGATCTGGTAGGGCTCATCTCAATATTTTTACCTCCAATGTACCGTGACGACGAGACAAATCCGGACAGATGCGGCTCTCAACCCTTTCTTGAATTAATTTCGAGTGTCTGCATTTATTAATATTGACCAGGCTGTTTAATACTCTATATGGCCTACAGGACCTTGTAAACACTTGGAAAGTATTGCGTGCTAAACCCTCTACTTGCAGCAGAGGCGGGATAAGTGAATAAGGAGGTGAATATACCAACAATAAACACGTAAACATCAACAAATCAGGCGCATAGGCTAGATTAGCTGTCAGGCACGGCAACTTCTCTACCGAACAACTCCTTGTTGCAGGTCTTGATCAATGCTATTGCCGTTGCTCCCGAATTAGGACGGACAAGACGCAACCTCGCGGATAGATCTGACAATCTGCAGCATGGTCTGAACAGATCAAAACATTTTGGGGCAGAGGCAGTCATCCGAAAGATTGACAGGTGCACAGAGAACTATTACAGCGTTGTGTTGTCAGGTCTTCGTGGGGTGGACGGCATAAGATCAGCTTGACAATCCGGTCACAGCACAGGCTCGGCAGGGCTCAAAAGACATGTCGACAAAGGCTTCTGCGGCACTAACCCTCGAGTATTGTCGTCTCAAGTCCCCTACTCCACATGAACTGAACCGGGTCCCTTGTCCGAAGTGTACGAAGACAGGGGTCACAGACCAACTATCCGGCCGGCAGTATAACCCTAAGGGGTAATGGTGACCCGGGTGTGCCAATGCACCCAGCAATACCATAACCACACATTCTACGAGGATGCTAGTCTTGGCTAGCCAAGACTTTGGAGGTAGAATATGAAGATTAAGAAGGGATGAGCTTAAACGGTCCACCGGGGATGTTCAGAGTTGCAGGAGACCACGCACACGGACGTCTTATTAGACCCTTGCTGGTGCATAGGCCTAGCCAGTAGCCGTTTGAACTTGAGCGATCCCACGAGAATCCCAGCGGAGCCGTTCTCCTACGCTCATCCTTCGATCTCACTCACATGTACAGCTTTGCCCATCAATACATACTGTACGTACCGCCTTTGCATCAGCCCATACTTGGGATTTGGGACCACTAAAAAGAGGCGGGCGAGCATAAGCAGTTCCAGAGTCCCATCGCCGCACATGGGACTCTAATACATCAGCGTTCACCCATTAATAAGGGGCGCCTATAAGTACTTGCCGATGATGCAGGAGGTACCTTCGATACCGGCGATCTACTGTTGATTTCGACCCAGGTCTGCCGTGACCCACACCCAATTTGTGACAGTTGTTCTCCAGGGATTCTTGAATGGATTGACGCTTGATCGTCGTTTATATTATACCTCCCGGGAAGATCTGATAGATACATCGTCAACCCTCGTCGTCCTCCCACCACCTACCGTCCATACTTAAGTACCCACACTCCCCGTACATACTTTTTAAGTTGTCGTCTTTCTAAACCATTAATCGCCTCTCGAATATCGAGGATCCACGAGTGACATATACCTGTTTACCAGAACAGCCAGCAGTCCTTACAGTTAATATCTACGACTATCGTCGACGAAACTCATTAGTCCTAATACCGCAAGCTTAAGAGCCTCTTCAGTTACATATTTTATCTCAACATAATATACATAAAATGGCCACCGCCATGTACGCAACGCAGCCTGGTGCTCAGTACGGATACCCGCAACCGCCTCCTTCGCCTCCAATGGACGAAACTTCGAAATGTTCTTTACCCTCAATCTCCAATTTATTAGTAATGGCAGACGCTGGATCGCCAACTACAGAGCAGTCACCTCAGTCTCAAGGTATGGGCGGATCACAGCCTTCCTAAAACGAACGATGTACTAAGCCGCAGAGTAGCACCGTCAGTGAAGGTAGAGACTCGACCAAACTCGTCTCACTGTGCGAGTACCGGTCCTTCACGCGCGGCTCTACCTCCCACTCCTCCCATGAGCTCAGATGCATCCTTCGAGGGCTACAACTCACCCTCGACGAGATCAGTTTCTGTCGTATCAGCACCTAATTACTATTACGAGACCACTCCACCCCTGGAGGATGTTCACCGCCACCAAATGGCGGCGGCCGCTGCACCACGTATGCCCATCCAAGCTTCAGCGTATTCCCAACCAACATTTGCTGCGCCGTACATGGGCCAGACGGCGTTACCACCTTACTATCCGGCTGGTCTTCCCGGAGCCCAAGCAGCGCAGCCGCAGATCTCTGGACTTTACTACCAAAGGCCGCTACCACAGGTTTGTCTAGCATATGATCCAACGGTCCGAATTATGCATACTAATGTAGCTATAGACATTCCCTCCCCTGCCAGTAACAGTGTCTTTGGCACCGGCTCCCGGAGGAAACCCATGGCAACATCATCACTACATCTCGCCATCTTCAGCCGCTTCTTTCCCTCAGTCACAAGACCGGTACATTTGCCAAACATGCAACAAGGCATTTTCCAGGCCGAGCTCTCTACGAATCCACAGCCACTCTCATACGGGTGAAAAGCCCTTCAAATGCCCTCACGCAGGCTGCGGCAAAGCATTTAGTGTGCGAAGCAACATGAAGAGACACGAGCGCGGATGCCACGATAACGGCAGCTCTACCCACCACCGCTAAACTCAGTTTTCGCAATCGATATTATAAACGTTCGATGGTGTCATTATTTATTGTTTATTCCTAATTTGAGACCTTAATCCGGCGCGAATACCCCCCCCAAATAGGAGATTCGAGACGGGAACTCGGAGAGTTACGGATATGAGAAGGGGGCAATGCATTTGATACCCACACGCGGGTTACGCTACGAATCTTGACGGCCGCCTTCGTTTCTCAAAAGTACTCACTGTTTTTTATCGGTTTTTTTTTATCTTTCAATTTTTGATTTTAATTCCCCGAGCATTTGTTTACCGACCCGACAAATCTGATTCAGGACATATTTCGAAACATTTTGGAACGATTTATTATTATTATTTTTTGGGAGGCGGTCGGCCCCTTTGCTGCTTACTGGGACGGGCGGAATTTGCGGGATAGGGAACCGGTTGCATTTTCGCACTGCGTAGGATGTGACTGTTCATTGACGAGGCGCATCGGATTTTTACCAACTTTGGGCATTTACACCGGCGTTTAACAAATTCATCTTGGGGTGGAGAGGGAAACAAACACATTTGCTGGAACATTCAAAACACCAAGAGCAATCTTGCCTCTCGTTTATGGTATTTATGGCATTTTTTCTTGGATATTCTATCTTAGTCCTAATGTATAGAACAAGGACTGCAAAGGAAGAGGGAGGGGAATGAAGAAGAGAATCTGTATCAACAGAATCAATGAGGATCGAAGCGATTCAGGTCTGCGAAACGAGCGAAAGAGCTCATGTACGATGGGGAGATGAATCTGATGAATCAGAAATTGGCTTAGCTAACACTGCAGGCCATGAGAATCAAAATCCAAAATGATGTTCAAAATGCAATCTGTTTAGCCTCATTCTGTGACAATCGTGTTGATTTCCTTCGATGCATGTGCATGAAAATGTGCTTAACAAACAAGGGTCATCGAGGCAGTGTGAATGTTAAGCTTCTTGTCGGACAGGGAGGAGAAACACTGGTATGCAGGTAACCTTGTTTTAATGTCGAGGATCTAGCCCCTGCATGGGGAATTCAGCAGCTGGTCGAGTTTGCTTTAAGCTCTATCTAAGCTTTGTTTCGAGATTCACGCAGGGGTCGAAACTCGATAACTGGAGAGTAAGAAACAACCTTATTGTTACAGTAACGCGGAGGGAATATCCTGTTATTCGAGACAACATAACTCTGCGGTGAGGAAGGTTGGTGATTTACGCGAAGACGACTCGGTGTTTGAACAAAAGCCATCCCAGTCTATAAGAAGGGTCAATTATTAAATGGGGGTTTAACGCTCAGGTAATTTAGTTTACGTATACAGTTGAAGCAAAAAAAAATATTTAAAACTTTAGTAAGTTCTGTAAGTGCCTTGGTAGGTAGCCATGGCACTGTTGGTCACTGCGTATATTAGGGCCGATGTCAAAACTCGAGTGGCAGGTGTCTATACAATGAAACATAACCTTATGGTATTAGCATATTATATACGTATTCGTTCTTGTGCGGCGGCTATGATGTTTGAGAATGTAGTATTCACATCACTTCATCTGGCATTCTGCTGATCTCGATAACACCCCAAGTACTATATGTTGTACCTACATGCGATCGCAAGGTAGCGACGAATTCTTAACTCTTACCATTCACCAGATTCTTGCCCCTTGGCGCTACTACACTATCACGTTCCGAAGGTTGCCTGTGATACGCACATATTGTTACCGCGTTATGATCCCGCCAAGCTAGCTCGCACCAGATTCCAAGGACATGTAACCACCTAACCCGCGAAATGTAACCATATGATTGTAATGATTACCACAAGCGGATATTACAACATTGCTTCATAGCCGTAACTAGTTCCCATCTCGATGAAGAGGGAGGGGGGAGAAAAAGAAAATACAACCCAACAGTCGTCACCATTTTCTAGCTTACCTACTTAATAGATATCCCATTGCATAGTAATGCGGCGCTACGGAATGAGGCGGGCTAGGTAATACGTAGGTGAGTTCCTATTTCATAATAGCGTTTTGCAGATCACAGGCCTGGCCCTGGTCGGTCGCGTGGTAGATGGAGTCAAGATGGGGGCTTGGCAATGCCAGGCATTTGAGGCTTCGTGTGGGGGCCGTTATAATAAGGAAGATGGGAATTCCTTTTCCGTCGGAGACTTGCAAGGACTGGCCCGAATGGGCGGGGGGCAGTAGATGATTTTCATCAGCAATGTTGATCACGTTGAGATTAGGTGCTGTGGTTAACCGGCCGTGCCCTTTGGCACCCTCATAACGTTATACCCTTAATTACAGAGATATTCCCTACCTATCACTACCCTCTTCATTACGTCTTCATTATCCTTGTGTTACCAGCGTCGAGTGGGATAGCGGGACGCCTCATAATTTTAACATTTTGTCTTATCGAGTCCTTGATACGTTAGGTAATGAAACAAGCCCTCTTTTCCCCGGTCGTAATGTTCTCAGTCTTTCAGATATTCGGTCTCAAACATCATTTACCAGAACAAGATATAAAAGTCAAGTCACGAACTGATTTACTATAATGAGTCAAACATTATGATCACCCTGATTCCTGGAAACCGTTACACGCTTCCCGAACCGTTGGGCTTCACGGCAGCACGGCGGGCACAGTAAGCTTCTGCTGATCAGATCCTACAGATCACACACCCTTGTACTGTACCGTATACCACAGCCTCAGCCCTTAAATCCTATTCGATCTTGACCATGTCCATATCCCCGTTGCCAATGAAGCAGTTCGCTCCGCCAGCCTACAGATAGCTGGTTGCCTGTCCCAGACATCGGACGTCTGCCTCTTCGGTTATTCGCATCACCTGTTCATTGGGATCCGAGCTCATTGGGTCTTCCTGCAAATCTCTATGGCCGATAGACCAATGATGTCGCTGTCGAAACCGTCAATATGTCAAAAGAGGCAAAATCTCCCGGCAGCACACAGCAGGCGGCGAACACGCCGAGTTACATTATCAACTTACACGACATATCACCTGATGTGAACAATTCGCATCTTCCTGCATACATGCTGTAGGTAAGTTATCAATAGCCCCAAGGATCTAAGCTTAGGGTCGGTTCCCAGGCATGCAGGGTGGTAGCAGGCGTACATCCGCGGTATTACGCCTCTTTCCTCTTTTTTCGATTAATTAACACGACACGGACTGATCTTCCATGGCATGCATTTGAATTATCCGCATTTCCCGTCCTTCTGGGACCAGCCCATGTCGTAATCCAAAGATGCACTCATTTGCTACGTATTATAATGACCGGGTTTCCATTGGGTCGGCTAGTATTCCGTCTGACACCGCCTCCTACTACCACATTCTGCATTTTCTCGATCATTTCTTACCTCCCTCTTTACCTTCTATCGTTACTGCAGCCCATTCAGGTCTGACTCGTGAATCCAAGGGCCCTTACGAGCAAGGTTGCGTCGCATTCGACTTAATTAAATGACCCCTTGCTTTTATATGAGTATGACACTTTATACGTACTTGGCGTTTCCTATTCTTGGGACCAAGGCGGTAGAGGGTTATTAATAATGATATATTACTTTCCCCCATCCATAAGAACAATGCATATGTCATTTACATATATTCCGAGGTCACCATCACCGGCCCCCAATGCGGAGGATACTAATGTCTTAATTGTCAATGATCGGACTGACTACCTTTCAACGCATGCTGCAGTCATCAATGATAGCTTTGGGAGATGCGGACAATTTGCCAGCAAACATTTTCGGCACTTATGATCCACCGCTTCTTCTGCAAGGGGTTTTTTATTCCTGATGCTGCCCTGCATCGGGAACTACTCTCGGTTGAGATGATCGCCAGGATCCTCCATCCTATCCAGGGTTTCGAGTGTCGCTTAGTGTAAGTTCACACTGAGATCCGATGTCCTAGGGGCTCCATTACCAGCGAGAGTGAGCTGCAGTTTAAGTGGTCCTAAAGTTACTGTGTAAACTCCGTGTTAGGAGTTCTCGATGCCGACTTATCATCATCATAACCTATAACATCAGCTATTATATAGTAACCTTCGCTTGTACGGTATGGTATGCTACTATGTATGATATTCAAAACATTCAAGTCAAAATGGATCAAATAGGGTACACCTTTTACCTTGTTTTATGTAGCATTTTGTCGGCCTGGCTAAACCCAAAACAACGGATTTCATCCTAAAACCTTCGATTCGCTCGGGCGTGGCCTACGTCACCCTGAAGATCAGTCGAAACAAGAAGCACCTCCTGTTTTGTGTCCCATTGTGTCCCATGGGCGATTCTAGACCTCATTTGGTAAAGACGCTAAAAAATAATGGTGATGGTATACTGTAGTGTTTTATACATTAGGTACCTACATACATATATAGTTCCGTATTGTGCTACTAATTTGTACGACATTTGAGCCTCAGTTTAGGTTTGCTAACGATTTCTTCATTGTCTTACTTACCATAGTACATTGTAATATGTAAACGTGGGTGTAAAAGTGCTAGCTCCAATTAATAGGATTGGCTAGAATTTACCTACATATAGGTACATGTAGGGAGCATCGCAAGGTTCGTCGGTGAGACAAATTACATAAGCCACAAGTAGTCTATACACAAATGTAGTATAGTGTACATCCCCTATGTAGCTAATGTAATTACTTGGTTAGTGAAATACATAGAGACAGGGGGGAAGAGAGAAATGGAAGTTACCATATCCCTGCGACACATCCCCCAACGCAAGAAGCGCGGATCATCTAATCAATTACAAGGCTCCACACCCCCCGACATAAGCGCTTGGGACTCACTTTGGTCTAAGCTTATTCGTTCCATTCTTTTCGTTTTTCGTTCTTGGACCATTCAACATGCATCTTTCAACCTCCGCGTCACACGTCACCAACAAGAGACACGTTGGCGCTCTTCGGCGCGAACACCGCTAATCTCGGCCGACTCCTTCGAGATTAATTCCTTATTCAGCCAAGGCACCCTCCGTTACAGCGCGGGAGGGCATGTCACTTAGTCAGATAGTTGACAACTCTCTTACTGACTCGAGTCGTGAAACACACCAGCAATAAAGTCTAGGAGGGTATCGTGAGCTGGATCAGCACCTTGCTAATGCAAGAATCGGATGCTCTACCGCAGCTTCGGCACAGCATCTAATAAATCTTTAAAATCTCTAACATCTTCTATAGCAGCGGTGCCGTTGTCCGCCCTGAAGCTCCACTGCCAGGCGCCACCGCTCTGAACGGATATCCGGGAGGGCTGTCGGCTACATTAGCGTTGACTGGCGAAATAACATATCATATCGGCCGATAAGCCCTTATTTAGATAGTCTCGATCTAATCTGTCCAAATCGTACGTTTTATGCAGGGCTAGCCTCGAGGCCATTAATAGTACCGGGCGTCAGCCAGCAAGCAAGCAAGCCAGCAAGCAAGCAACCATGACGATGATGACGGTAGTGGTTGTGGTGATAGAAGAAGCAAAGCAAGCCTTTTGTGAATGCTCATTTCCGACTCAAGGTACAATACGGGATGAACCTAATGCTAGGTAACAACGCCAAAAAGAGCGGTCACTATTAACTTTGAGATCTGCAACCATCTTGGTTTCAAAAGCCTTGGTATGGCTCGCAGGGGGGCAAGGGGACCCTTCTCCGTTTCTTTCTCCCCCACGGGTCGGTCTCCCAGGTTCCGACGATGCATCCAGTCAGCGTTGTAGCCGATGGAACTGAGTGGTTTGTGGTTGTCTCGTCCCGGTCCTGCCAACGTGGCTCGCGGGAACAGCCAGCACTACCAGCCCGTGATCTTTTCCGTCAGTCACAAGACTCGTTGCTGCTGTTCCGTCCTGCAACCCGAGCACCTAGAAGGACCGACTGAAACTATGCCCGCCCGAAAAAAAAAACACGTAGGCTTCCAAAAGAGTAATGTGTCTATCTTCGGTGAACCCTGAATTCTTGACCATTTACGCAAATAGGACTTTCATCTCCGTGGTGGGTGCCTTTTTCTAAGCTGACAGACCTGGATTGTCCGAACGCTCTGATTTGATACCGTCTTAGCGTATCGGTGATAGCGCCCATCATGATGATGATGCTAGAAGCATGTTCCCCAGAACTGGGCTTGCTGGGTATACTGCTAGGACCGATCACATTAGCACCTAGCATAGGAAAGGAAGGACAAGGGGTGTGAACGAATGCTGTGCCAAGAAATGGATATGATTAAATAATGATAAATTTAAGATGCTAAGTGCTACCTGGTAATTTTATAAGGACTATATATGGCTTTTATAAGGCTAGTATTTATATGTTATATAATAATATTAGTAATAAAAAATATTAATACCTTTATTAATATTAATATATATATATATATTTTAATTTTTATTTTTAATAATAATATTTTTATATTTACTTTTTTTTATTATATTTTTTTATTAATACTTTTTTATTATTTTTAAGGTTTTTTTTTTTAATTTATATATTAAATTTATTATTAAGTTTAATATATTTTATTAAGTATTATTTTTATACTTTATTTTTTATAATAATTTTTTATTAATAAAATTTTAATATAATATATTTAAAGTTAAATAATAATTTATTAAATATATTTATTAATAATATTAATTTAAAATAATTAATTAAAATAATATTATAAATTTATTAATAGTTTAAAAATTTTAATTAATATATTAAATGATTAATTTGTTTTTTAATAATAAAAAATCTTATATATTATTATTTTAATTTTTTACTTAATATAATAATTAATAAAATATTATATTTTTTATATAATTAAAATAATATTTGTTATTTTTATTAGAAAAATATAAGTTAATATTAAATATTATAATATTTTTTAAATATTATTAATATTAAAACGATTATATTATACATTTTAATTTTTAATAAAAATATTTTAATTAATAATTATACTTTTAATGTTTTTAATATTAAATTTAAAATAAAATTATATAAGGCTTTAAATAAACTTATTTAAATTATTAATAAATAAGTTATATTTATTTTTTATTATAACTTTAACAAATAACTTTTTTAAGTTAATTTATTATTTATTAAATATAAATAATATTATAAAGTAAATTTAATAAATAAAATAAATCTTTTTAATTAATTATTAGTTTAATAATAATATATTATTTTATATAATAAATTAGTTTTATTATTTTATTAAAATAATTTTTATAATGTTAATAAAAATTTAAAATTTTTATTATTAATAATTACTTTTAATAAACTTTAATTTAATATTAATAAAACGTTATTATATATAATAACTTATTATTTTAATATTTATGTTATTTTTTTAAAAATTAATTATATAATTTTAATAAATTTATTAATAATTACTTTAATTATATTATAGCCTTTATTATTTTCGGGAATTTTAAATATAATATTAATTATAATTATATAAAATAAGTATAAAAGGTTAATAATTAATTATAATATTTTATATAACTTATAAATTTTTTATTATAAAATTATATATTTAAAATAAAATTTAAAATATTTAATAAATTTCTTTTTATTTAAAATAAAAGATATAAGTTTATTTTATAAGCGATTAAAGCTTAAATAATTATTTTTATAAATTATTTTAAAAATCTTTTAATAATAAAATTTTAATATATATAAGTAATTTTATATTTTTATAAATTTTTATAATAAACTATCGCGTATAAAAAATAATAATTATATAACGTTATTAACTAATAAGTTATTATTTACTTTAATAATGTTAATGGTAATTTTTTATTATAAGTTTTTAATATATTTTTATTATATTTTTTGTTTAAAATTAAAATTAATTTAAATTAATATAACTTTTTTTAATAATAGCTTATTATTATTATTTAATAACTATAATAAATAAGTTATTAAATAAATTATTAAAAATGCTTTGTTAAATAATACTTATAAGTTATTTAAATTTATAATTATTAAACTTTAATATTTATTAGTATTATTTAGTAAAATATTTAAACCTTTAATATTATTTATTTACTTTTTATTATATTTAATAAATAGTTATAATAATATATTTAAAATAATATATAAATTACTTAGTTTATAAAAGATTATAATATTAAATTTATTAATGTATTTAATAACTTTAATTAATTATAAGTTTTTATTACTTAAAATAGTTAAATTAATAAGATTAAAATGTTTTGTTATTTTTAATATAACTTTATAATTAATAAAAATATAAACTTTTTTTTACGTAATTATTATTTATTATTATATTTTATATAATATTTAAATTAATTTAAAGGTTTTTATTTTAATTAGCTAATACTTTTTCTTTATTAATATTAACGTTTAAAAAAAAAAGTAATTAATTAAATTATTATTTAAAAAGGGTAAATTATTAATTTATTATCTTTTATAATTTTGTTAATGGTTTTTTTATTAATGTGGTAAATATATATATTAATATTATTTTTTAATATATTAAAATTAATGTTAAATACTTTTTTTATATTAAAAAATATTAAAATTATATACGTTAATAATGTTAATTTAATTAAGTTAAATAATTATTACTTCTTTTTAATAAGTATATTAATAAGGATATTTAATATTTATTTTTTTTTTTTATTTTTAATATATCTTTTTAAAGATTTATGTAAAAGAAAAGTAATTTTCTTTTCTTAAATAATTTAACGATTATAATATATCGTAACATATTATTTCTTATATACCTTAATAATTTAATAAAAATTTTAAAATCTTTTAATATAATTAAAAACTTAATTTTTATAATTATTACTAATCGTTTTTTTATTATTAATAATTTAAATAAGTTAATTATTTAATTAAATATTATTATATTTAAAAAGCTTATAAAAGATTTAAATAACTTAATTAAAATATTTTTTTCTTATAATATTAAAAATATTTAAATAAAATTGTTAATATATTTTTTAAAAATATTTAATATAATATAAATATTATTATAATAATATTTTATAATATTAATAAAATTTAAAAATATATTTATTTATTTTTAAATATATATATTATTATTTTTATAACTTATAATTAAATAATTAAATATATATTAACCTTTAATTATTATAATAGTTAATACTTAATAAGTTTTTAAATGGACTTTTTATTAATAATAAAATGATTTAATATTTAATATTATAATAAATGGTTTTTTAGCAATTTTAATAAATATTATATTTTAAGATTTTATAAAATAGGCATTATTTAAATTTAAATAATTAAATATTTATGTATTAATAATTATATGATTTATTTTAATAATTTTTTTTTATATTATATTTTTTATATTTATAATTTTATTTAAATTATTTTAATAAATAATAAAAATTAATATAAAAAATAATATTAGGCGTTTAATTTTAAAGATTTTCTTTTATAATAAAAGTTTATTAATTATAATATTAATAATTATTTGGTTTTTTATATTAATAATATATAGCTTATATTTTTTTAATAACATTATTTCTTATTTTAACTTTAATTTAAAATAAGGTAACTTATTATTAAAAACTTTTACAAAGCTTATATTAATAAATATATTTTTAAATTAAAAAATCATTGTATATAATTTATTAAAAACTATTAAATTTTTAAAATTTTTAAAGATTATTATGCCAATAGGATATTTATTTAAATTTTTAATTTAAAAGATAATAAAATCTATTAAAAAATTTAAAAATTTTATTTTTAATTTTATTTCCTTATATGGCTTGTAAATTATAAGTTTAATAGTTTAGTTATTTTTAATATAATAACCTTTAATACCTTATTATATTAAAATAATATAATTTATTAAAATATTTTATAATAATATAATTTTTTTATATATATTATTTCGTATAATAATTTAACTTATTTTATTATTAATTATTAATATTAAGTAAAAAATTAAATTAATAATTAATTTAAAAATACCATCTTAATTAAATATAATAATATATATAATATTAATATATTAATATAAAAATAAGGAAAATAATAATTAATTATATAAAAAATACTTTAGCTTTTTATAACTTATTACTAAGTATAATTAATAATAAAATAGCTATTTTATATAATTAAATAATTACCACTTTTTTAAATAATAAAATATTAATTTATTTTATATTTAAAATATTTATATTAAATAATATATAAGCTTATAATTTATTAATAAAAAAGACTTTTTAAATAAAGGTTATAATAATAGGTTTATTATTTTAAATATTTTTAAAAAAAAATTTTAAGATAATATACTTATTAATAATATATTAATCCTTTATAATATCTTATATAAATATAGGTATTATTTTTATTTAAATTTTAATACTTAAATATTATTATTAAATCTATAATTTATTTATAAAAATTTTAATATAACTAATATTAACATAAATATCTTTTTAATATTTAATTTTAATTAATATTATTAAGAAAAACTTTATATATATTTTTATCTTATATATAAAATTAATATTAATTTTTATATATATATTATTTAATAATTTAAAAATTAGTAATTTTAACTTAATAGTTATTAAAAGTAATAAGAATATTTTAACATTTATTTGTTATAAAATATCTTTTAAGTTAAGTATTAATAACATTTTTATTTTATTATTTATATAATAAAGCTTTGCTAATATTAAATTAATTATAATAGTAATTTAAGTAATTTTTAAAGTTAATTTAAATATTAATATAATTATTAACTTTAATTAAGTTTTATTATTATTATTAAAATATTATTGTGTTAAATAATAAAATAATATGTTATAATTTAAAAATTTATTATCATATATATTATATTTAATTATTTTAAAAATAAGTATAATTAAATTAAAATTTATAATATTTTCTTTATTATTATTTTTAATATTTAAAAGGTTAAAATCATTTAATATTTTTTTATAAAACATATTAAATTTATTAAAATTAATACCTTATTAATCATTTTTATTTTATTATTAGTTATATTAATTTATATAATTAACATTACTTATATTTTATTAATTATTTTATTAATTAATATTACCATTTATATATTACGCTTTAATAGTTTTTTATAATTATTACTTAAATTAATTATTATATTTTCTTAATTTTTATTATTTATTTTAAAATTAAAAATATATAGGAAGTATAAATATTTTTAAATTAACTAGTAAAATCTTTTATAACTTTTATTAATTCCTTTAATGTTTAAAATTCCTATAAAACTACCTTAGGTAATTTTACTATTATTACTAATATAATTAATTATAAAGCTAGTTTTAAATATACTTAAAAATATTTTATTAAAAGAAATTTTATATATAATTTTATATATTTAAAAGGTAATTTTATTAAATAGGAAATAATTATTTATAATTAAGCTATTTTATTAATTAATTAGCTTAATGTCCTTATTAAATTTATTAATAAAAATATAAATAAAGATAATTTTACTTATTATATTAAACAAAAAGGAAATTTAGTTAATTAATAAGTTTAATTAATAACATTAAAAGTTAATTAACTTTTACCTTTAATATACTTTCTTATATATTAAATTAATTTAAAAAACTATTAAATATTATTTCTTTTATAAGTTTTATTAATTAAAATTAAATCTTAACATTAAATATTTTAAAGGTATAAAGTAATTATATATATAATAGTATATTATAATTTTTAATATTATAAATAATATTTTAAATAAAAAACTTTATTAATTTACTTTATTATAAATTTTATAATATAAATAACTTATTTTTTAACTTTTAAAAAGTAAGGCTTAACTTTTTATAAAATTAATAAATTAATTTTTTATAAATATATTTAATATTCCCTTTAATTAATATATTTTTCTTTATATTTAATAATTTTATTAAAATTTAATTATTAATTATTTATTATAAATAAATAAACTAAATTATTTTAACTTTATTATTATTTTATTTTATTATAAGTTTTTTTAAATAATTTATAAATATGTAAATATTAATATAAATAATATATTTACCTAATAATATTACACTAATATAATATAAATTTAAAAATTTAAAATTAAAGTAACTAATAAAATTAAACATTAAGCCTTTATTATTAGCTTATATATTTTATTAAAAAGGTTATATTAGTTAGTTAATATTAATTATAGCTTAAGCTAATAATTAAATTATTAATTTTATTATTAATAAATTATTATTATTAATTTATTAATTTTAATTATTATTACCTAATATAAAATTATTACTTTATCCTTTAATATTACCACTTATTAATATATTTATATTATAAATTATTACTTTATTTATTTTAATAAAATTTAAATTACTTTTTTAATTAATAAAAAATATTATTATTAGTAAATATAAAATTTACTTTATTAATATTAATAATAATAACTTAAATATATTTAATAATTAATATAATATAATTAATAATAATAACTTATTAATAATAATAAATTATTATAAAATATTTAATATATTAATTATTAATTAATTTAATAATGTTAATTTAATAAATAATTATTATAAAAATATAAGCTTAAATAATTAAACTATTTTTTAAAGTATTTTTAAGTTATTAATTAAGCGTTAATAACTTTAAAAATTTTTTAATTTAAAATATAATAAATTAAAATAAACTTTTAAATAAAAAGGTATTAAAATAATTAATATAATTTGTTTAAATTTTTTATTAATTTTAATAGCTTTTTTTTTAATTATTTAAATATAATTATTTTTTTTTATGTTTAAATAAATTTTCTTTTTTAAAATGAGTAATATTAAACGGGTTATATAATACTTATTTTTACGTTAAGCTATAAGCAAAATTTAAAAGTAAAGCTTTAACTTCGTATTTAAATAACTTTGTAAGTATTAGTTATAACGTTATATAATTTAAACCATTAAAAAAGTAGCTTAAATATGTATATTTTAATTTTAGTTATACCATAATACGATATTTATAACTAAAATTATTCGAGGTTAAAGTTAAAAGGTTTTTTAAAAAAGTCACGTGTTTTCCCTTTAATATTCGAAACCATTATAAAAGGTTTTATATAAAAGTTTTAAAAGCTTTAAAAGGCTTATAAAAGCTTTATCGTTAAAAAGTAACTATTAAAAGTATTACGTAAGCTTTTTTAAAAACCTTTAAACCTTAACTTTAAATAATTTTAATTATAAATATTACATTATAATATAATTAAAATTAAAATATATATAATTAAAATATTTTTTTAATAATTTTAATTTTATAATTAAGCGAGCAATATTAATAAAGTTATTTAAGTAAAAAGGTAAATAACGTTTTAATAATAAACTACTTTAAAAGGCGATAAGCATATAACGCGGCGAACTTTTTAATATTATATAACCCGTTTAATATTACTTTTTAAAATTTAATAAAGTTATAAAAATATTTTTTATTATTAACTTATTTAATTAAATAATTAATATTAATATATTTAAATTTTATTAAATATAAAATAATTATATTTTTTAAAATAACTTATATAATAATAAAATTATTTAAATTTATAATTATAAAAAAGTTAAAATATTTTATATTAATAAAAATAAATAATTACTTTATTAATTAATATAAATTAATTATTAATATATAAAAGGCATTATATAAATTAAAAATTTAAAAATAAATTAAAAATATAATAATAAAATTAAAAAATGTTAATTAATTAATAAATTAATATGTTTTATTACTTAATATTATTAATTAATATATTATAAAAAAAATAAAAATATAAGTTATTAATTTAATAATTAAATTATACTTTATTAATAAAAAAGATAAAATTTAATAATTAAATTTATTTTTTAAATTAAAATTAAATAATAATAATAATATAAATAATTAATATTAAAATGTAAATTAAAAATTAATAATTATAATAAATAAATTTTTAAAAATAAAATTATAATAATTAATAATAAAAAGGTATTACTAATATAAATAAATGTTATATTAAGAAATAAATATAATTAAATAATAATAAATTTAAAACGTTAAGTGTTACTTGGCAGCTCTATGAGGATTATGTGTGGCTCTTATGGGGCTAATACCCACATGTCATGTGACAAGGGGGTATCGTGGCCAAGTGTTTCGTCATTAACGGCTGGAGATCTACCCGGACTAGGATTATCAGAACCTAGTCATCTGGGAAGCGGTCTGGCACAGGATTGCACTTCGGAAATATCCACCGCTTTAGTAATATCCGCACCATTTGCATTGACGGTGAGTGAGGTCGCTAATGCGCACTCCTAAAGAAAGCTCACCGTCAAAGTGTAACTTCTACGAATGCGGGACACAACAGGTGAGAGAACGTCCAGCATCTATGTTGGCATCTCCAACTGTAATTCGAAGGCTGGTCCGCTTCTAGAAGAACCCTTGAGTGCTTCGCTAGCATCAGGGATGTAGGATGCCACTGTTTAATCAGGCATGCGCTTAACCATGAATAGCTTCGTCATCTACCAAGACCTTACAACGGCGACAGCACGGTGATCATGCCTCCTCACAAGCCGCTACCCAATTTATGCGATTTACGCATCTCAATCATTGACTGCCGGACAAATTGACGATGCTCGAATGATTCAACTCCAGAAAATGATTCTTGAAAAAAGCATACCTACCCCAGACCCCTACTTTCGACGATTGTTTCAGCCCTGCTAACTAAGCTTCTTTCCCCCCTGGCTCAGATCAATGCGTCTTACCTTTTCCAAGGCCTCGCTTAGCCCAAATAGCCAATTCGGGCCAGAACCAAGTCCTCCCAACGCATAAAGATTTAATTCACCGTTCAAAACAATATGCTCTAAAGAGAGCGAAAATGGAACTTGCCGCTCTAGTTTCACGAAGCGATGTTGTTGATCGTAAAATCGGGCACACCCCCCCTCCCCGGAGATGATCGAAGCAGGGGCCCGCCTCACACTCCTGCTGTCACAGACGTCGCGGATCGCTTGTCGTCCGGAGACGGCGTGGAGGCTGGGGTTTGGAAGGCTGTCCCGTGCTACTGATACGCTCGAAGAGCCTCATGGACCATCCATGGCTGCTGGATTAAAAACCGATCCCTACAATACGAGCCCGGCATGAATGCTGGGATGGGATGGCTGGCAGACGGCGTCATCTCATGATGGCGTTCCTTCGTCCGTGCGCGTATTCATGGGGCTCGCTACGGTAGAGCTATGGAAAAAAAAATAGAATGGTTACGAGCATTGGTGGGACGAATATCGATGCCATGATATGATGCCAAATAGGCTTGAGCCGACGGAGTGTAGCTCGTTCGATCTACGAGGTTAGGCGTGGATTTATGAACGACGGTCTGCGAATACAGACGGCCATGTTCCAGCTAGTTCTAGGTTCCGTTTAGAAATCTAGCGTCTCTCACATGGGCAATTAGGAGGGGGAGAAGGTTGTTACGCCACCTACACATCACATCGTAAGTATGGTTGCGGAAATAAGCCTAAGCTACCATGCTCCTAGAAATGGTGATCGATCTCATATACCTCGCAACGTAATGTGCAATACTGCTGCTATTCCAATGTCCCGAGCAATAGAGAATTGAGTAGATGGCCCGTATACGATACAGGTTATTGTTGTAGTGGCTGTCTCTCAGGGGGTAATCGAGTCTGCTGAGAGTAGAGGATTTTAAACATACACCAATACTAGGCATCATATCCTCATTTCTTATAATCTACCTAAGATATTAATGATATATCATAGATGCTCTATATACCTCATAGTCAAATAGAGTTAGATAGGTCTTATCGACGATATTTCCTTCCCATTCGAGTCTTTTTTGCACTTGCCACCGACGCATATTCTATCTACCCCATCGGATAGGGTCTTTCCCCGGCCTCAGTAGTTCTGTTCGTCGTTCCAGTACAACGTGTCGTGGAAGATCCTGAATACCACACAAAGTCAATCACCAATAGTTTTAAATGGGCAGCCTCATGAAAACCAGGAGAGGGAGAGGGAGAGGGAGAGGGAGAGGTAGAGTGCGCCCAGCCCAACTATTGTGAATTGGAATAGAAGGAGGGCTTCGGATTGGAGAAGAACTTACTCGGGACCCGTAGCTACCAAATCCCACCCGAATGCCATCTTGATGAACTGGATGAGATGGCTCGCTACCTTGATTGCGCCGACGTCCGTTGGGTGCCACTGTGGTCCGATGTCGTTGTGCTGCACTACATACCGAAGTCAACCTTGCAATCTTGAAATCTTGCAGACTTGAACGAGACGGAAACTGGGGGGGGGGTTCAAATGGTAGAGGGTAGAGGGTAGAGAGCTTACTTATTCCCTTAGTACTAAAGTAGTGCACGAAAGACTCGCTCGGAGTATCAAGTGTGGTAGTCGTGTTCGTCGTCCCCTCCCAGATCGTCGGCGCCGAAAGATACGCGTCCGAGTTGAAGTAAGATACGATGTCCTTCAGCTCTTGCTCGTAGCCCTGGCTTTGCTGGTAGCTGTTGCCGTAGGCGTAAAACCCCATCCATAGTTGCTGGTGGAAGGGATTGTTAGTACGCGGCTTGCGTCTATTGGTTTGGGGGGGAAGGGAGAACAGGAAAGAAAGGGGGTGGCACCATTACGATGACTTGCGCCTCAGGATACTTCCCGTGGACGCCCTGGATGAGCTTCGTGTAGGCGTCGACATACGTTGCCGTGCTGACGTTGTTCGCGGCGTTGTTGTCGTTGGTGCCGAGGTTGATGATCACGATGTCAGGGGTTGTCTCCTGCTTTTCGAAGTCCCACGGCTCCGGGTCATCTGTGATACAAAGAAAGTCGAAGTAGTCAGTCTAAGTAGCTGACCAACAAACATTAGGTACCCATCACGAGGTGTGTGTCGCCCTTGAGCATAGCTGGACTTCTGAATCTGGACAACATAACATACCTCCCCAAATCTGCGCGGCTCGCCAACTCGTGTCGGACGTGTAGAACCACTGGTGGACCTGTCCCCGCGGATTGCCCCAGCAGTTCTGGTCCGAGACGCAGATCCCCGGGTACGCCGTGACGGACCACTCGGTGTCGCCAAAGCCGGCCCCGACGCCGTACGCGAAGCTCGAGAGGCCCTCGTAGCTGGTGTACATGCCGGCCGAGAGGCTGTCGCCGATGAACTCGATGCTACGCTTGAAAGGGGGGATTTTGACGAGCTTCTCTCCCGCTGCAAGGTGGATCTTGTCGATTTGCACGCCGTACGCCCAGTTCGTGACTCGCAGTTCAAATGTCAGGGGGCTGACCGGGTAGGTCTCGTTCACGCCTGGCGTCTCGCGGGAGACGAGCAGATGCGTGGCTCCCGCGGTTACGTTGGTGAAGGACCAGTCCATGCCGCCGATTCGGTACCCGATGAGCGTCGTATCTACGGTCAGCTCCCCGAATGTAATAGCTACCGTGTCTCCGGTGAAGCCGAAGACAAGCCCAGGGGCTCTGGGCCAACACTGTTAGGGCCATTATGTGTCTAAGAGTCGCGTGGTAGGCAGATAACTTACGACCACCAGGAGACCTTCTTAGAGTCCCATCGTCCCTTATACGATAATTCAGTGGCATTTGCGTCGTATGTCTGGAAGTCATACGAGGATATATTTATTCTGGTATCGGGATAATTCGTGATCCTCACTTGGCCATTCTGGAGAATCATTCCTGTGACCAAGGAGCATAGGCCCAAGAGCCGTGATGCTCTCTTGAAGAACATATTTGGCAATATGACGGCCTCGTCGAGGATAATAGTAAGGTATCACATTCAAAGACGTCCCTCCATCCCTAGGGAGTAAGAGCGTATAAGCGCAATGGAACATCACCATTTTATAAGCGTAACTTATTCACGATGCCGCAATGGCGCGCCTGCGGAGCTACGGGGTTCTCATTTCTCCAAATCTCTTTAGGCCCTCGATTCCGGCGAGGAGATGGAGAGATTCCTGGTTTTCTCCATCTGGATGTCGGGGTAATCGGGTGATATAGCTCCAGGCGGAAGATGCATCTCGATCAGTAGTCTAAAGTTGGTATTCATTAAGACTCTGCGCACTACCGTAGTCACTCAGTTAAGTGAGATCTATGGATCTAGATAGGCCTAACAGGCGTGTAGTGGGCGGTTTACATGAATATCGCGGAGGGTGGAAGTCCGGATCCTGATTGAGGAATCCTAGTCGTTGCTGCAATGCACCGTAGATCATGACCTAATGTAATGCTGCAGAGGTGCTGCAGGCAAAGCCAATCCTTCACTACGAACCCAAGGCACCCTAAACCATATGTGCTGTAGTATAGAAAGGAATGGTGAATGAGAGCAAAGATGTCCTTAGCTACCTAGCTAGAGATGCAATAAAGATGCAATAGAGATGCAGTGTAAGTCTTGATGCGGCTCAAAGAACCTTGAAACCTTACCACATATGTAATGTACGTGGATACTTTTGAGAGGATACTATGACGTCTGTTGATGTTGTTGATAGGACGTTGCTTCCAATGTGCTCTCATCATCAGGCCAATTGCTTACACCGTATGTTCCACCCTAAGTCACCCGATATTTTAGCGCCGGGCGGTGTCTTGGAGTTTCCGTGAGCTAACTGTTCTAACTATTAGACTTCAAATACCTTCTTTTCTATCTACAATCGACCTTCATTATCTTACATCGTCCTTTTATACCTTCAAGTAATATCCCGCTTGATAAAGCGAGGTATTTAAAAGGCATAATACCCCGAGAGAGTTGTCTGAGCTATAATTGAGACTCGGACTTTGATGTTAAGCTAACAGCTAATAACACCAACAAACATTGGGAGCTTCTCGAAAAAAAAGAGATCAAACATAAGCGCTAGAAGCCGTGTAAGACCAACCCTTTGATCGCCAACCGATCCATGCCCTTCTAACGCAGGGGAACGTACCACCCGTATCAATCAGTCGGCGCGTTGTAACAATAAGGAAACCAGCAATTCGGTTCGAGTGGGCCATCGGTCCTGAGATATTAGAAAAAAATATTCGGCTTTTGCACCTTTCGACAAGAGATGCTAATCTGAAAGAAGGTCGATACATATATTCTCACCGCGGCCTATGATATCCACTGCCACCATCCACCGATACATCCACCGCGCATCCCAGGACCCTGGTTCCCATTAGCCCCGCCGGTTCCCCAGGATAATTATTATTCTCAACCACCAACTCTACCCCCGTAGTGTGCGGCATTCCTTGCTCGTCCGCACCATTCACGAGCCTTTAATTACCTCGCCAGCTTACCTAGGTAAGGTAGCTAGAGGTAGCTGGTAGCACAAAACATCGGACGAAGAAAGAGATATGACCGATACTTCTTCCTAATAATCATGACGATTTAATTTTGCGGGGAAGACAAGAAGAAACTACTGCAGCTGACCGCCATCTCGCAGCTTTTGTACCATCCTGCGAAGGATTCACATTGCGCCGAGTAAACCACCAAGACCTTGTATAGGTGTGGTAGAGAGTAGGACCAAGCAGGTGTAGGTCGTTTGCCGGTTGTATCACAAAATTTCAAAAGAACCTGGATACAGGGTGCTATCCAAATTCAGCCGTCCATCTCCCCTCCATCTCCAGCGGAAACCCTGCCAGTTCTTCGAGAACCTCTAGAGTCCGTGTGTCCGTCCAGCCGAGCTTGTTCCGGATCGCTTCCCCCTTCACTAATCTTGCTATGTTGCCATTGCAATCGGCCTCGATACCGTCTTTCGCCATCTCGAGACAATGAAGCCGCGCGCCGCGGCCAACTCGACGCTTGACCAAAGGGTGTCGCAACCTCTTTCGTACCAGAAGTACACGACGTTGCATCCGAATCCGCCCCGCTTACCACCGCCGTCCTCTTACCCCCTGCTCTACCGACGCTACACAACGCTCGATTCCTAGCCAAGTTGCAGACGCAGGCGCAGGCGCAGAAACAGACACGGTCCCTTATACGGCAGAGCCATGCCGTCCGCAGAGCCCAACACCGTCGAGGACACACAATTGGGCCTGACCGACGAGGAAATAAATCTCCTTCGCTACCATCAAGCTCAAGCCGGTTCCTCTTCCTCGCGTGCCGCTAGCCGCGCGTCTTCGCAAGGTCGTCTTCTTCTTGATAGTTCTAGTCTTGCTGCCCTGTCACGACATCTCGACCGCTTGATGCAGCAGATCCAGCAGCGCATCGAGTACCTCAGCGAACAAAGCTCCGTCGTGACTATGCAGCAGTATGACCATGCAGGCAACCTGGTGGACAATGCCGATGCTGAAATTGCGCGCTTCCAGGGTATTATGGCTCAGATCGACGAGCTTGAGCTCGACTTCGATCGCATCGCACACATCAGAGACATCGTTAGGGGTTATCGTCAACGAGTCGAAAACCTAGAACGCGAACTTGAGAACTCGAGCTCGTCGCGGCGCGAACATCACCATTCTCACCGCCATAGCCATTCACACCGACACGAGGGCGGCTCTTCGGGTCGCCGGCATAGACATTGAAAAGGAGATTTTAAAAATTGAAAATGGAGGGAAATTAGTTACTGCTCTGTGGATCAGGGTGTTGGAACATAATTCAGTCTGGGGAAAAAAAAGAAAAGGGCATTACGGGCCTATCATATACCAAGTTTATAATGGAAAATCGCCGCTGGGTCCAGAGCGAAGAGTGGAAAAGCTATTGCACGGATGGTTAGAAAACACAAGGTCACGCGACCGCGAGAAAACAACCGGAGGCATCCAAGTGATCTTCATGGGGTCTACTTCGGACGCATCGGCGGGACAGCACAGCACCGCCTTTGGAAGGATACATCGAAGCTTGGAGCTCCGCCTCAGAAGGACCAACACACACATCTATCTCCCTGCGCTCGCTGGTGCAAACCGGAAGAAAACAAAAACCAACAAAATCTGCACAATTTCCTCGTCATAACCATATTTATTGAAGATGAATGGAGCCTCGCGGCTGGACAAGAAGGGGATAGCCTCACGGCTTACTTTTTTGGGACCTTTACGGCGTTGGTGTTTTTTCTCCCTTCTTTTCTTTTTTTGTTGGTCTTATAATACCCTCTTACGAGATTGGATTTTCTTACTTCGAACGAGCGAGCGAGCAAAGCGAGCCAGGGTGCTCATGTTGTCTATCTTTGTTATACTATTTACTTATTTTTTTTTATATTCTGCGCGTTATACGGAAAGATACCTCTTTAGTTGGGCGGACCATGTTGGGACTTGCTTGATGCAGTTTATGCAGCTATTTTTGTCTTATAAAAGCGACCCGCGCTTCGTGGGCTATTATCAAACTGGAACCGATGACGAGCAAGAGACTTTTTTTTTGGTCTAGATACCGGTCGAGTTAGGAGGATAACTTGCCTGGTATCCGGATTTCCCTGTGTTTCCTACTAACCCGTCTATACCCGCCCATCTTGACATGCCAGACTGCTCGAACCCGCGAATGATGACACCATTAGAAGTATCTCGGGACGAGTAAGGATCGGATGTCGTCTTGGGGGTGACCGACGGCAACCTATGCGGGAATTTATTGACATGTTATGGATGACTACCTACTTACGTACTTGATACCTACTGCCACGATGATGAGGGTCCATAAGGAATGGGGGATACGAATTGACGAGATTATATTTGCGTACGATCTCCGACAACCTGTTTTATGAGCTTCTATTATGTAATAGAGCTATAATGCGCCGAGAGTTTGACACTTTGTCTCTCCCGGAGTTCTTGAAGTGGGCAAGGGCGCTGCTGTTGTTTGCTCTTGGCGGCTTTGTCATGTCGAGCGGTAAGAGCTGAGAACTAGAACTTATCTGCTGGCTTAACATACCTAGGTAGGTTCAAATTGTTCGACAATTAGATAATATTCGTAGACACCTGTTAAATGCAGACGCGAAGAAATTAGGTAGTCGTACGGTATCATCTAGCTGGAGATCGACCATAGGAGTGCTAATCCTGTACTGTCAGCGCTATATTTACCTCTAGCAAATAATAAAAGGAAGAACAAAAGGACAAGATCATGAATATAGTAGATTTCATAACGAAAGGAGTGGCAAGTACCCTTCCTTCATGAGTGACTATTTCGCATTACAAATCCCATATCAAGGCTTCATCTCAGCTTGCCTACCTATTCCTCAACCCTCAACTCCTTCTTTCCCGTAAGTATCATCATCCTAGTAAATGCTAGACAATGTAACCGAGGAGTAAGATGTTCTTCGCTAACCAAGTCTTAGCAATTGAGCTTGTAGGAACCAGTTTCCGGTGCTGATCACACCCCCCCACAATCACATCCATTGCTTGGCCTTTTATATTTCCTTCTCGTTATTCACCGCGTCACTAGGTAGATACTACAGCTAAGCAGATATCATCTCGCGCTAGGTAGATGGCAATAACTACATGTACTTACTACCTTCGTCGATATACTCGTTCCATTCTCCAAGTTCAGAGAGACCGGCATGTTACCTGACAGCATCGCGGCGATATGTTCCCTATAGTATTTCTCCAAACTCCTCATATCCTACCCTTTCTCCCTCACTCAACCACTTAACCACCTTACCATTTAACTACCCAAGCTCTCCGTTTTACTCTTACAGCGCCCCCCCGGCCAATACCAAAGGCCCCTCAGAATCCACATACTTAACCCTCGCCCTAACCCCCTCCGGCAAATCCTCCTCCTTAACCAACCCCATCTTAACGCAGTCCCCCAACAAGAACATAGCGCGATCCTGCGCGTAAGCCAGGTAATCGAACTCAGCCGCCTCGCCCTCTTCCTCCTCAGGCGCCGCTCCCTCCCCTTCCCCTCCCCCTTCCCCTTCCCCTTCCCCTTCCTCCCCCTCCTCCTCCTCCTCCTCCTCCTCCTCCTCCTTCTCCCCCTCTTTCTCTTCCTCTCCATCGTCAAACCCCGGTATCTTAGCCTGCAGCACACCCCACGCGATCCAGAACGCGCTGTTCGCCACGCGCCACATGCGCGTCTCCTCGACGAGCGCCTCGACCTGCTGCTCGGTTAGGTCGTCGCGCCTCTTCTCCTCCTCCTTCCAGCCGCCGGGCGGGGCGCGCGAGTCGAGCATGAACTCCTTGATCGAACTCGAAGGACCTAGACCCGGACCCAGGCTTGAGGAGCTGGGGGTGGGGGTGGGAGTGGGGGTAAGGGTAGGTGTGGCGAGGGGGGTCAGGTTGGGGGTCGAGGCGTTGGGGTGGGGGAACTCGGGCCTGTGGTTGACGTAGGCGCGGATGAAGCGGCGCTGCTCGGCGGGGGAGGGGTACAGGGCGGTATTGCAGGCGTAGGGCGCGGCCGAGTCGTGGTAGTTGTAGCACCACTCCGTGAAGTGGTTGGCGAACTCGAGGCCCCGGGTGTTGGCTGCCGAGTACTCGAAGTCTATGACTACGAGCTGCTTATGTTCATAGTTGGGCTGGAGCAGCGGCGACTTCTTGTCGTCGGGGCGGATACGGAGGATGTTGCCGTATTGTGTCTGGTACAGGGTTAGTATGATACATGTACCTACCGTAGGCTAATATTATCTAGGGGGCTTTGGGAGGGATTGTACTTACGTCGCTGTGTGCGAAGACGAGCTGTTCTCGTATAGCACCAGGACCGCCGTAGTGATCATATAGTAGCTTCCGATACCTGTGTACTATGTCCTTGAACGTAGCCCATTCAACTCCGCATACAAGACCCCGCTGCTTCCATGCATCTGCTGGGCCCCTGACGGGACCAGGATCGCCAGAGAGGATTTTCCGGTCCAAGTACGTCATCACACGTGTAGCTCTATCGAGCCAGTTATCCCAATTCTTTAAGACCATGGGCCCGCCATCTCTTTCCTTGTCCAGAAGTTCAATGCCGTCGTGCAACTCTCTCATTCTCTTGGCGATTTGCCTCGACGTATCCGGGTCTCTGAGATCGGCCGCCGTGAGAGTGACCGCGTTAAGGTATTGCTCGAAACGGCCGTTGGTGAATGTGCCCAGCAAACGGGGTCCGATTTTCTTCTTTGCGAGACGCCTCAGCACGCTTAGCTCGTTTTCCCTATCGATGATATGGTCCGCTTGGGGGCCATAGACCCTCAAGAGTAGTTTCGCCGGCGCTCTTTTATTCCCTTCACCCTTAGCTACTATGTCCTCCGGCGGGGAGACGACATAAACGGCATTCGTCAAGGCGCCGCTGAGGCGCGTGACATCAATCTTCTCGCCGCTGTCTAAAGGAACATGTCTCCAGCCCTTGAGTCTTAGCGTATGTGCCAGTTTGATGATTTCATTCTTGAAGGTGATCCATGCTCTGCGCTCCTTCTCTTCCTTCTTACTCGACACCGAAAGGTCATCTGTAGAAGTGGGTTTTCCTCCAGAATATCCTAGCGTCTTAGAGTTGTCGAGAAATGCGTCGCAACTTGGGACCAGAACATCGCCGTCATAATATTCGGTGTCAGATGAAGCCGTCCGATGCAAGTTAACAGACCGCTTCCGCTGTAGTTTCTTTCCAAGTTTTGTACTATAATGTGGTATCCCGCGGAGGCCTAGGGCATTCATACCGTCATCGATGATCTTTTGCAGCCTATCTAGAGATACGTCGCTGGATTGTGAATCAATCGAATATGCTCTGTGCCTCTCGGGTTGTTGCTGAGTGTCAGTGCTGTCTGCGTCATCTTTGGTGGATCTGCTCCGCTTGCTCGAATGAACTCTCCTCGATTTTCTGTTTTTCTTCTTGACTTGTTCATGTTCCAACCAATCGGCAACTTGGGCAACGAATCTATCTAATTGGTGGTGGTGATGATGAGGATGCGGACGGGCACCATCCTGTTGATGATGGTGGAGAGACGGGCTGCCAGTATGACTACTTAAAGCCTCTAGGGTCGTCTGGCTTAGAAGCGAAGATCTAGAAGAGCTGAATTCGGGCATGGGAGGGCGGCCGCTCAAGCGTCTCGCAACCCCAGCTGAATACTGCCTCTTAGGCTGAACATCTTCTAGATCTGGCTCTGGTTCGGCTATCTGTACGGCTAAGATGGAGTAAGTATAGTCCGATAGAGGGGGTGAACACATGTTAATGGGTGAGGGGTGGTAGATAATATTTAGGAGTTCACTTGTGGGCTTCCACGGAGGAATATATTTGGTTTTCTAATTTACTTGTCTCCATTGTAGCTCGGCAGATAGTAGAATCGTGTAGCCTCGTCTGCTTTAAGCTGTACGTGTGCAACCTATAGATATGGAGATCATGCCAACCTATAGACTGTCCGAGAGACTTTGTGATACATCAAGACCAACCATACATACGCAATTTGATATTGGGAGTTGGTAGATGGACGTCGTAAGTTAGGTCACGCGAGCAAACGCGAATCGGTGTAAGGAAGAAGGATGAGACAAGCCTCGATGGAGGAAGGCAGAATGAAATCGAATAAAACCAACCTTTAGTGCTCGCAGGAGTACTCTGGGAGGACGGTCTCTCTGACTCATCGTCTTGCTTAAGAACAGATCGTAGAGGATGCCCATCACCGGTGAGATTCGGTGTAGATGAAGAAGACATGTTGATAGATGCCAATAAATGAGGGGCGGGGGGAAAGGAAGTTGTCTATGCCATTAGGAGCTAGCGGTGGCGAGAGACTTCATTTATAGATATGGAATATAAGATTCGGATTAGATCGTTTTAGAGATTGGAGTGGGAGAATAATAGATAACTTGGTAGGTTCCCAGGTAGAAATGACGTTGAGGTTTTGGGTATGACTTGTGCATATACGGTAGATATTGCTTGAAGGATCGCTTGAGGACTGATAAGAAGTCGCACATTAGGAGACAAAGATAAAAAGGATTAATCGAAAAATATTGTCAAATAGGGTAAGTACAAGGGCTTCATAGGGCGGTCACCAAACTGCGGTGCCAGGGTTTCCTTGCAGGGGGGTTCTTGCAGGGAATGTACCCTTGCGATAACCTTAAAAAAATAACTTGGGACGGCTATCGGTGTCATCCAATTCAAAAGACCATCTGAACACCCATTAAGACATAATTAAGTATTTACATCAGTTGTAATACATTGTCAAAGTGAGGCTCGAAAATATATGTAAGTATTGAGTTTATGTAGTATAAATAACGCTTGCTTCGAGGGTTGAAATTCTTCAAAAAGGTCGCTCTGTACAATTGTTACTACAAGTTCTAGAATTTTGCCTTGTTTGACCTGTCAGAGGCATCGATAGTAGCACGTGCTTGCCCGCATGACGTAAGGTATGCTGCACACCTTGAAGGTCGTGGAACTCGGGCACCTATGTATGTAGACTAACCTAGGTAGTCTAACCTAGGTAGTTTAGCTCACTATCACAAGGAATTTGGCATACACTAGAACTTGACATAAATATCGTCGTCTGGTATGAAACGATATTCAGAAAACTTAAGGAGGGATAATCATCTTAACATTATCTCAGTAACAGGGAATTTCAAGTCAAGTTGCCACTGGGGATATTAATTATATCCATATTCCATCCACTTTGTATCACCACATACTGTATCCTGCTGCAACCTTGAGCTTTTTCTCATGGAAAATATATAAGATCATGGGCTTCAAAAGTTCATTATGTAGCTCTAGAATAACTTCTCAACCTACATACAGAAACCCCAATCTAACAACCCTCTCCATGCTATTCCGACTGTATCCTATGCTCACGAGAGACAACCATGCCATTTTCTATATACTCGCAGTGACCGGCGCAACCACAAAGTAGACACATCCACTCATTCCCTCCCTCTCTCCTTCCACCTACACCCCCTTAAAACTCGACCCTCCCCACCCCTCCTGTTCCAACGCCCACCGCACCGCCTTCCTCACATCATCCACGATAACCCTCGGCGTATACGCCGGCTCACCACCTCTCTCCGGGCTCCAGACGCCCGTCCTCACCAGCACCGAAGTCCAGCTCGTCCCAACGGGGCTCTCGTACTCATTCGCGCCGCGAATATCGCTCGCCGGATTATCCCCCACCATATACACCCTCCTCAGCGGCTCCAGCCCCTCCGGCTCGACCCCCAGCACCTTCGCTCTGTACTTGTCGAGCACGCGCTCGGCGTACGCGTACGTGCGGCCGTGCGGCTTCCCGATCGCGATCCTCTCGAGCGTCGCCCGTCCGCCCGTAACCTCGTCCCACACGCCCGCGACGGCCGCCTGGAACGCGCCCTGCCCCAGCCGCGGCAGCGTGTACCCCGCGCTCCAGAACAGGTCCGGGTTGCTGAAGAACAGCGGCGGCTGGCCGTCGCGCTGCCACCCTTGGTTCGGGAGGTCCGCGCGCCCGTTCTTGGACGAGTACGTGCCGAGCACGCCTCCGCGCGACAGGAGCAGGTCCAGGATGATCTGGATGTCGAGGGCCCAGTCGCGGGGGTCGTTGAACACGAAGATGGCGTCGATCTTGGGGTTTTCGCACGGCAGGGGGCGCGCCGTCTTCGCGTATACTTCTTGCATGAGCGGCTCGAAGGGCCAGATCGTCGGGTGTGCGGCTAGGATGTCTGCGGGGATGATGACGTGCTTGAAGCCGTACTGCTCGGCGATGTCGCGGCACTTTGCTGCGTCGGAGCCCGTGACCAGGATGTTCTTGTCGCGAAGGCCTTCTTTGGAGTTGTGGCTGTCGTAGTGGTTCGCCAGCTCCTGGAACGGCGTGTGCGACTGGATGAAGTTGTCAGTCGTAAGCTCGACGCCGAGGCGGGAGCTCAGGTCAGCCACACGCTCTGTCTCGTGCTTGCCGCCGCCGTTGGTGAGCAGGATGAACGGGATGTTGTGTTTTTGTAGGTAGGCGAGGGTCTCCGGCGCGCCGGGGATTGGCTTCGAGACGTGTAGGAGAACGCCATCGATGCTATAACTTGGTAAGCACATAGTCTATATTTTTTTGATTGTAAAGGTTTCCTCTTTCGTACTGAAAGAGACTATCTATTCCATTTTGTCATACTCACTCAAAGGCAAAAGCAAAAGGCGGCGGTTTAGGCGCCTTATGATCTATGCTGTAAGCACGGGAGCTTGGGGCCCTAGACCGTGTAGATAATGATGCCTGACTACCAGCAGCGATGCCTTGTCGTGGTATAACACCGCCGTAACTGACCCGAGTCGGACTCGACGGCGCAGGAGGATGGTGGGGCCGTAGGATGCGAGCCGACGCCGCGGTGCCAAGAGACGCGCTCGCACGGAAAGCCTTCATAATGAAGAAGGGAAGAGAAGCGACCAAAAATCACCGTATATTACCTCCTATCATGCCTCATGTAGATGACAGATGCCGTCAGAACTACCTCATTCTTGGTTGTGGATCTGAAACCGCATTGATCGTCTTTTAAGTCATAAATCGGAGAGCTTCGGCCTTTTTATCAATGGGTAGGTACTTATGGAGACTGGGTCTTATCGGAGAATTACTGGAGCCCGTGTAACGTAATATATTCCATTGATGAATGAAATTTGTCCCTACCACGTCCCGGGATGCGTCTCTAGAGACGGCCCTTAACAAACGTTTCTAATAGCATGTGAAAAGGAGCTTGACGTTAGAATTAACCTCCTTTTGGGTCCTCGGACTTAGTGCTTGCGATCATTATTTCCATTGAGCTTCGTAGAGGCAGCAGCTTGGAGAAGTGAATAATTGCGGATGCATACAGTTACATGTAGTATACCCCCCATTTTACATGTACAGGGTTGATACAATTACATATCTGCGTATCTAGATACATGTGACAAGTCGAGTGGGAGAGTACCATTACTGCCTATACCTTCACTTTCACACCATGCTTCTCGACATGTCCTATTTCTTCCAACTTCCTCTCCAATCCTTCATATGATCCAGAATAACCTTCGCCGCCTGCTCCGGGCTGTGCTGCCTGCCCAGAGCCTCCACAAAGTCTCCCTCGGGATCCATGAGGTAGAAATAAATGCTATGATCGACCAGGTAATCCTGTCCGGGCTTCACATCCTTCGGCGTGCTGAAGTAGACGCGGTACGCCTTGCACACGTCCTTGATCTGATCATACGTGCCCGTCAACCCGATAAACCTCGGGTGGAACTCCGCCAGGTACGACTTCAGGATCTTGGGGTCGTCGCGCGCCGGGTCGCAGGTGATGAACACGGGCGTCAGGGCGCCGGGCGCTTTCTCCTCGACGAGGTCGAACATGCGGGCCATCTTGTCGAGTTCCTCGGGGCAGATATCCGGGCAGTGCGTGAAGCCGAAGTAGACCTGTCCCACACCACACATTCAGCATTAGCCCCATACTCCCCCATACTCCCCCATACCCATACCATACCATATCATATCATAGCAACTAACACCTTAAAACAAAAAAAAAAAAAAAAAAAAAAAAAAGAGAGAGAGAGAGAGAAGAAGAAAAACGAAAAGAAAAAACTCACCAAGCTATACCGACCCTTCAAATCCCGACTCGAGAACGGCCGTCCATCCTGATCGACCAGCTCGAACTCCCCCCCAACCTTGGGCTTCCCAACGCCCTTGGTCGCCTCCGCGACGCGCTTGCGCTGCATGCGCTTCTTCTCGTGCTCGAAGTACCAGACGAGGCCGACGCTCGTCAGCACGAACAGCAACCCCGCCTTCCACGAGAACGGGCCCGTCCTGTATCTGCTGCGCGCTTCTTCTACCGTTTTGGCTTTGTATCTGCGCTGCTCCACGGATAGGGGGTTTATGTTTGAGGATCGAGTGGTGGTGGGATTGGCTGTGCATCGGAGGGCTGTTGGACGCCGTGAGCAGGTAGAGGGGGAGGGGGAGGGGGAAGGGCGTGTCGAGAGGAAGCGGCGGCACTGCTGCGTGCGCGGGCGGCTCTGAAGAAGAGATCGTAAGAGCGGCTGCGGAGCAGCTATCGAGCGCGACATATTTGCAATTAAACTGTTTCCAATCCAATTGCAGAGGTGGTTGCGAATTGTGCGTCAGATAGGTCGTTCGTGGCCTTCTGTAATCCGGGCTTTTTGGAAGCTAAAAATTATTATATGGAGCTCTGCTGAATGGTCAGTTCAGCAGTGAAAAGCCCCCGGCCAGTTCCGGGATACTACGGTAGGCCGCTAGGTACCAGGTACCCATCCACTATAGCTTATGCCACTGTGTGGCGGCTCCAGCCACAGATTATATAGGAACATCAACATTAAGTCAAATAGGAATAAGACAGCTTCACGGCAATTAGGGTCAGTACCGCTTCGTAACTCATAATCAGGTATGAAATAAGCACTCTCCCTTAAAAGTGTTAGTGAGCCGGGTCTGGAACCGGGCTATCGAGCTACGTCAAACCTCTTCTTTACTCTTAACTTAACAAGCCCGGGTAGTGAGCCCCAAAGCACGTTGGAGCCATGCTCTGGAATGGAGAAGACGAAGACGAGTGATGACATTCCATTGTCATTTATTAATATAACTAACTACAAAGCGCAAGTGCCACTGCATACACCTCATCTCTGCTTCTTCCTATCGGACGGAGTCAAACAATCAATCCTTGAACAAGAAGATTCGTTCGAGTCCCCCCGTATCATTGCGACCTCTTTCCCCTCCTAGTCGCATCCAAAAGCAAAGTCAAAAGTCCCTCCAATTCGGTTCATTATGCACAGTCGACAGCGGGGGAAGAATCCCCCCAAAAATGTCCATAGAATACCTTTATGGAAAAGGTCGAGGGTGTGAAGGGAAAGGTGAGAAATGCCAACAATGATGCCATGTCTTTTTCTTTTTTCGTAAATGCCATTCAGAATGCCAACCCGCCTGCCGTACCATTACCGTTCCTGTACACTACCCTCACTTATTAGTGACGCCTTGCTGAAACGACATAAAGCAGTTCATGCAGCCACGTCTATTCTTATTTTTCATCAATGATAAAACCCTCAGTACGCCGTGGGAGAAAGCTCCCATCCGAAGAGGGAGGAAGGTGGAAAGGATCCACAAACAAAACACCAACGGATGAGGTATGAGCATCGAAGTATTAGGGGTTTTCGCCTCTCAATGCCAACAAATGCAACGCAAAAAAAGAACAACTTCGCGTCGTTCTCCAAGAAATTCTGAAACGCCGGTATCGATCTCTTTGCAAGCGGTAGAAAGTTCAGGTGATGGAGTAATATCGATGACCCTAGGAGACCTTGCGGTTCGAACCATAGGGGGAAATGGGTATACTCCGTTAATAATCAAGGTCGGCTGACCTGGCTCTGGCTCGCACTCGTACGACTGCGCTCTTCCTCCTCTTCGAGCACGTCGCTCAGGCGAGTCGGGTGGTGATGGCGGGGACCCATGTCAACGCGAGGGCCTAGGTCGTCCCAAGGCGCGGAATATCCTGCGCCGCTGTAGTCCGGAGCTGATGAGTATTGAGGCTGGTGAGCACCGCCAGAGCCGGTCGGCTGGTAGACACTTGGCTGAGTTGCGGGTGTCTCAAACTCTTCTGCTGCAACGTCAGAACGCTTCGAATTGGGGGCGCGGACGGGACTAGCATGTGCAGGATGTTCTGAAGGATTGTGCTCTTGAATGTCTCGAATGGGTCTCGATGCGCCACTAGGTGCGCCGTTGTATACGCCATTGGGCGCTGCATTGGATACGTCATGATGTGCGCCACTCATGTACTGACCTTCGCTATAAGTTCCCTCGGAACCGTAGCTCTGCTGGTGATGGACGGACGAAGGTGTCTGATAGGTGGTGGTACCACCGGCCGAAGCTGCGCCTGGCTTAACTGCCGGAGCCTGAGAATACTGGGCACGAGCAGCGGAAGGCGAGGTAGGCGACTGAGCATATTCTACGCCTTCAGTCTGACCATAGGAACGGGGATCTCGCTGAACGTGACCACGGCCGAGACCTTGAGTCATCGGAACAACTTGAACGCCACCAACGATGGTGGGCTGACCAAGTTGCAAAGACATGGTACGATCTCGTTCTTCCTGTTCTCGTCGGCCGAGCTCCTCCCAAGCACGTCGCGCTTCCTCCTTGGAGATAGTTAATTCCTTGCGCAACTCAGCTATCTGCTTCTGCATCTTAGAGGTGCCTTGCGAATTCTCCAAAGCCTCACGAATCGCGTCCGATCGGGTTCTTCGTTCCTCGTCCAGAGCCGCCTCGAGCATAGCCGTAACCTCTTGAGCACGTTCAATCTCAGCGCGGGTCTCAAAGAACCAACGTTGGAACTTGCGCTCCGATGAAGCTCGAAGGCGCTGCAACTCAACAACGGCGTGGAATAGGTTAGCACCCGCCGATGAAAGGTCAGTAACCTGTCGAGACAGCTGTGCAGAGATGGGATCATGGCTAATCTCCTGTGCGCTCTGTTCCAGTCTACGGATCCAGAAGCTAGTAAGGCCTTCCCAATGAGCTGATAGGGTTTCCCAACGCTCGAATGCATGGGGGAACGAGTTTCTACCTCGTCCGAGAGCCGTGGAAGATTCACCTAGCTGAGGAGGCTGCTGTTGGGGTTGGGTACCAGAAGGGCCAGCTAATCCAGGACCCGAAGTTGAGGGTCCTGCGACTCCCTGTGTACCGGAAGAACCTCGCGCATGTCGTGTGGATTGCGCAGGTTGGGCCTGAGCTGTGGTAGGGATTCGTGATTGTCCCGTGGGGCGGGAACCATTGTCCGTAGTCGCGCGACCAGACGGAGCAGGTTGCGCGGTTCGTCGTGGAGTGTTAGGATCAGGGCCAACCGGAACACCACCAGTTCCGAATGAACCAGCGCCAGCAGCGGCGGCAACAGCAGCAGCTCGGCGCTCTGTCTCTTTGCGCTCTGCTTCTCTTCGTAACGCCTCTTCTTGCAAACGCGCCTCATTCTCGGCATGTTCTCTCTCCAATCGCTCACGTTCCTGTTCCTCGCGTTGTCGTTCACGCGCAGCTTCTCGCGCCGCTCTCTCCTGCATGATCACGCGAGGACCTCGGATTCCCGAAGGAGAACCAACGGCAGCTCGCGCTGTGGTAGGTCGTGATGGCGACGCGCCATTGCCATTTGAGGTTGTGGGACCTCGCCCTCCCATTAAATCGGACATCGAGGCGTATAGCTCGACAGGGTCGTCGGAGATTTGTTTGGGACCACGCAGTGTTTGCTCGAGGGCATATAAAATAGCACTGTGGGTCTGCTTCGAGATTCGAAGGGCAGGATGTGGTTCGGGCCTATTAGGATCTGAAGTAGAATGAGTTGTGTCACGACGCGGCGAAGAAGAGCTACTCGAGGTTGCCTGAGAATCGTCACTTAGATTCCCCTGCGAAAGTTGCCGTCTCGGTGGTTTAGGACGTTGTCTGCGAGGCTGATGCTCAGTACCCGCGAGTACGTATTGTCCTTGAGGCCCAAGAGTAACGGTAACTCGTCCAATTGGTTGGCGTGTCTGTCGCGCCTCTGGCTGGGAGATAGGAGAGGATGAGAAGCGTGGGGTCCTACGTAGTCGATGTATAGATGAAGGGGTGTGTGTCGATCTTCGGTCTGGTGTAGGTTGTTGAGGAGACTGCTGATGGACGCCGCGCTGCTGGCGCTGGTATGGTGTAGGCGTAGAAAATTCGTAACGGTCGTGACGGTCGTAAGAGGGTGTGGCGGGTTTTGGTTCTGTCAACTTTGCTGTCGTTTCCGCAGCGGGACGAGCTGATGCTGAAGTTGACAATGTGAGTAGTCACCACGGCCGTGGTGAGACACCCCGAAAATGAGAAAGAATATGTGATAGTGGTACACCAAAAATTGCGGGAGCCCCAAATCTAAGCCTTGCTTAGCCTAGACGTGAGATATGCAAATGTGACAGAAAGGCAGTCAACTTGCGCGTGTGGATGTACGGGTGTATGTACTTGAGGTATAGGTAGGTAGGTATGTATTAAGGGTTGCGCGTACCAGGGCTCGATGAAATGAGGAGTGCTCTCAGTTCCCCCTTCAGAAAAAGTGAGAACTGAAAGTACAAGATCAACGAACAGGTATCTTTAGGTAAGAAGATGTAGGAATTGGTACATCTGATCGTTCAAAAGAAGAAGCTGTTTGTTGTGAGGATCGCAGTAAGACTCGGTTGTAAAGTGGGAGGCTGGGCCAATGTGGGAAATCCGGATGGCTGGTCGTGTTGCCCTTGGGAAAATGATCGCAAACCACATCGGCTGGGATACTAGGTCACCAAAACGAAACTGACGAGATATGACAAGTTATCGCCCTGGGCGAGGGCAATATCTCCTGTCGTTTGTTGTTTTATTGTCTTCCTGTCGGTTTTTCTAATCGGATGCCTGATGAACCATACGCTACCATGCGAACCTGGCCGCGACAGCAGCGCCAGCGCCGCCTTGTCGCTGGATATAATGAGATGAACAGTATAAAAGATGTTGAAAATATGGATGTTCTAACGAGAAATGATTTGTCGCTACCATGTTCACATTTCAATGGCTTTTTGAACAATGGTTCTTTCCCTTCGAAGAGCTAAGAGCTAAGGGCTAAGATAGAAGGAAGTGCCTATACAAGAATCCTGAACACAACAGAGAGAGACATGGATGGAAGCTGCATGGTGCTAAGGATGAGCACTTTGTCGCACGGTCCACCTTTAAACATGCTTCTTTGCATCATTATATCACTACCTGATTAAGAGATACCTATAAAGGGTGACACGGAGATTATTCTAGCTGTTTCCTTGCCCAAAGGCTTGATTGCTGCGTTGTAGATCTTCCTTCAGTCGCGAAGGGACCAATGTTATAAGTTCGGCCAACTCAACGGTAGCTTCGGATTACATGCATTCGCTTGACTTCGAGGCTTTGCGATTTCAACTTATACTGCTTTGTATTGGACAAACCCTCTACTAATCTAATACTCGAGAAATGACTGGTCAGAAGTCAAGTAATACACCTGGAAACCCGTCCTAGTTCGATAAGGCTATCAGGGTTCACCCATCTTCCCCAATGAGCAAACATCGAAGCCTACGGTACATGTATGATAGGAAGCCAAGCTGGGGAAACCTGGCTCACATTATCATGAACCCAGATCTACAGGTATCCAAATCTGTCGCACAGTGCAGGTTCCCACCAAGATCGCAGAAGCGAGAATGATCACTACCGACAATCAGGGAGACAACACAATAAATGGTGTGGGGGGCTGGGAGACACTGGGAAATTATGACATTAATAGTAGACCAGGACTATTAAGAAAAAAGAGAAGCAAAAAAAAAAAAACCAAGGTGTGCGTTGGCAGCTTGGTGACGAAACATTCTGATTAGCGTCATGCAGTGCCTGCATGAGCTACTCCACTAGCCGAGAGCTGACAGGCTCAGGGACGTCCCAAAATGCTGGAAGCACCACCAACCCTATGAACTGGGAGTTTGCATTTTAGCCTAGGTTTTTCCATATGTCTCGGTTGGTTCCTGAAGATCTATATGGTATCTAAGACATGGGGACTCTTAACGATTATTCGGCCGCCCAGGTGTAAACGCAATAAATTACTAGTATCGTATATCGAAATGGCTGAGATAGAGTTCTTATTGTATGTAAGACTCGATCTTGCAGAGATGGCGCTAGCAAGAAGACGAAGGCGCTTTGAATGAAGCCATTGTTATGTGTATGTGTGTGTGCCATGGAATAGAGTGCACTAAATATGCATAATCTGCATAAGGTATATCTACCTACATGTAATTAAGAGCTGAAAGCTGAAGATAAGGATGAGAAATAATTTGACTGCCTTGAGGTACGCAACGAATCAGTTATAAAACTTGAAATAGCTATATCGAAGGAGAGTCGATGAGCTTATAATGCAGACGCTACAAACCTTTTACTCAAGATACATAGACGTTGAACAGCATTCATGGACCGATCCGTGCCTGGATATAGCTTTGAGCAATTGGCCAATCAGGAGCTTCATTTAAGCTCTACCACAGTTAAGCTATTCGCAGCTATGTCAACGCGTGGCAAACATGGCGGGGTAGCAATAGAGCTCTTTTTTTCTTTTCCAAGAATTGAACTTGTCATATGACTTTTTCAACTTCTATCCATGTAGCCTACGAGGGAAGGCTAGATGACCACTCGCTTCTTTGTTAGGTGGGTGTTATGTCATCATCCTCGAGTTCGGATATTCCGAGGCTTCTAGAGCTTGACCTAAGTATCCGCCTGACCATACTATAGCCAACTAGGAAGTTTAGCTAGTGGGCTTTTGAGAAACGGCGTCGGCGGATAGCCCCTCATGAAAGAATCGTCTACGTGATCTCGTATCCTACATCCTACTAGCCACCTTGAGTATTGAGACGTTGAAGAGCAAAGAATCAGCATCGCCATCAATGATACACCAAGGCTCGAAGACCCTAACGTTTTCTGGGCAAATTAGGCCTTCGAGGTTTTGTAAGGTTAAGGAATAGAGGGCCACGATTTGATGTTGTCAGCGCCGCCCCCTATAATCCCCTATAATCCACCAACGCAACCTTGCGTATTCGCATCCATACCTGCCCAGTAGAAGAATAAGCGTACATGATGTTGTGTACCCCAGAATTGTTTCTAAAAATAATCGTCACGTCCCATTACCGCCAAGCACATAGAAGAGAACGTGACCACAGCTAATAGGTAGCTATCGTACGACCAAATCTTACATACATAGTTCAGAATCCCGATATCTCTCCTATAGTCCGAAGTACACCAACAACGGCCCCCCAATCTCACGATCGGAAGCCAACAAATTAATTGAACGCAATGAGCCTTACCTTAGCAACTCGTCAGCACCAACTCGCATATTCATCGTGAACTTGGCGCGGTTACCTACCTCCTAACAGAGAACCAAACTCTAAACTACGAAAATAGCATTCGACTCCGAACCAACCATATCACGCACGACTAAAGTATAGAGACGTTGGAACGAACGCTATGATTAGAACCCCATTTTTTTCGGTTCTTTCTTCAGGTTAATTACAAAGAGAGTAGGTTGGTATCTATTATTTATCGTGACGTCTATGTGCATATTCCCAAGCCCAAGCCCAAGCCCAAGCCCACGCATCCGCCGCGCATCTAATCCCGCAGCGGCCAAACCCCCCGCAACCACCAAGTACGAAGTCCATAACTAGTAGTCGTACCGGTAGCAGAGGTGGCCCTGCAGGGTGTTGAGCAGGTCGCGGACCTTGAGGTCGGGGCACTTGGCGCCGCAGATCTGGCCGAGGTACACCATGGTGTCGAGGGTCAGCGGCGAGCAGTTGGTGTTGTCGGCGCACCCGCTGATGGTCGTCGTGCGCGTCGCCACGTCGTCCAGCTGCCACTTGCGGAACGCGTAGTCCACGAACAGGTGGTGCATGAAGAAGGCCGGGTCGCCGGGCGACGCGATGGCGTCCGCCATGATGCCGCCGACGCCGTTGTGGCCTTGCGCGTGGAAACTGTGTATGTAACATTAGCACCGAAGTTAAGGTAGAAGAAGATGGAAGATGCTAGATGCTAGATGGTGGAGAGAGGGATGGACTCACGTGAACTCGACGCACGAGTGGAAGTCCGGGTACGACGTTCGCGATCGGCACGTGTCCCAGGCGTTCTGGCCGGTCTGAGCGGTGATCTGCTCGTTGACGGCACGCTGGAGACAGTGAGGGTTGTTGGTGGTCATGCCGGGTCCGAGAGAGAGCTGCATACCAGCGAATTTCTATAGCACTTATTAGCACTCCGTTGATTTTTTTTAACTGCCATAAAACAGTGATACGTACGCCGGTGTTAATGCAAGTAGCGGCACCATTGGTAGATCCGGGCAGGCTGCCAAAGTACTGGGTAGTGAAGAGGGTAGACTGGGCGAATCTGCCAGCCCATTTCTTCTCGTCCCACCAAGGGAAGGCCCTGTTGAAGCCGCACTCGTCACGGAGGACCTGCTCGAAGGCCCAGACGTAGTACCGATGCCATAGGAGGAACTTGTGAGTCTGCTGGGTCGTGCTCTTGCTGTGGATATTGGGCGCGTACGACTGGTGCAGGCGGACGAAATCCTCATATCGGTTCTTGGCCGGGGAGAACTTGCCGGAAGGCGGCTTGTTGATCAGGCACTGGATAGCGTCGACGAAGGCCTGCTTGTCCGAGCCCGAGTAGTTATCCCACTCGAAGCGGATGTTCGGGTTGGCGCAGTCACCGGTGGCGGCCGTGCTGGCCATGCTGGTGGTGGCCTTCTCTTCAGATGCGGAAAACGGCTTCTTAGATTCCTTAGATCCTTCGATCGTCGCCTTGATATCATCCAGCGTCTCCTTAACATCCTCCAACAGGCTCGAGATGGGCAAAGCGGTGAAGTTGGTTCCGATCAAATCCACCTTGTTGATAGCATCCTCAATAGAGATCGAGTGGACCTTTCCGAACTGCTCCAGAGGCAGACCCTGAGTCTGCTTCACAGACGGGAGCGACGCCGCCGACGCCGCCGTGACGAATAAAGCGACAGAAACCTTCATGGTGGCGTTTAATAACCGTATATATATTATATATTATATATACAGTTAAGAAAATGTAACGAGCGGCAGACGATCGAAATCGTTAGGGGAGCAAAACCACAAGTCAAGACGGCGCAGCGGCGCCTTACCGGGCTTTATAGCCAACGGTCACTTGAACCGTTGCGGGTCCTTCTTTGGCTTCTAGAGGCCCATTGTGGGCTCGGCTCCCGACTACTACGTAGTATGAAGACTCTACCCCCGGTTCTATCAAAATCGGGTATCACCCGTGCATGTTTTCTATAACTACCCAAGGGTCCAGAGCATCTGCGGGGAGAAGTGGTATGTTTAGACGCAGCATTGGCGTGTAACTATTGGTTCATTTATGTAATACGACATCTCATCGTTGACCACGCGGTATGAAAGAAGCTAGAAGCTGACCGTTATTACCGTGTAGCACGCAGCATACGAGATTAACTATTGCTGTGGCGCGGCCAACGGGGCCAACTAGCGGAACCTTTCATACAGCAAAAACAGGGGGAAGTCTGATCCTAACTTGGATCGATTATGATACCCATAAGCTTACCACGACGAATTGGGGAGCTGACAACAGCGACAAGCCTCCTCTCTGCCAATTAGAAGGAAGTTCGTTCCAGAAACTGGCAGGGCTAGGCTTTGTTAGCGGCTCCGCTAGTCGCGATGAGACCCGGCTTTCTTTCACACTTCGATACGAACGAATAGCCTACCAGAAGCGAGCTCGCTTATTAGGGGCATCCTGTTAGAACTTTACGATGATGCTTTGCATTTTATGTTGGAAATAGCGAAGATGAGTTGTATGCCAGTTGTTCCGATTAATATGTATAGTACGGATGGTTGCCTTCGATCAACAACAGCATCGTGAAGCCTTGCATAAAAAAGAGGAGCTGAAGATCATTCAGGGGCTGACTAGCCCAACTTTTGATACATAGATACCTTCCTGAAATTGCTGTGAGCGTTAAACCGAGAACTCCGAGGTTGAGGACCTGGGAACCAGGCAGCCAACCAGGATACCGGGATATGTCAAGGATGTTTCAAAGGTACGCCCAGAGATCTCAAGTGGGTTAATGTCCCGCGCCCGTTTTTTTAGAGCCATGCGGTGTTCCCATGAAAAGTGTTGAAAATGCCCTACCGTACTGGGCGTGCATGATGTGGGCTGATACCCAGAACGATGGGCTTCGTATCCAACGGCAGTTTTTGATTAACTGCTGGGGAATGGTGGGTGCTGGCAATTCAACCTCAATAGCCGTGTTGTGAGGCGCGAAAGCGTACGTACCTACATCTACCTGCTTAGGTACTATCATGGCTAGAATGAACTGCATGTACGATTGTGTGCATTGCGTCCGTGTGTTTATGAGACATAAAAATTTTTGACCATATCCAGTTTATTTACCCCTTATGTGGAGTACTAAAAGAAGCAAGAGAAGGCTTCCACTCACGGATTTTTGTGGCGGTGCAATGGAATATCTGTCCAATCGGGCCTGCAGCGGTGAAGCTAATATTAAGGATGCTTGCATATGTATGCACATGGCTTATTCGATTTTAAGATGCCCGTTAAAGGGGTAAAATGGGAATTAAATAAGATATTAAATATCGTTATTTTTCCCTTATAAAAAATAAAAAATAAAAAATAAAAAGAAAATATTTTACTTATAAAAAGTAAATAAATAATATTATAAATTTTAAGTTAAAATAAAAATATAAATATTTAATAATAATAATATAATAACTTTAAATATATAAATAAAATTTTTTAAAAATATAAGTTATTTATATATATATAATATTTATTAATAAATATATATTTATAATTATAAAATTATTATATTATAAAAGTTATAATTATTATAATAAATTATAATAAATAATAATTATTAAAAATATTAAAATAATTTAAAAAAAAATAAAATAAAAAAATATTTATTAT
>KZ112454.1:102609-275435 GCA_002120305.1 Hypoxylon sp. CO27-5
TAATAAGCGTACACCTATAGCTATAAGATTATTATATTATAAAAGTTATAACTATTATAATAAGTTACGTTATTACGGTAAGTTATAACTATTAAAAATATTAAAATAATTAAAAATAAAATAAAATAAAAAAGTATTTATTAAAAATAAATTTTATTAATTATAAATAAATATTTATAAAATTTAATATTTATTTAAAATATTTTATTTTATTTTATTTAATTAATTATTAATTTATTTTTATATTTAATATTTATAATTTATTATTATTATTATAATAAGTTATAATATATATAATTATATATATTATAATATATATAAAGTTAAAAAGTTTAAACGTTAATAACGTTAATATATATTAAATAAATAAAAATATGTTTTTATTATTATATTATATATATATAAGTAACTTATTAATTTAAAAGATTTTATTTATATGTTTAAAATTATTATTAATTAAAAACTACGCTTTTTTTTTTAATAATTTATATTATTTAATTAATTAAAAAATTTAACATTATAATAACTATGTAATAATTATTAATAAAAAGATTATATTTAAAAATTTCGGTTAAGGTAAAATTTTAACGTATATTCGAAGTAAATTTTATATTAAATTATAAGTTTTTTAAATAAGTAATATTAAAGTGTTAGGGAAAAAAAGAGCCGGCGCGTTTTCCTTTACCTTTTTTATTAAATAGCTTAATAAGCGAGGCCGTAAAACGAAATATTAAAGCTATGTGTTTTTCTAATTAAGTTAGGTTTTAATAATATATAAAAGTCCTTGTTAATATGTTTTTAATAACATAATAATAAAAGCGGTTAAGCGATTACTTTAAAACTTATAGAATAAGCTTATATATTTTAACGGTATAATTAAATAATTTAATAATATATTTATATATATTAAACCTAACACGAATTAATAATATAAGTACTTAATTTAAAATATAGTTTTAATAAAAATTTTTATACCTTTTTTATTAATTAATATTAAGGTTATTTTTTTATTATTACTTTTATTATTATTATATACTTATTATAAATAACCACTCCCTTTTTATTAATAATAATAATGATAATTATTACCACCTTTTTAAGCTTAATTAAAAGCTTAATAACTTTACCTTTAAGTTATTTAAAAAACTATTTAATAAGTTTTTAAATAAGCCTTTTATAGCCTTAAGAAATAAAATATAAAATAATATTAATAAGGTTTAAAATAACCTTATAAAAGCTATAAAAACTATTAGGTTTACTACCATATAATTATATATTAAAAATAAGTTTAAAAAACTAAGATTTTATATTTAAATTATTTATAAATATTATAAGGATAAAAAATTATCTTTTAAAGTTAAAAGGAAAAAAACATATTAGGTCATTTAAAAGAATTATCCCTAATAAGTAATCCTAACCTACTATATAAATAAAAAAAACCTTATAAATTAACCTAATTAACACTTTTTATATATTAAAAATTACCAATCCTATAGCTATATAATATCCTCTTAGCCCTTTTTTATATTAACTAATTAAAGAAAAAAATTAAATTAAAAAATATTAAATGTTATTAAAATTTTAACTTAAAACATAAAAAATATTATTATTAATATAATTAATAAAATATATTAAAAATACCCTTATATAAATATCGATAAACATATAATCTTAAATTATCTAACTAAGGTATATAAAAGAAAACATGGTAACTATACTACCACACAACTATTTATACATATTTTAAAAATTAATAAAATATATAATAAAATATATAAAAATAACAATAGTAAGATTAAGAAAATCTTTTTCATATATAATTAATATATTAAGTTATAAAAGGAAAATCTTAAATTATAAATTATTAATAATACTTATAAGATTAATAAGTTTAACATATTTCTTTATTAAATTAGTAATATTAGCTTATTAAATATTATATTCCTTATTATATATAACCTTTTTAATGGCAAAAAAAAGGTTAGTTTTATATAAATATTAAATTATATAAATGCTTATATAAGGTTATATAATATAACCATTTTATATATAATTATTAATAATTATAATAAAGCCTTTAAATATACTATTAAAAAGGTATTTAATAACAAAATAAAGTATTAAATTTATAAATAATATATATTTAAAAATATTACCTATAACATTACTAAAAAATAAATAAATATATTTAAAAGGATAATTATAAATAAAGATTTAAAAGGTATAAGTAATAAAACTTATAATACAAATAAAACTATTAACAAAATTATTAATAAAGTTAATAAAAAAACTATCTAATATATTATTAAATTATTAAAAGGTTAAAATAAAAGCTACCACTTAAAAGAAAACTTTAAAGCTTTTAATTATTAACTTATACCTTAAGTAATAAAATTAACAAACCCTAATATAAAAAGGAAATTTAAAGATAATATTAATAATATATTATTAATATTTAAATTAACTATATTATTAACTACTTAAAAAGAATTTAATAATACCTAAGTTATTATATTAAAAAAATTTTCTAACTAACAACCAATAATATTATATTTATAAAAAATTTACCTACTTATATTATATAAATTTATTAAATTTAACATATAAAACTATTATAATTTTAATATAAAAGCTACATTATAAAATAAAGACTTTCATATATATTTTAAATCTTTTTTAAAGGATAAATATAATAACTTAAAATAACTATATTAAGCTATATAAGCTATATACAATTATATATATATAAAATATTTTTAACAAATATTTATTAAATAAAAAAGTCATATATGCTAATATAATTATATATAAGTAATAAATAATCTTTAATATTACTTAAATTATTACTCATTAAATATAATTTATTAATAATAATAATACACTTATAAAGTAATATATAATAAGTATTTTAAAGCTTTTTATACGTTTTACTTTATTAAATAACATAATCTCCCTTATTAACATAATATATTAACTTTAAAAAAAACTAAAGAAAAGATTTAACTTAATTAAATATATATATATCACCTAATAAAATAAGGAAATTAATAATTATTTAAAAGCTCTTTAATTAATTTTAAAAAACTAAATTTAAAAATAATCCCTTATTAAATATATAACCACCTTAATAAATTACTTCTTTTATTAATAAATATATATAATACCTTAAAGCTTAAAATAATAATAACTAGTTAAATGTTATAAAATTTATAAAAGCTTTAAAAGCTAAGGGCTATATAACGCTAATATAATAATAATATTAAATATAATCCCTTTTATAATAAGCCTTTTAAAGTAAAAAGGTATTTAAAAAAACTCCTAATAATTATATATAATAAAAAAATAATTAATAAGTTAATACTTTTATTTATAACGTCGATAATAATAATAATAATTAAGTTAAAAAAAATTATTAAAAGGTAATAATAAAGTTAAAAATAACTTTACTTAGATTTAACATAAACATGTAAAAATGATATCTTAATTACTATGGCTCTTATATCTTAAATTAGGTACCCACACTACTAATCCATATTAGGTTTAATACGTATAAATATACCATCAAATTATCTAGTTGCACCGTCAAAATATACAAGCCGCATAAAACTCCAGCTTAAAAGACCGCGATATCCCCAAAGGACTGCGAGAACTTACTATCCACTTTCTCTCCACTTTCTCTCCACTAAGATCCCTTTCCCATTCCAATCCGACACATCAAGAAGTTTGCAAACCAGCTCGCAACGAACCCTACATATCTACTTACATCATTGACAATCGTTCAGCCCCCTCCGATCCAACTGGAAAACCTCCGTGGTTCCATACAATTACCACGACGTACGCTTGTATTCCTCGATCACAAGTAATTTTAACATATCAACAATAGTTTTATATTAGGTGTACCTGGGAGACAGACACCACTACCGTGAGCAAGCCCAACGGTGAAGTCAGAGGGCAGGTTAAAACCGTGAAAAAGGACTGTGGTAGGGCCGCCTGCAGGACATCCGCTACATACCAACCAAATTGAAGCACCACTCATTCCACAAGGCAGTATTGCATTTCCGATGGTGCTCGTTATTCTGATGGATGTAGTTGCGATACTTTATGGGAGCATTGGAGGATCTTATGTACCAGATGCGTCTATAGGTGGTTTGGCATTTTGCAAGGAATGAGCCTGGTTGGATCAATCACACTCTTTCATATGTACTTCCTTTCTATGCCATCTGCAATCAAGCTGTGCTGATTCCGAGCGTAACATTGAAGAATTGTGGTAGGTGCGTACATTCATTTAGCGCCACCCTCCTAAGCCACTGTATTACCGCCTAGGAGACTAGATCCGTCACGCTAATTACCATAAACAAAATCAAAGAATCCGCCAAACTACCAAATCATTTTAATTATATATTTAAATCATATAAGAAATTATTAATATAAGGATATATATATATAAATATTTCTTATATAATATATTATATAATTATAAAATATATAAAAAGAATATAATAATTATTAATTTATATTAATATATAATAAATTATAAAGTAATTATATAAAATTATAAATAAATTTAATATTTTAAGTTAATAATTTAATTTATAAATATTAATAAATAGGCTTTAATATCGTATATAATTTTAAATAAAATATTAAATATATTTTATTATTATTTTTTAATTAATATAATAATTTTAATATATTTTTTTATATTTATAAAAGTTAAAATAATAATAATATTTTATTTAATAATATAAAAATTAATATTTAATATATTAATCTTATAAGTATATTTATAGTTTTTATTATTATAATAATATATAATATAAATATTATTTAAATAATTTAATAAAATAATATATTATTAAAATATGTTTTTATTTATTTAATAATTTTTATAAATATATTTTAGGAATAAGATAATATTAACTATTATTATATATATAATTAAGATTTATTAAAAGTTAAAATAAAAAAAAGTTAATTTAAACTTATTTTTATAATTAAAAATAAGTAAGGATATAAGTTTAATCTTTTAATAATAATATATTTAATTTAAGTAATATTTATTTAAAAAGATAATTTATTTAATTTTAAATTAAAATTATTATTAATAAGCTTTAAGAAAATATAATATAAATATTTATATATTTAAATTATTAATTATTAAAGTAATAATATTATTTATATTTATTTTTTTTATTTTAACTAAGACTTAAATTATATATTAATTAAAGTTTATATTATTTATTAAATTTGGTTTATTATTATCTTCTTTAAGAAAAAAATTACAAATAAATAATTTAAATTAAGCTAAGAAGTAACTTTTTTTAATTAAATTTTAATTAAGGCTATTTATTTAACTCTAATTAAAATTTAAATTATTATTAATTAATTTAAGAATAATATTTAAGATTTTATTATTTAATTTAATAAGGTTAATTTTTCATTTTTAAAAGTTAATATTTTACTTAGGATTAAATTTGAATTAGTTTAGCTTAATAAAATCATTTTTTTACTTTTAAAAGCTAACATTTTAAATAAGATTTAGTTAAGATTATTTTAATTTTCTTAAATATATTTTAAACTATTTAAGTATAATTAAGGTTTTTTAAAATTAAATATATATTAAAAATTAATAAATAAATATAAATTAATAAATAAAGAAATATTTATAAATAAATATTATATATTTAATATTAATAAAAAAATCTTTTATATAAGAATAAAGTTATTTTTAAAGTATATTTCATTTAAATTGAAAAAATTTAAATTAATTATTTTTAAAAAAAGGTTAATATATATTAAATGTAATTAGGGATTTTAAATTATAAATATAAATATATATATATCCTAAAATAATTATTTATTTATTTTTATATATTTAAAACTTTATAATAAATTAAGGTTATATTTTATATAAAAAAATATTATATATAATTATTTTATATAATATATAAATTAATTTTAAATTTATTAATTAAATATTAAAATTATATATAAATTTATAATAAGATAAAATTAATTAATAAATATTAATATTATATTAAAGGATATATTATATCTTATTAAATATAAAATATAATATTTCTTAATTATAATTTAAATAAAAGGCTAATTATTTAACTTACTTTATTTAAATTATTTATAATTAAAAGATAAATATGTAATATAAATAATATTAAATTAATAAAATAAATATATATATATAAGCTTATAATAGAAAATATTAAAATTAATAAATATATATAAGCTTATAATAGAAAATATTAAAATTAATAAATATAAGGGAAAGAAATAGGTTAAAAGATATATTTTATTTTTATATAAATAAATCTTTATATATATTAAAGTATGTTTTAATATATAATATTTTATTATTTTTTAAACTATTAATAATAAAGATATAAGTATTTATTTTTATTATATTTATTTATTAATTATTTTTCTTTTTTATATAATTTATCCTTATCTTAAATTAAGGCCTTTAAAATGTTAATATAGTCTTTAAGATTTTAAACAATATAGGTATTATTATTTATTAATTTTATATAAATTATTATTTAAATTAAATTAATTTTATTTAATAATATATTTATAAGATTAATTAATAAGATTAAATATTAAATCCTTTTTATTAAGTTAATTATTTATCTTATTTAAAATATATATAGTTTTTATTTTAAAAGTTTATAATGAATAAAATATTAATAAGGAAAATATAAAGAATAATAAAGGAATATAAATAATATAGTAATAAATTAAATAGGTTTTTATTAATATTTAATTATTGGTAAAATAAATAATTATAAATTAAGGATAAATTATTAGTTTATAATGTGTTAGTTTTTAATCCCTTAAAATAAAATAAAGCCTTTTATAATCTCCTTTAATAATATTTTCTTTTTCTTTTTTAAATATGGGAAAATAATATATTATTAAATTATAATTTTTTAAATATCCTTATTTTATCTTTTTATATTAATTATAACCTAATTTTAGCTTTTATAAAAATACTTTAATATCTTAAACATCCTTTTATTATATTATTTATATTATCTTTTCTTTTATAAAAGTATTAATATTTAAAATATTCTTTTATTTTAAATTTAATATTAGTTAATTAATAGTTAAGATATTTATAAAATTATAGGATATTTTATGGCTTATATGGTTAATCCTTTATAGATTTTTTTCTTAATATTTATATTTATTTTTATAATAGAATTTTTATATAAATTTATTATAAAACCTAATCCTATTAAAAAATTCTATCCTAATAAATAATAATTATTTAAAATATTTAAATTAATAGATAAGTGAATATATTTAATTAAGATTTATTTATTATTTTAAAATATTTTAAGTAAAATATTTAAATAATTTATAATATTATTATATTAAATATATTAGGCTTAAGGGTTTAATTATAATTATATAAGTAACTTATAATCTTATTTACAATATAAGGATAATATAATTAATTATATACTTATATTATATTAAAATATTAATTATAAATATTATATATTTTAATTATTAGATTTTATAATTTTAATTAATAAAAAGGAATAAAAAAAGAAAAGAAAAGAAAAAAAAGAAAAAAAAGATAATAATAAATAATTATATTTTTTAATAAGATCTTTAATATATAAATTATAAAAGAAGCCTTATATTAACTAAATTATTTTATATAATAAAGTTATATAAGGTAGAATAATATATAATATCTAAGGTATTTTTAATTTTATTAAATATAATTATAGATATAATTTTATTATTTTAAATAATTTTATTTATTTTATTTTTATTATTATTAATATTTATGTTAGATTTATTAGATTTATTATTTTTATTATTTTTATTATCCTTATTAATCTTGCTTATTTAATTACTTTTATTATTATTAAAAAAGGTTATTAAATTTCCCTTACCTTTTATAATTAAGTTATTAGAAAAGAAAGGTAATTTTTTCTTTACTTATTTAATTTTATAAGTAATATTTAAATTATTTATTAATAATTTATATTAGGGATGATTAAATTTCTTATTATAAGAATTTAGTTTAAATTATAATAAATTATAAATAATATTTTCTATAAGCTTAGATTTATCATTATTATTTATTTCTTTATTATAATTTTAAGGATTTAAGATATTAATATTTTAAATTATATAATTTATTTTCATTAAGAAAATAATATTATAATTTATATATAACTTTAAGAATTTAAAATTATTAAGTTTTTATTATTTAAATTTTATCTTATTAAATTTATTATAAGTAGTTAAATATAATGTTATAGTTTTGAGATGTTAAGTCACGTGTGAAGCATGTGATTAAGTGGGTAACTTTATACATATTTAAAGCATACCGCTAATTAAAAGCTATACTTTTTTTTTCTTAATAATTTATATTATTTAATTAATTAAAAGATTTGATATTATAATGATTATATAATAATTATAAGCCTAAATTATGTTTAATATTAATGTTTTAAATAATTTCTTATATATAAATTTATCTTAAATTCCTAAACCTTTTTTTTTATAAAAAAAGTTAATTGCTTAATTAACTTTTAAAGTAACTTATATTTTAACTTAATTAATTATGGAAACCTTAGATGAATTATTTAAGTATATTAAGTGCTTAGGTATATATAACTTTATGGTTTGGTATTATTATTTAATTTAATTTTTAAAAAAGTATAAGGTTTAATAATATATTAATTTAAAATAACCTAATAAGTTGGTTAATCTTATAAAACTAATTTAAATTTTAATAGTTAATAAAGAGAATTAAAGATATATTAATAAATATATTAAAGATTTAATTAATTAAAATTGATTAATAATAAAAGTAAAGTAAGTAAAAAAGAAAAATTATAATGTTTTATAAGCTTTTATTATATTAGTTATATTATGTAATTTATTAATTATATAATTGCTTAGACTTAAATTAAGCGAAATAGTTAATAACTTAATAATTACCTTATTTTAATTAATGTTAAATATTATATTAAATAATATATCTAGTATATTAAAGATTTTTTTATTGGTTAAATTACCTAAGCCTTTTAAACTTATTAAGTTATAAGCTTTTTATAAAATTACTTTAATAAATTATAAAAATAATAAAAAGGAATATATGGTAATTAAAAAACATTATATAACCATTTTAACTTAGGTTAAAAAAACTATTAATATAAAAATTATAAATATTATATTATTTAAATTAAAATATTAGGGATGGTATAACCTAAGAGCCATAATTAGGATATTTAAAAATAATTTAACTTCTTTATATATTAGTATATTTATTTAAATATAAAAGAGATATTATAAGATATTTGTTAAGGTAAAAATGCTAAGTATTTTATCCCTTGTTTAAATTTTGAAATTTACTTAGGTATTTAAGGATATAAAAGCTTATCACTTCTTAAATATAAAAAGATTATTAGTTATTAAAGCATTTTTAAAAATAATAGGAGTGTGTTTTAATTTAGTATGGGTTAGTATATAACTTTAATTAATAATTTAAGTTAATTAATTGGGATAATTAATATTTATCTTAGATTAATAAATTTTAATATAAAGTGAATGGCTATATCTTTAAAATATTAATATTAAGAAAAAAGAGATTAAAATATAATTTATTATAATTTAAAGAAATAAAATAAATATAAGGTTTAATAGAGTTATTAGTAAAACCGCTAGGAGTAATAAATCATAGGCTAAGAATAAATATTTATATTTAAAAAGTGGTTAAATATATGAGTAACTTTTAAAGGAATATGTATATCTTTAATATGTGGTGATTTTTAAAATAGATTATTTAATTAAATTATTAAGTGTTAAGTGTTATAAGGAGATTTAAATAATTTATTAAATTTTTATTTAAAAATAACTTAAGGTTAAGATTAGTGTTTATAAATGGAAGGTAAAATTAGTTAATAAAAATAAAATTAATAATTAAAAGAGTAAAGATTTAAAGGGAGAAAATTGGTTAAGGGATGTGGTTATAATATTAATTAACTTATATTTACTTTAAAAGAGTTAAGAGTTTATAAAATAAATTATTAAGGATTATATGGCTTTAGGGGTTTTTATTATATTTAAAATTAAAAGGTATTTATTTTTGAAAAGTATTATAATAAATAACTATGGATTAATTAATCTAATTAATGATAAGAAATTTTTAATCCTTAGCTTATTTAAGCTTATAAATATTTATAATATGGTTTAAGTAAATACCATAAACTTTTTAATCTTTGAAATAAGTAAATGAGTGATTTTTAAATATTTTACAAATAAATTAAGGCTTAATATATGTAATTTAATATTAATAAATATAATAGTAATAGAGGGATTTTATGTGAATATTATTTTAAAGATTAAATTATATATAATAAACATCTAATATAATGGTTAGGATTATATTTTATGTTTTAGGAAATTAAAAAAGAGTAATGTAATAAGGTAATTTATATATAAATATAATTTAATTTTCTTTAAATATAAGCCTTTTTTTATTTATTTATTTGTTTTATTAGTTTTATTAATGATTATCTTATATAATATGTTTGTAAATATAATAGGTATAATAAGTATTTTAGAAATTAGTAAGAAATGTATAGTTTATTAATTTAATAAGGATTTATTAAAGTTATAAAATGATTTAAAAAATCTTTGGTATAAATATTTTAAGTATTTAGGGTTAAAAGCTTTTTAAGCTTTGGTTTATAAGGTTTAAAATATAAAGATTAATAAAATTTTTAAAGTTAAGTGTAAGTATTATGTTATAATATATGCTTATTAAGTAATAAAAAGGAAACTTTTTAAAAGATATTTAATTAAATTATTTTAGAGGGTGATTTAAAACTTATTTTTTTATGAAAAAAAATATAAAAGATTATATATATTATTTATGATTAAGGATAAATATAATGGAGTATTTTTTATATTTTTTCTTATAAATAAAAGCCAGGTAATAATAATTACTTAACTTTAATTATTTAAAAATTAAATATAAAGATAATTTAAATTTAATATATATAAGATGTATAGTAATAATGAGTATGTAATATTCTTTTATTAAAGATTAATAAAGTTTAAGTATTAAATAAAATAGGAGGGAATTAACTTAAAGGTTTTTTTAAGCTATATATATAAATCTATTGAAGATGTAGAATAAATAGGGTAAAAGGTAATTAATTAAATATTTAAAATATAGTTTAAAGTTAAATTATTAATAAACTTTTAGTCTAAGATTATTTAAATAATAGTTTAGTTAATTAATAAAAGCCTAAGCTTTATTTATTATATATATTTATTAGTTAAAGTATTTAATGATTGGTTTAAATAATATTTTAGGTTTTATATTTTAGAAATTTTTAAGGTATTAATGAGTAATTTATAGCTTAATTGGAGTGGTATTTATGTATATAAGTGTAAAGTATATTTGTTAAAGGAAGAAAGGAGATATAATATAAATAGGAGAGTATTTAAGATAATGGGGAAAGTTTATATAGGGTATTTAATAAGATATTAAGCTTTTAATTTATATTATATATAAATCTTTAAAGAAAAGAAGGTAATTATTATATGGGATGTATAGTTTAATGAGGAAATATTTTATATTTTAAAAGTTAAATGTTTAATATTTAACTTAAAAGTATTAAAAATTGATAAGGTTAATAAGTTAAAGGAATAGGTAGTAAAGGAAGGAATAATTTAAATATTAAATTTATAGGAAAAAGAGTTATTAAGTTATTAGGATATAAAGTAGATTATTAAGCTAGGGGGTGTGAATGTTAAAAAGTAGTTAGATAGTTAATTAAAAGTTTTAAAATTAAAGGAAGATATATTTATAAACTTAGATTTAAAATTAAGTAGATAATTTATTAAGGGAAAGCTTAGTATATAAGTAGGTGATTAATTTTTTAGACTTTTAATTTTTAAAGGAATTTTAAAATTGGGAATGGAAAAGGATAATGTTTTATTAAATATTAAATAATTATTTTAAGGGATTACAAATTTTATAAGAAAAGTTTCTTTTAAAATAAAAGTATTTAATTAATATTTAAGTTTGGTAAGTAATGGGGAGAATGTTAATAAAAGTAAAAGAGGTGGTATATTGGTATTATAACTATGGCGTGGAAGAGGTTATTTAAAAGGGTTAAAAGTTTAATCATATATTATAATAATATTTATTAAGTTTTAATAAAGGAATAGGAAATTTAAAGGTTAGGAATTTAAAGAAAAAGACTTAAATAATTTAGCCTTTATAATTTTAATTTATGGAAATAAAGAGGAGATTTTTTTACTTATTAAATTAAAATGGTTTAACTTTTTAAAAATCTTTTTATCTAATTAATAGGAAATAATTTATTAGGGAGATTAAAAATATTAAATATTATATATAGTGATTTTTATAATAATATATTAAAAAAGTATTAAATAAATTAACATAGTCTTAAGCAAATTAAAAATTTATTAGGATAAGTTTTTATAATTATTATTAAAGGAATATAAGGATTTAATAAATTACCTACTTAATAAGTAGTTTAAAAAAAATGTATAGGAAAAAATTTAAACGTTTAATAAAAATGATATGTGGTGTATTATAAAGTATAATAAAGTAAAAAATATTTCGCTTTTTTTAAAATAGGTGTTTATATATAAATTTAATAAGGATGGGTATTTGAAAAAGTGTAAATCTTAGTTTATTATGTAAGGTAATTTTTAATATCTAATATTTTAAGATATATATGTTATTATATTTATAATAAAATTGTTTTGAATAATAATAATATTGGTTGTAAAGTTTAATTTAGATATTTGGTAATTTAATATTAAAAATATATTTATAAATATTTTTTAAATGGGTAAGGAGTTAATTGTTATATAATTTCTTAAAGGTTATAAAGATAAAGATAAAAAGTATGTTAAGTTTTTAAAAATATTGTATAAGTTATGTAATTTCCTTTTATTATGGTATAAAGAAATAAAGAATATTTTAAAGCTTAAAGGGCTTATGGTATTAATAGAAGAATTATATTTATTTTATATAATTAATAAAAAAGTATATATATTAGTATATATGAATAATATATTAGTAATAAATGCTTTTAAGTATGTGGTTAAGGTATAAAAAGTGATTAATTATTTGAAAAGTTTGTATAAGATAAAAAACCAAGGATTAATTAGTTAGTATCTTAGGATTAAAGTAATTAAAAATAGGGAATGTTAAATTATTTCCCTATTTTATAATGGCTATATTAAAAAGATTATGGCTAAGTTTTAACTAAATGATAATAGTTGGGTTTTATTTATTTTTTTATTATTTAGGCTACTTTTTAAATATAAGGGAGAAGTTATTAAGGTAAAGATTAAGGCTTTTTAAAAATGCGTAGGATTAATTTTATATATTATAATAATGATTAAACCTAATGTTATATTTATAATTATATAGTTTTCTTATTATTTGATTAATTTAAGACTTAAGTATTTGGTAGTAGTTAATTAAATAATAAGGTATTTATATATAATGTATATTTTATATATTAAATATAAGGATAAAAGTATTAGAGTATAGGCTTTATTTATATTAAGTAATGTATTATTTATAAATAATATAAAAAGTAAATAATTATCTTATGGATAAATTATAAGTTTATATAATGGTTTAATTGTTTAAAAAGTAGCTTATTTATTAATAATATTAACCTTTATAATAGAGGTTAAATTGTTTGGTGTTTTGGATATGGTAAAAAAGGTAATGGCTTTATAATGTTTATTTAAAGATATTTAAATTAACCTAGGGTATATATGGTAAATTTATAGCGATAATTAATAAATGATTAGATTAATTGTTAAAGAAAAGGAATGAATTAATATTAAGCTTTATTATGTGAATATATAAAATATATGGTTATATTAAGAATATGTTTTAAGAACTTTTAAGGTATTTTATTTATTAATTAATTAAATATTAGTAAATGGGTTAATAAAAAATCTGTTAAAATAAAGATTTAAATATTTTAAAATGTTGTTTAATTTATAAGATATATAAGATTTATTAATTAATAATTAAGAAGTTTATATAAGTAACCTAGTAATATTATTAATTATTTTATATTAATAGGTAAATAAGTGTGGATATAAGATGTGGTAGTATAAGAATTTTTTAATAAAGTGTTTTAAAAGTTTAAATAATTTCCTTAATTACTTTTTTATAAGATTTATTATTTATTTTATTTATTTTTTTATTAGTTTTATTATTTTTTTTATTGTTTAATGGCTTATATTTTAAAAGAGTAAATAAGGTATGTTATAAAATATGGATTGCTTATATATATTAGTTAGTATTAAAGAAAAAAGTATTTAAAAAATTCTATGGGAAGCTTATTAATATGTTTTAAATAATATTGTAAGTTAAAAATGCTTTTTATAGATAACAAATTATTAATTGTATGATTGGGTTATTAGATTTATATATATAAATATAAATTAACAAAAGTGATATTATTATGGTAAAAGAAGTAACTTATAAATCTTGGTAAAAGTATTTATTAGAATATAGTTAGTATTAAATATCTTACTTTATTAAAGTATGGTTATATAGTATTTAAAGGTAATTAGTAAGTATATTCCTTATATAACCTAAATAAGGTATGTGATAAAATATTTTAATAAAAAGATAAGTATTTTTTTAAGTAAAAGAAGTAATTATAAATATTAATAATAGATTAGAAATAAAAATTAATATTTATATATTATTATTAATTAATAAAGTGTTAATAGTAATATTAAATATTTTAAGAATTTTAAAATTAATGATAAGGTATTTTTATTTAATTAGGTTATATTAAATAAGGGGTATTATAAGTTTATTTACTTTTTTAAAAATAAAGTTATTAATATTAACCTAAGAATTATTACTTATAAATAATAATTAGTAAGCTTTTCTTATATTATTAAATTAAATAGCTTATACTTTTTTTAAATTATTATGGCGTATAATGTATAAAATAATTTTAAATTATTTAAGAGCTTTGGTTTTTTTTTTAGTAAATGTTATTATAATTAAAATACCTATTAATTATTTAAATATAATTAAGATTAAAAAAATAGTTAATATAGTTTGTTAAAATGTGGTTTAAATTTATTTTAAACTTAAGAGGTGATTAATTAGGAAAAAGAGTAATTTATTATTTTATTAAAAAGGTATTATATGGAAAAGAAAAAGTAATAATATTTTAGTGTAAAAAAGGCTTTATTATATAAATATAAAAATAGTTGGGATAATAAAAAGTTGTTATAATATTATAAAGATTATTATAGTTTTATTAAAAAATTATTTAAAGATTAAATTAACTTAGTAATTTGTAAGGTAAAAATATATAATAATTATAAACTATATAATAATTGTTTCTTAACTCATTTTTAAATGTTAAAATCATTAAAATATATAAAAAAAATTATTTAATTAATATTTAGCTTTTTAAATATTTATTTAAGTATTATTTGTTAATATTATAAATGAGGATTTATTAATTACTTTTAATATAAAACTTTTATTAAATTTATTATTTTTATTATCATTTATATGGTGTTATTTAATTGGTTAGGATAAGTTAGTAGGAGAGGGAATATCCCAATTATTATTATTAAAATTTGATTTAAATTTAAAAAATGATTTAAGGTTTAAAAGTAAATTTTTAGTAAGTATTTAAATGGTTATATGGAGTATTTATATTTTTTTAAGCTTTGATTAATATTTAAAGATTTAATAAGGAATATGTAAAAGAATTTATATAAAGTTTAATAAAAGTTATCCTTTATAAAATTAAATATTATAGTTGTTGGTATATATGATTAATAATATAACCTTTAAGATTAAGTTATTAAAATTAAGCTTTTGGGAAAATAAAAGGTAATTTATATTTTTTGGTAATTATGGTTATTAGTATATTTAAAGTAATATTTATTGTTAAAATTAATTAGGTTTTTATAATATTAATTAAGCTTTTTAATTAATATACTTTTTATGTAAGTTAAATAAGGATTATAATAATATATTTTATTTGGTTTAGGTTTAAATATATGTTTGTTAGTAATTAATATTAAAGCCATGATATTTTAAGTTAAAATAGGTAATAAAGTGGTTTAAGTTATTATTTTATTTTTATTTTTATCCTTATAACTAATTAAAGGGCTTTTTAAAAATGATTAAGTGGGAATAATTAATAAAATAAAAGTTATAGGGTATGTAAAAGTAGGAGTAATAATAGGTGTAAGGGAAGGAGTAAGAGGATTAAAAAATTGTTTTAAAAGTATGTTTATTTAATTAGTTATAAAAGATAGAGTTATAAAGGGATTAATCCTTTCTTTAACTTTAATTAATAATTTAGGAGTAATTAGGCTAGTAATGGTAGGTTTGATATTATAGTTAAAATTGGAATTATTAAAAATTTTAATTATATTAGATTAAAAAGGATTATTAATTTAAGTAGGTATTTTAATAATAGGGGTAATTAGTTAATTTTTAGTTTAAATAATTAGTTAATTTGAAATGATTAAATTAGTTTTAATAATAATAAAAGTAGGTGGTTAATTTTAAATAAGTGGATTATTTTTAGCTTTAATTATAACTTTTGTATATTTTTTATAAAGTGTTTAAATTTTTTTTAAATTAATTATTTTTTAGTATTATTATGTTTTTTATTTATATTAAATTAAAAGAAGTTATTAAAGAAGTGATTAAAAGTAAAATTATTTATAAATAGTTTAAAAGATAAGATTAAGGAAAAGGTTTAAGAAAGTTTATATAAGGGTAAAGTTATTTATAAGTAAATAAATAAGCTTAGTATTAGCTATTTTAAAAGTTTTAAAGTAAAGTAAAACTATTTATATATACTTGAAAAATTATTGTTAAATTAGTTATAATATTTTAAGCTTTTATGTGAGACTTTTTGGGTTATTTAATTGGCTTATTTATTAAAATTAAAAAATGTTATATTTATTTTATCTAATAAAAGGAGGATTAGGGTATATTCTTATTGGCTTATTTCTTTTATTTTTAGCTTAGTATATATAGTATATAGTGTGTTAAAAGAGCTTAAAATGGGTTAATTAGGCTTTAGTTAAAAACGATGAAAGTTTAGTTTTAAGTTGTATACAATTAAGGGATGTGTTATAATTTTAAGATGTTAAATCATATATAAAATATGTGATTAAGTGGGTAGCTTTATATGTATTTAAAGCATATTGTTAATTGGGAGTTATACTTTTTTTTTTTAATAATTTATACCATTTAATTAATTAAAAGATTTAACACTATAATAATTGTATAACATATAAGATATAATTTCCTTTTTTATTTAAAATTTTTTTAAAAATAAACATATATGTTAAATAAAATTTAAATTATATAAATTAAATAAAAAAAAGCTTTTTTAAAATTTAATTAAGATTAATATATTTATAATTATAATAAAATAATATTAGTTTTTATATAGTTATAAAAGCTTTAATTGTTATATTTTTTTATATATATATAATAAACATAATTTTCCTATTTAATAAGTTATATATTAGAAATGAAATAATTATATTTTTGTTAAAAATAAAATAAATATTTTTATATAGCCTTATTTTATTATAATTAAATTTAATAAAAGTATTTTATTTAAAAACTTTAATTATTTAATTTTAAATTTATTAAATTAATATTATTTTAAAAATTAAATAAGTTTCTTTTATATAGGTTTAAGATTTTATTAAATAATAAAAGAATGATTTTATTTTAGGAGTTATAAAAGTTAAATATAATAAAAGATTTATTTAAAATTTTAATATTTAATTATAAGGAAAAATCTAATTTTTAAAATTTAATATAATAAGGTATTTATATAAGGGATTAATTATTAATTAATAATCACTATTAGAAGAAAATATAATATGATAAAGTATATTAATTTATATTTAATTTTAAGTTTTTAAAAAATTGTTTTGGGTATATAAAAATATAAATAATTATAATATATTATAAAATTATATTTTAAAATCGCCACCGCTTTATTTAGATTTAAGGAAATAAATAAAAATAGGTATGTTTAAGATATTATAATATTTAAAGAATTATTTAAGGGATTATTTTATTAAGCTTATATAATAAAGCAAATTTAAAAGGTGTTTAAGAAATAAGTTTAAAGGGTATTTAAAAAACTCCTTTATTTAATTAAATGAAAGGGATATAAGTTATATATAATATTTATCCATTAAGTTTAAAATTTATAGCAAATTAATTTAATATTATTATATTATATTAATTTAAGTTTAAACTTAAGTTAGGGATTATTATTATTATTATTATTTAATAATTTATCTTATATTTATTATTATAATGTATTAATTTTATTATTAATTTAATAATTTCTAGTTATAATATAATATAAGTAATAAATAAAGTTATAATAAATGTTTTTATCTTAAGTTATATAAATAAATAATAATATTATATTATAATTAAAAAGTTTAAGATAATAAATAAGTAAATATTTAGGGATATTAGTATTAAGATGATTTAAATTTAAAAAAAATGATTAGGATATTATATTTTATATTTTAGGAATATTTTAATAATATAAATAGAATAATTTAATTTAGTTTAATAAAAGTAATAAAATATTACTTAATAAAGTTATAATGTATTAAAATATTTGTATATATTTTAGTTTAATAATTATTAACTTAAAGAAATATAATATAATAAAAAATATACTTTGAAAAATATATATAGTAAATTTAAAAAGATTTTTTTGAAAAAATAATAAATGATTGTGAGAAATAGTAATTATATATATTTATATATATATGGGTTGGAAATTATTCTTATTTTTAGTTTAATATTTTATATTATTATATTTGAAAAGTAATAGGCTATTATTATTAATTATATAACTTTTTTAAGGAATTATATACATTTATAAATAATTTTAAAAGTATATTATATATATATTTAAATCTTATATTTTTTAGAATAATTAATTAAAGTGATTTTAATAATATAAATTTTATCCTAATATATCCCTTTTTAAGTATTAGAATTGGTTAAGAAAATAAGTTATAATTAAAGAACCTTATTATATTATATAAAACCTTATGGCTAATTTTAATAATAAATGATTATTAAGTTTTAATCTAATATATTTAACCTTTTTAATATTTATTTTTAGATTTTTTAATTTATATATTTTTAATAATTAAAGAATTTTATAAACTAAATAACTTATATTTAATCTAATATAATTAATTTATATATATTAGGTTTTATAATAATTAGTTTAGGAAATTTTAAGCTATTTTATTTAATTTTAAGCTTATTTTATCTTTTATTAATTAGAGATTAATTAATTGTTTCCTATATTTATATTAAATAAATATAAGTAATAATTTCTCTCTTTATAACCTTTATTTAAAAATATTAAAAAAATATATATAAAATTTTAAATAATTTGTTTTTTTTAAAGAAAAAAATCTTTAATAAGGTAAATAATAAATTAAAAATTATTATCTTTATATATTTTTTGCTATAATATAAAGAATCATATCTTTAAATTATTTATAATAATATTAAAAATAATAATAGTTAAGGAAGGTTTTTTAGAATTAATTATTAAATTGTTTAATTTCCTAGTTATATTAAAGTAAGTAATATATTTTATAATATATTAATTTATAACTATTTATAAGTTATTAATATGACTTATCTTTAACCCTTTAAATTTAATTATTAAAAAGGGATAGTTAAATAAATTATTCACTTAAGTAATCTTTGTTTTAACAATGAGATACCTTAATATAAATGTTAGTAAATATTTAAATAATATATTAAATATTAAGGTAAGAAATTTTATTTTTAAGTTAAATATTATAAAAGGAATGGCTTAATAATTAATAAGGATTTTATTCATTATTTTGATTTTCTTTTTTTATATAAAAAATATTTTAATAAAGTTTAATTAAATATGGTTTTAATATTATCTTTTATAACCTTAACTCTTATTTTATTTTAATTATTTCCATTAGACTTTATATTTATATTTATATCCTAATTAATTATTTTTTTATTTAAATTTTTATTTATTATTATTAATTTAATATCTTATTAGAAAATATAAACTTTATTATTAAATTTTCTAAGTTTAAAAGAGGGTTTTTAAGATTATTAAATGGTAATTGGGTAAAGTTATTTGGTATTAAAATAGTAAATTTATAATTTAAATTAAATAATTTTTATTATATAAATATTATAAAAGATAAAGATATAATTTCTTAAATATAATTTATAAGTAAATAAAATATATTAAATAAGGTTAGGGTTAATTACTTTTTAAATTAATAATTAAGTTTAGGCTTTTTTATAAAAAATAAGTGAACCTTTTTCAAATCTTAATTATTAAGGATTATTTATTATAACCTTTTTTTATAGCCCTTTCTTATTGTTTACTAATTTTTTAAAGTTAATTTATTCTTTTTTATTTTATTACCCCTTATTTTATTATTTTTTATTCTATTATTCCTTACTTTATTATTCCTTAAGTAAAAAGTATTATTAGGGAATATTATAAATTATTTTAAAGTTTTTTAATAAGGTAATAATATATTTTAAATTATATATAATATATATTTTAATATTGGATTTTTTACTTCTATTATGTTATAATTTATATTTATTATTTTATTAAGCTTTTTATTTAAATTTGTTATGTTTATAATTAGAGATGGGAAATATAGTTTAATTATAGTATTTATTATGTTTTTTTTTATTATTTATTTAAATATGTTAAAAATAAATATATATAATTTTATATATTAATTTTATTTTGGTAAAATAAAGATATTAATAAGGGAAATGATAAAGTATTTATTATATAAATTATTTTAATTTTATTAGAAAATGTAAAGTTGTATTTTAATATTGTTTAATATAATATTAAAAGTAGTAATAGTGGAAAATAGGGAATGGTTTTTTACTTTTAAATATTAATTAAGTCTTTATATAATATTAAAGTAAGTAATATATTTTATAATAATTTAATTTTAAGTAATTATTAAGGATTAGGAAAGATTAATATTAAAACTTTTATATTTAACTATAAGGAATAGGAAATTAAATATATTATAAACTTTAGTTAATTTATTTATAATTTAGGAATAGTTAAGTTTAAAAAATTAGATAAATAAATTACCTTAAAGTATATTAGGTTTTAAGTAAGGAAATTTTATATTTATTAATAGATTTAAAGGAATAATCTTATAATAAATAGATTTATTATTATAACTTTTAAAATTAGGATTTGCAAGTTTCTTTATTATATTAAATAAGTAATTATTAAATATTTCCTTTACTTCTATTTTTAAGAGTATAATATTAGATGTAAATCTTAGGAATTGTATTGTTAATTTTGGCCTTTTTATATGATTTTTCCCTAACTTAAATACCTTTTTAAAATATTTTTTTTATCTTAGTAATATTACTTTTTAATTCCTTTAAACCTTTTAATTTTTACCTTTTATGTTAAATAGTAATGATTATATATATTTGAATTATTTTATTAATGGTAAAGGATATTTAACTTTATATTTAATTTTATTAATAATTTAAATAATATTATTTAGAGTATTATAAAATTTATTATTAAAAAATATATTATTAAATAGGAGATAATTAATATAAAACTTTAAATTAAAAATTAAAGTTATATATTTTTTATTATTAATTTATGTTATAATAATTTTACCAGATTTTTAAGATTTATTATTATTTATTTTATAAACTAAGGGCGGTAGCATTTTATAAATAAAACTTATAAGCGATATTTTAAAAGCCTTATAATTATTTAAAGCCTTTTTAAACCTTTTTAATTAGGATAGTTTAAAACTTATTAATAAGCTATAATTTATAAAGGTAAGAAGATTAATATTAAAATTTTTAATAAAGATTAATTAATTATTAAATATCTTTTAATTTAAATTAAGATATATAAACCAAGTGAAAATAATATAAAGGGTAAATTTAGAAAGGGTGTTATTAGAAATATAATCTTATAAGGATAAAAAGAATAGATAATTAAAAGAGATTAAAATTAACTATTATTAATTAACTTATATAAAAATGTATTAATATAAAATAATATATTTATAATGGTTAAATTATTTATATCTTAGTTAATTATTTTATCCTTAATAATTTAAGTATAATATTATTATAATTAAGGCTAAAATCTTTAATAATAAAATAAGTTAATTTAGATTTAATTAGCCTAGATTTTTTTATATAAGGTAACTTAATCTTATTAAATAAATTAGATTGTTTTTTTAAGGAAGATATTTTTTAAGTAATAAGAATTAACTTTAAAAATATATTATAAAAATAAGAAAAAATATTCCTTAACTATTATTTAATTAAAAAATATACTTATATTTATATAAGTGTATATATTAGGGAAAGTAATATTTTCGGATTAAAATTTAAAAAAAGAAATATTAAGAAAGTAAATATACTTTTTCTTAATAATTAAAGTTATTATAATAATTATTTAAATATTTTAAATAGTTAAGGTAAAATAATTACCTATTATATAAATATAATATATTATAAATCTTATAATAGGATATTAGTAATATATAATATATATTATTATTATTAAGGAAATAATATAAAATACTTTAAAAATGGTATTTCTTATATTTTTAAATTAATTAAAAAGTGAGAATTTAGTAAAAGTAAAGTAAGGTAATTAATTAAAACTGTAGTAATATAAAAGGAAAAGAGAAAAGAAATAATAGTTTTATTATTAAAGATAATAGCCTTTGTTAATATATTTAAAAAAAAATAAGATATATTATTTAATTAGTAATTTTATAAGTTATAAAGAAGTAATTAGAAAAATATAATAAATATTAACTCATTAATAGGATTAGTGATATATTTATATATAATATTATATATATTTATAATTTATATTATATATAATATTAATTATTTAATATATAATAAATATATATAATATATTTATATTTATTTTTTTATATATCTTATATTATTATATTTAAAAAGTGATAGGAAATTATTACTAATTGTGTATTATTATAAGTTTTTTTTAAAAAGTTATATATAATTATTAATAATTTTAAAAGTATATTATATATATATTTAAATTTTATATCTTTTAGAAGAATTAATTAAAGTAATTTTAACAATATAAATCTTATTTTAATATATCTTTTATTAAGTATTAAAATTAGCTAAGAAAATAGATAATAATTAAAAAGCCTTATTATATTATATAAAGCCCTTTAGCTTAAATTATATATACATCATTATTTTTAAATATTAGAATTAACATTATATCTTTTTTATATATATATTTATTTATTAATCCTAAATTTATAAAGTAAATTTCTTTTATATTAAATAATAAATTAACTTAATTAAATTATATTATATTTAATTATTATTATTTATATAAGTTATTTATAAATATTAAATAAATAAATATATTAATTATATAAACCTAACTTATTATTACCTTTGGTAATTATATAAAAGATTAATAATAACCTTTTATATTAAAGATAAGATTTGAAATATGTTTAGGAAATATTTTATATAAAGCCTTAAAAAAGCCTTGCTTTTTATTTAAATTATTATTCTAATTAATGGTTTTATTAATAAGAGATAATATCTTTAATAAAGTACTTTTATTTTTATAAGTAAATTTTTATGCAATATTAATAAGGAAAGATATTTTTTATAAAATATTATTGCTATTATAACCAATATTATTATAACTAACATTATTATAATTAGTATTATTATAATTAAAAATTTATAAATTAAATATAAAAATATATTTAATATATAAACTTTATTTTTTATTACCGCTATAAAATATTTAAAACTTTTTACTAAATAAATTTAAACTTTTTAAATAATAATTATTAAATAATTGTAAAGATTTAAATAATTTTAAGGACTTAAATTATTCCAATATATGATTAAACCTATAATTATTAAACTTAACATTATTAAAATTACTAGCTAAAACCATCTCACTATCACACATAAAATAAATTATAATACTACCATAAATATTTAAATTTAATACTTTAAAATCTTATCCTTTAATTTTATTATAAAAACATTTCTTTCCTTTTTATTTAATCTACCTATAACTACTAATTACTTTAAATAATAATTATAATAAGTTTTCTATTACTATCTATTTATTAATCCTTATCCATTTTTTATTAATAATTTCTAAAACGCTTACAAAATATTTAATATCTTTATTAATTTTATTAATAAAAATTTAAATAATTAAATTTATAAATAATATCTAAACAAAATAAGTAAAAAAAAATTCTTAAAAGCTTTAAAATATATATAAATAATATATATTATAATATAATTTAATAATCTTTATATTAAAATCTTTTAATTTTAATAAAAAAATTAATATATAATTAATTAAATGAAATTTATTATCCTTCTTATTAGGCTTTAATAAGAAAATAAAGATATTATTATTAAAGAATTTATAAATATTAAATTAAAAATAAACCTTATTATTAATTAAATTATAAATAATAATATTCTTTTTATTTTTAATAAATTTATATATATTGTTAAGTTTAAGCCATTACTAAGTTATTTTAAATATTATATAAACTTTCTTAAATATGCTTAAATTTCTAATAATATAATAAGATATTTATTATATATTATATATAAAGGATTTTATAATAAGGAAATAAAGAAAATAATAAGATATTATATTTTACCAAGGCTTAAATAGAATTTTTAAGAAGATTTAATAATTAAAATAAAATATAATAAGATATAATATATCTAAATAAAATTAATATTAAAATTAAAAAAGGATTAAAGTTTTAATTTTAAAAATATTTAGAATAATGAAAAAAATATTATCTAATAGGAATAAGATAATCTTTAATAAGTTTAAAATATAAATAAAATACTTTAAAAGATTTAAAAAGAAATGTATATTTTAATTTACTTATATTTAATCCTTTATTATTAATTTAAATATTCCTAATCATAATATAATAAGTATAATATAAAATATTATAATATAATCTATTTTTATTAATTATTTAAAAAAAAAGAAATAAGGTTTTTTTTAAATAACTTAAGTGATAAATATTAATTAATTATTTTAATTATTTATATATATTGTTAATAAGAAGTTAGGTAAATTTTAATAAGGGCTATAACTTTATCTTAAATATCTTTAAATATAAAATTAAGTATAATATTAAATAAGAAATAATTAGATTAATTATAAAAATAAAGAAGTTATTTATAATAAATAAAATTTTAAATTTAAAATATAATAGTATATTATTAAATATTTTATATTAATTCTATATATATTATTTAAAGGATAATATACTTATATATTAAAATACATATAATCTTAAATATAAATTATAAGAATCTTATATATTTTTTATTAAAAATTTAAAACTAATCTTTAAATAATATTTATATAAATATTTATATAAAGTTAAAAAGGAGTAAATTAAATTAAGAGGAAGACTTTATTTATAGTATTAATAATCTTATTTTATTTTATTATATTTATATAATCCTATGAAAAAAAATCTTTATTAAATATTTTATCTTTTAGAAAGTTATTTTTAAATATTTTATTCTTTTTTTCATTTTCTTAACCATTTATTAAATTATATATATCTTTTAAGGTATATATCTTTTTTTTTATTAAGTTCTTTAATTTTAATTATTACTAATATAATATATATAATATTTTAATATATTATGGCTTTGATTATTAACCCTTTATAATTTTTATTTAATATAATATTTTTAAATAATATTAAAAATCTTAATAAGGATTAAGGATTAATAGCTATATTGCTTTTTTTAAACTTAAATAGTAAAGATAAATATGGTTTTAATTTTTTAAATATTTATTATTTTAATTTTAAAGAATATAGTTTTTTATTAAGATTTATATTTGCAAATAATAATAATATCTTTTATAACCTAATCTATTATATATACTATATTATAGCTAAGAATTACTAAGATAACAATTAAGTTAAAACATTATAAAATAATAACCCTCTTTAACCCAGATTATTTTAATATAAATTATCTTATATTTAAAAGAATAATTCTCCAAATATATCTTATATTTAGAAGAATAATTTTCCAAGTATATTTTATAATTAAAAAAATAGTTTTTTAAATATATTTTATAATTAATAAAATAATCTTTTAAATATTATAATAACTTAAATATACCTATTCTTATTTAAATTTAAAAATTTAAGTAAAGAAGTAGATATTATTAATAAATTAAAGGATAATATTATAAAAGAAAATATTTTAATAATATTTTTTCATATATTTAAGCCTTATAAAGGCATTTATTATAAATTATTATATTTTATTATCTTATATTTTCTTTTTTCTAATAACATTTATTATTAATAATTTATAAGAAATATAAATATATTATTATTTTAAATTTTAAGAATTAATATTATCTTTATAATTAATTATTAAAGTTATAAGTAAATCTTCTTAAAGATTAATTATATAGGCTTAAAGATAAAGGTATATATTATTTAAATAAATCTTAAAATTAAGTAAAAATAGTTTATATAATTCCTAATATATATTAGATATAATTTAATAAGAATTAGATAATAATATATTATAAAAATATTAAACCTAAAGTTAATTTAATAAAAAATATATAAAGATTATGTAAAAATATTTATAAAACTTTTAATTAAAATATGCTTATTTCATTTTTAAAGTTTAATAGGAATGGGATAATTAAAATATTTATATATATATAAATATTTATATATAAATAAATATATAAACTTTTATAAGAATTAATATTATTATATTATAATCTTTAATAAGATAAAGCTAATTAGATTTTTTATAAGTATTTTTTTATTTAATTTATATAATTTATATTTTATATTATATATATACTTATAATAAAAAAATTAAATAATAAGAAAAATAATTGTATCTTATATTTTAATAATAAGGATAGAATAAATGTTAGTTTATAAAAATTAAATAAAATTAGGTTTTTTAACTTATGCCTAGGTTATAATAATATATTTAAAATAAATAATAATAATAATAAAAATAGTAATAAACATTATAAAAATAATAATAATAATATTTTATATTTTTAAAATTAGGATAAAAGAATAGATAATAATTAATATAATAGTAATAATAAAAATCAATTAATAATTAATTATTTCTAAGATTATTATAATATATATTTAATTTTTAATAATAAAGAGATAAATAATTATTAAATTAAATTATTTATTAATAAATTAAAAAGAAAATTATAAGAAGTTTTTAAAAATTTTAATAAATTAGATTTTAAAGTAATTAAAAAGTTATGCAATTGTTTACCAAAATGTTTTTAATATTTAAACAATTTGGGGATTATTTATAAGCTAATGGATATATTATTTATTCATTTTAATGGTTTAGTTAAATAAGATATGGTAAAATTAACTATTTTTTTTAATAATAATAAAAGTAATTAAATAAGTTAGGATAGTAAAAATACTTAAATTAGTTAAAAATAATGTAATTATTAGGAATAATTATAGTAATTAGGGTAAAGCTTTCTAAGATAATAAGATTATATTTGTAATTATGTTTAAAATATTTTAAAATAGTAAGGTTATATTTATAATTATGTTTAACAATTTTAGAAATATTATAAATATTTTATATTTTATTTATTAAACCCTTATTTTTTTATTAATATAAAGCTTCTTTTATAATTTATATATTAGGGTTTATAATATTTAATTTATTAAAAAATAATATTAAATAGGTTATATAATATTAAAAAATCTATTAGGTTATAAGTAGAATTTAAAAAATAAGGTTTTGGCTTTATATTTAAATAACTTTATAAATCTTAATTATAATATTATATAATTTAAATAAGAAGATAAATAACTTAAATATATATTATTTAATTTAAATTATATTTTAATATGATAATTATAACTAAAGTTATTTAAAATTAAAGTTAAAAGATTTTAAAGAAAGGTTATATAATACCTATTTAGCATTTTTATAAGGCTTAAAATTATTAAAGGAGATATTATATAAAAGCCTTAAAAGCTTTAAAAGTTTTATTATAAAAAGGTAATTAGAAGATATATTATATAAGCTTTTTTAAAATATTTTCTCATTTTAACCTTAAATAATTTTAAATATAAATATTATATTATAATATAATTTAGATTAAAATATATATAATTAAGCTATTTATTTTTTTATTTGAATTATATAATATTATAATTAATATTTATAAAATTATTTAAATATAAAGTTAAATAATATTTTAATAATAAGTCACTTTAAAAAACAATAAGCATATAACATGGTAAGTGTTTTTAAGTATAAAAAGCTTAATTATAATATTAATAATAGCTATAATAATAGTAACTTAAAATCATTAAAAAAGAAAAAACAAGTTTGGCTTAATTTTAAAAATAAAAGTAATAATAATAAGTTTATAAATAAGTTTAATTTTAATATAAATAATAAATACTTTTATAAGAATAAAAATATTATTATAAATAAGGAATAAAAAGAAATTAATATAGCTTTAAAAGAAGATTATAATTTTAATTATAATTTAAATAATAAGGAATTTTATAAGTATAGGGGTATTATTTTTACTAAAATATAATAAAATATTAATATCATTTATATTATTAGTTTTATAATAATTCCATTTACCTATTAATGTTTTAAAGATTTAACATTTTAAATAAGTTATTAAGATATAAAAATATAAGGGAATTTAAGGTAAATAAAAAATAAAAATAAATAACCATATTAAATTAAAGATATATATTTAAATTAAATAACTTATTTTAATATATATGTTTTTTTTAAAGTTGGTTTAAGAGGGTATTATGTTTAAATATTATAACAAGTTTATAATTTTAATAAATAAATAATAATTAATTTAAAATTCCATTTAATATAAAACTTTTTAAGCTTTCTTTAAATTATTAAGTTATAATAATCTTAAAGTAGGTAATTTAAAATAGTTTTTATATTAGGTTTATTATAAAGATTAAAAGTTATTTTATTATAAAGATAATTATATTTAAGATTATTAATTATCCTTTTATTTTATATATTAATTAGGTGTATTATTATAATTTTATAGTGGGTATAATTAATAGATAAGTTTTTATTAATATTTAAGGGTTATTTAATGGTATATATTAGCGAATATGTTATTTTATATATGTTAATAATTTTAGGATTATATAGTTGTTTATTTATAACTTTAAAAGGAATAAATTAAAAAGGCATAATATTTTAAATATTATTTATATGTTTTATTATAAATTTCTTATAGTTATTAATTATGCCTTTTATTTAATTATATTTAAATATATAATCTTATATAAAGAACAAATTTTTAAAAGAAAGATTTTAATAATTAATATTTATTTTATATAAATAAGCTAATTTATTTTATAAGTTATAATAAATTTAAAGGTGTATTTTATATTTAATAAAATTATTCTAGGGTATAAATTATTCTATGAATTAATAAAAGTGATAAAAATTACCAAAATATTTTAATATAATAATGTAATATATATCCTTTCTATTTAATAAATTATAAGCGAATAATAAGTTATAAATATATTATAATTAAATAGTTAATAAGAGATTAAAATAATTTAATAATTAGTTAATTAATATTTTTAATTATAATAATAATATATTTTAATTCTTTTGGTTAATTTTAAAAATAGTTATTCTTTTAATAAAATATTTCTTATTAGTAAATAATTATATTATTAAATAAAAAATATAAGTTAAATCCTAATTAATATTAATATATTAAATAATGAAATTATTAAATTAAAAATTATAGGGGCTAAGGGAATATATTATTTAAGGGTTTAGTAAATAGAAAAGAAAATTTCTAAGATTAAGGAATATATTATATTTTTTAGTAAAATCTTTAAAGGAAAATTAAAAATCTATTATTAAGGAACTTAATTTAAACTATATTTAATAATATATGCGAAATAATGTGTATAATAATATTAATAATTTATTTAATATTAAAGTTATATAATGATTATTTATTAAAATATTATAGAATATTAAAAGGCAATATAAAAAAGTGGCTTTTAATATTAAAAGGTTAAAGCCTTTATTAAATCTTAGTTTTATAATAATTTTAAATAATAAATTACTATAGGGGTTAATTAAAATAAAATTAATATTATTTTGTAATAAAATTATCCTTAACCTAATTTTTTATTAGTTATAAGATTTAATATAATTAAAAAAGTTAAGTTTAAAGGAAATTTCCTAAAATAATATGTTTGGTATATTTAATAGGTTTAATTAATTTATAAATAAAAAATAATAATTAGTGATAAAGGAGGTTAAGGTAATATAAATGGATTTAATAATATTTTTAATATAAAGATTAAACCCTTTTATTTTGGTAAATAATTTTATTTAATACTTTATTAGGTTTATTATAATAGATATAATAATCATTTTTAAAAAATTAATAGGATTATAAATAATATTTTAATAAAGGTATCTCATTTAATTTAAAGGTTAAATATAAAGTAATAGAGAAATTATATATATTTTTTTTAAATATATTTATAAGATAATAAAAAGGTAAGTTTATTTAATATATATTTAGCTGTTAATATTAGGTTAAAATTATTTTAGCTTTAAAATTATTATATTTATTTATTAATTTAAATATTTAAGTAGATATTTTTAGGCTATGTGTAGCTTATAATATGCCTAATTATTATTATTTCTTTAATTATTTATAATATTTATTAAATATTTTATAAATATTATATAAAATATTATATATATAAATAACCTACCTTTATTTTAATTACCAAAGTTAGTTATTAGTAAAGCAACTATAATATTATGGTTAATAAATATTTAATTAAATTATTCCCACACTTATAAGCTAAATTTATTATATTATAAAGTTATATTAAAGGTTATTTCCATTTTATAAGTAGTAATTTAATTAATAAATTAGGCTTAAATAATTTATATTTTAAGGTTTTTAAGTAATATTAATTATTAACTTTATTATTAAACTTTATAAAGCGTTAATTAATTCTTTTATAATTATTTAAATATATATTAAATTATGTGTTTTTTAGTTATTTTATATTATATAATTAATAATTATAATAATATTAAAATATTATATAATTCCTATATTATTTCTTATTGGTTAAAAATATAAGTTATTTCTTTAATATTTTAATATATATTATTTAGGTTATTTTAGCTTTAAATTATTATTAAGCTTTTATATTTCTAATAATAATAGTGTAGATTATATTATAATATATTATATTTATTATATTATAATTAGTAATATATAGGCTAAGAATAAAAGAAGGAAATTAGTTTAAAAAGAAATGGATATTTTCTTATTAAAATTATCTTAAGTAATATTTATTGTAATTTTTAAGGATAATATTTTATAAATAAAGCAATATTTTTTTTATGTTTTTAATTATTAAAATAGTAAATATTTATGTTAAATTGTTTTATTAGTTTTTATATTATTAATTGTTTTATAAGATTATATCTTATTATTTTAAATTTTAATTAATGGATATTTTTAATAATAATATTATTATTTTAATAATCTTTGTTATAATATAATAAGGATAATAAGAATAATAAGAAAAATAATAGTAATGATAAATCTAATAATAAAAAAATTAATAATATAAATATAAATGAGGATATAAGTAAAAGTAATATTTAAGTTAAAGAAAAAGGTTAAGAAAAAAATATAGTTAAGGATAATGTTAAAAATAAAGATAAAAAGGGTAAAAAGGTTAAAGTTAATAATTAGTATAAGTTTGAAAATCTTTTAAATAGTAATTTAAGTAATAACCTAAGTAATAATTTAAGTAATTATTTTGTTTAAAATAAATCTTTTATTATTATAATGTTTAATAAGTTTTATTATATTATTAAAACTTATATTAGGATTAATTTTACTTATATTATCTTTATAATATATAAGAAATGGTTTATAGTTAATTATATGTGTGAATATGTTTTGATTAATATAATATATAATAATCCTTTAAATAATATTTTTAACTTAGTATTTTTTAATATAAAGTTTTATTATTTCCTTAATTATAGTAATATAATTATAGTTTTAAAGCTTAATATTTTTATATATTATAAAGTTTATAAATTTTATTTAATATTTACTTATATACTTTAATTACCTAATAAATTGATAAATATAAATTTTGAAATGGTTATTTTTTATTATAATCTTTTATATTTTCTTATATTAAAGGTTTTTGTTTAATATTTATTTGCTTATTTTATTTAATCTTTTTTTAATAATATTATTATATTAATATTTAATGATAAAAGTGTAAATAATATTGGCTTTTAGCTTTAGCTTACTTAAAATAATTCTAATAATAATTTTAAAAATGTTAAAAGATTTTATAAAAAAATATTTTTTAAATTGTAATTTAAGATTTATAATAAATTTGGTAGTAAAAATGTTATAATTAATATGCCGTTAAAAAAGGATAATTATAATATTTTATTTATAAATATTTTTAAACTTATTTTTTATAATATGTTTTTTAAGGATATATATAGTTATTATGGTTTTAATATTAATCCTAATAAATTATTAATTAATAAGTTAAAATAATAGGTTTAATTTCCTAATTATAATAAAAGTAATAATTATTATAAGTTTATATTATTATAGCTTAAAGGGTATATTAATATAAATAATGAATTAATAATAAATTTGTCTTTTATATTTTTATTACTTAAAAATATAAAGAATTAAAAGGGATATAAAAATAGGAATAAGTATAAAGTTTAAAAAATAGAGATTATAAATATTATATAGGTAATAAGGGTAATATGGTTACTTATATTTAAGGTAAAAATAATCTTTAAAAATAAGGTTAAATATAATAAGGTTAAATAATAAGGCTAATAAAAATAAATTTATAAAATATATTTTAATTATATAATATTTTATTTTTATTTAATTTTATTTTTAAAAAAGGCCATATATAATTATAAATAATTTTAATAATATATAATATATAAGTTAAAAGAATATCCTTATTTGGTTAAAATATAATTTAAAAAAGGTTTTAAATTTATTATTATATTTAAAGGTATTATATAATATATATTATTTTAATTTTAAAGCAAAGTTATTATAATAGTTATTATAATTTAATTAATTTAATTTAGTTAATCTAATTTAATTAATATAATTTAATTAGTTTAATTTAATTAATTTAATTTAATTAATTTAATTTAATTAATTAAATTTAATTATTTTATATATATATATATATAATGATTAAGTTAAGAGCCTTATGTTAATATAAAGCTTTAATTATTATGTATATTTTAATTAAATTTTTATATTTAAAAGGAAATATATTAAGATAATTTTTATATTATTAAAATTACTTTAATTAGTTTTTTTAAAGAATATAAATATTAATAAAATATATTATATATTATTAAAGTTATTTATATTTATTTATAATAATAGTAGATTTATATATAATTAATGGTAATTCCTTATTACCTTTTAAATTTAATAATATGAAATATTATTAAAATATATTAGATTATTATAAAAATGTTATTATAAAAGTAAGTTATTATTATTATAATATTAAAGATAAATATAATATTAAATATTATTATAAATTGTTAAATATTTTTACTTATTTTTATAAATATTTATTATAATATAAACACTTACTTTAATTATTATTTAAATAATTATATTATAATATGCTAATACTTTTTAAGCGTTATAAATATTAGCTTTTAATATTTAAACCTTTTAAGGCTAATAGTTATAACTTATTAAATGAAATTAATAAAAGTAGCTATAATTAAGTATAAAAGTACTTTAATATTTTATTTTCCATTATTTATATTGTTATTAAGTTTATTATTAATCTTTATTACTAATCTTATTAAAGCTAATTTAAAGATTATTCCTAAGTTATTAAAAACCCTTAAAATATTTAAACCTTTCTCCTTTACTCGTGAAATAATTTAAATCTAAAATAATAAAATTAAAATCATTAAAATAATTTAAAAAGATAAAAATCATAACGATTAATATATAATTTAAAGTTCAAATATTAGATATTTATTTTGGGAAGATTTTTTATAATTTAATACCTTATTTTAAATAAAGGATACTTTATTTATATCACTTTTCTTAGAATTTTATAAGTAATTACTTACTATTTGTTAAGTAATATTATTACTATTTAAGGTATATTATTATTAATAATTATAATATTTTATTAAGTATATATATATTAAGTATATAAGTATTACTTTTATTAACTTTATTTTTAAATATAAATCTTTTTTTAATAAAGGTTAATTTTTTTAATCTTTAAATAAACTTATTAGTAAAAGGATAAAAGGATTAAAAGCTAAATTATTAAAAATATAATAATAAGGGATAAGCTTTATTATATAAGATTAGTTACTTATCTTAAATTATTATTTAGGAATATTATTAAGTTTAATTATTACTTATTTAAATATTTATTATTAAGGCTATAAGAAATAATATAGGTTATATAATGTATTAGAAATGATGTAATTATTTTATTAGTTTATATCTTAAATTAAGGTTAGCTTATAAGGTTTTAAAGGTTTTGCTTAAAAAGGTATATAGTAATTATTTATTAGTTTCTTTTTCTATTTAATATTTTCTCTTATTATTAAAAATATTACTTATATTATTAAGTGATTTAGTTTTTCAAATTTATAGTTTATTTAAATATTATTCATTAATAATAAAAGAAAAATAAGTTAATTTGTTCTTTATTTTATGTAAATCCTTAAAGTTTAATTTTATTATATATAAAATAATTATCTATTAATTCTTTAATATTAAGTTATATTTTATTATTATAATTTTTTTATATGTCCTTATTAAATATAAAAAAGGGAAAGTATATTTATTAAATAAAATAAAAGGAAATTAACTTATATAATTTAAGTTTATTTTAATATTATAGCCCAATATTAAGATATTTATTTAAAAATTATTTGCTTAAGTAATATTTGTTTAAAAACTACTTATTTAAGAATTATTTACTTAAGAATTATTTACTTAAAAACCACTTATTTAAAAACTATTTATTTAAATAATATTTGTTTAAGAATCATTTATTTAAAAATTACTTACTTAAAAACCACTTATTTAAGACTTTTTTATAAAAAAATTTATAAATATTATTATATTTAAGTATTAAAATCTAAATAAAGTTTAATAATAATTAATAAAATAATAAATAAGGAAGCTTAATGGTTTTTATAATAGTTATTATATTAACAATTAAGGTAATATTATTATATATAATATTACCTTTTAATCACTTATAAGAATATATTTAATTAATATTATCTCAAATATTAAAGATTTTTATTTAAAGGGATAAAACCTAATAGGACTTAAGTATTTAATAAAAGATATATATAAGGTATTTAAAATAATATATTTATAATTTTTTTTTAATATTAAAAAATAAAGCTTATAAGTTTAAATTAATCTTAAATATTATTAAAAAGAGTAATTGGAATAGTATATATTTATATAGGGTTAAATAAAGCATATAATATCTTTTATTAGTTAAAAAGGTAGTTTAATAATGTATAATTATAAATTATCCTAATATATATTTAATATTTAATTAATAAAGTATTATTATTTATAAAAATTATTAAATAAATATGTTTTAGTTTAAAGTTATAAAAAATAATATATTTTATAATAATATTACTAATTTAATAAGTAATTAAGTTAATAATATTGTTTTCTTAATAATAAATATAGTTTTTTATTAATAAGTTGTTATTTATTAAATAGTGGTTTTTAAATATAATATCCTTTATTCTTTTATAATATTCCTTACCTTTTTTATAATTAATGGTATTATAGTTTTATATTTAAAATAGTTAAGTATTTAAAGTGTTAAGAGATAAAAATATAGATTAGGTAAAATTAAGTATTCTTATAAATTTAATTATTTAAATAGCTTATTAAAGGTATTGTTAATTATAAAGGTAAATTTTATAAGTATAGTATGTTTCCTATCCTAGTTTTTATATAAAAGGTTTAAACTTAAAATAGAAAAGATTTAGGATTATAATAATATTAATGTTTATATTATTAAATAAGTAAAGTATAAAATAATTATTAATAAATTATTTAAGAATGAAATAAAGTCTTTACTTTTTATTTTTTTCTTTTTTATTTTTTATTTTCCTTTATAAATTTGTATATAAATATTTAGGTTATATATATATATTTTTAATAAGTAAATAAAATCTTAATATAACTATTATAATTATTAATTTTGTTTAAGATTTATAATTATTTGGCTTATAAAGTTAATTTTTTAATTAAATCTTATATTTATAAGTATATAATTATTACTTTTAAATATATTAATACTTAAAATTAAAATATTACTTATATAGGTTTATTATTTTATTACATTTTAGAATAAGTTTAATTGGTCTTGTTTTAACGTTATATAAATAAACACTTATCTTTATTATAATTATATTATATTAAATTATGTTTTTATATTAATTTTTATTAAGTTTATATATATTAATAAATTATTTTAAAATATTTATATAATAGAATTAAGTATTTTATATAGGTATAAATATTAAAAAAATTTTATTTAAAATTAATCTAACTTTTATTAAATAATTATAAAGCTAGGTATTTAGTTTATTTAAGTTAATAACCATAATATATTATTAAATATTCTTATCCTTATTCCCTTCTCTTATTTTTATTTTTATTTTTATTTTTCTTAATTAATAATAAGTATTTAATTATATCTTTTTTAAAAGTTTTAAGTTTATTAGATTATATATTATTAAATTTTCCTTACTATATGAATTTTATTATACCTATTTTAAAAATATATTTAAGAAAATTAAATTAATATAAGATTAATTTAATATAAAAAACTTACCCTTAAAAGCAAAAAATAAATATCTTTGAATAGTAAAATAAGCTTATAAGTTTAATAAAATTTAATTTAATAGCTCCTAGTATTTTCAATGAAAGGTTAGGTTTTAATTAGGATTAAATAAAGGTTTTTAATTAAGATTTAAATAAAAAGGAATATTTTCTAACCTTTTTTATATTTTTAACTTATAAATCTTTTATTAATGATAATAATAATTAGCTAAAAGTAATATATAATATTAATTTAATTAATTATATAACTTAGGTTTTAATAAAAGTAAAAAAAATATTTATAAATAAAATTATTATTTTTATTAGGTAGTTAATAATATTTATAGCTTAAGCTTAAATGAATTATCTTTTTTAATAATATTAGCTTTTAAAGTTGCTATTATTAAAAGCTTTAATTGATATAATATTAGTTATTTATTATAAATTATAAAGGTAAGTTTTTATATTTTTTTTAACATATTATTTTTTTTAATATATTACTCCTTTTAATATATTGCTTTTCTTAATATATTACTCCTTTTAATATATTATTCTTTTTAATATATTATTTTTCTTAATATTACTCTTTTTAATATTTCTCCTTTTAATATATTTTTCCTTTTAATCTTTTTCTTTCTTAAGTATTAATATTATTTTTAATAGATTTAATTATTTATATAACAATAATTGAAATTGTTTTATTTTTAAAATATACCTATTTTAACTATAAGGTAAAGTAAGGCCTTTTTTAATATTATATTATCTTATTTAATTATTTTAACGATGTTTATATTGGGTATTATTATAATGGTAATGGTAATAAATGTTTATATTAATTTAATATATATTTATTTATATTGGTTAAATATAATTATTATTTTAATTATATATAATAAACATAAATAAGCATATTAAAATAGTAGGTATATTTATAATTATTTTTATTTATTCTTTAAAGTATATTAAGGCTAAATTATTATAACTAGCTTTAAATATTATTTTTAAGGTAATTAAAAACTTAAAGGCTTAATTATTTAATATAATAGATTATATTAAGGAGCTTAAATATTAAAGGTTAATTATAAGTTCTTAAGGATTAATAATATAATATTTTACTTTAAAAAGTTAAAAGAAAAATTCTTTAAAGTTATTTTATTAAAGTTATTAGGATATATTTATATTATTAAACTTAAAAAGTAATAAGTTATTATTACTAATTATATATAAATCCTTAATTATTATAATAAAATGTGAATAATTTTAGTAGTAATAAATATATTTAATTAAGATATATATCCTTTAAAAGAGCTAATTAAAACAAATTTAACAATATAAAGCTTATATTAGTATATTATTTTCTTATAATAATAGGATTTATTATAATAAAATTATAAATAAAACCTATAATAAAATAAGGATATTCTTTTTTAATTAATTAACTTTAAAAAGCTATAAGGAAGGTAGCTTAGGTAATTACTTAGTTAATAAAAAAAAAAAAAAGGTAACTTAAAATTATAACTATTTTTATTAAATAGTATAAAATATATAGGATATATTATTATAAAAAGGATTAGGAAAAATTTAAAATTAAGGAATTAAATATTATATTTAAATATATATATTCTCATTTTATAATTATAATAACATAAACGGTATTAATTAAGATATAAATTTAAAAAGGTTAGTAAGATAAATCTTATAACTTAAATATTAACTTACTCTATTTTTAATTCTTTTCCTTATATAAATATAATTTCATATACTTTTTATTAAAATTTTTACCTAATATATTTATATTATTTACATTTTTAAACTATATAACTTAAAAAAGATTTAAAAGATTTAATTTAATAAGTTTAATAATTCTAATAAGCCTAATAAGCCTAATAAATTTAATAACTTTAATAAATATAGCTTTAATAATCCTAATAAATTTAATAAATTTAATAAGTTTAATAATTTTAAAATTTAAAAAAGTTTTATAAATAATACTTTTATTAATTTAGTTAACTTAAATACCTTAAACCTTTTAAAACCCTTAAAGTTTTTAAACACCCTAAATTTTTTAAAATCCTTAATATTTTTAAGCTTTCTTATTTTATATATAATTTAGCTTGTTATATATATAACCTAATTTTAACTTATTATATATATAACTTAATTTAAATTAATTTTATATTTAAATTAATCTTAATTAATTATATATATAAGTTAGTTTTGGTTAATCTAATATATTATTAAATTAATCTTAAAGTAATATAATTAAAACTTATTTATAAAAACTATTTATCTCTTTTTAAGAAAATAATATTTAGGATTATTTATTAACTTTTCTTAATTTTCTTAAGTATTAAGGTAATAATAATATAAAAGTATATTATTATTATTTATAATTATATAAATATCTAAGTATGATTTTTTTATAAATGTTATATAAACTAAGTTAAATTTAATATTTTTTAAATTATATAAGGATAATATCTTTTTTTATAAGTAGGATATTTTCTATTTTTAATAAAATTAAAAGTTATATAAAATATTTTTATATAGTTTATAATATTATTTATTTATTGTTAAATAAATAGGTTATTATTAGCGAGTATTAGATTTTATTATTCTTTTTTGAAAATTTGGCTTATATAATAGTTTTTTTTTTTTTTTTTTTTAGAAAAATAAAAGTGTAAAGAAGATGTTATGAAATATTTTTATAAATTATTAGATAAGGGAAGATTAAAGTTTATAAAATATTTTTTTATAAATATAACTTATAAATCTTATAAAAATTAACTTATTATAATTAAGCTTTTAAATTAAAATAAAGCTTTTTAATAAATGTTAGGATATAATTTAATTAAGTTATTATAAAGGAGTTATTATAAAATATAAATATAATAGAAAAATATAGGTTATATATGTTTAAATAAAAATCCTATTATAATATTATTATTTATATTAAATAAATTAGATTAAATAAAGTAATTAAATAGGATTAAATAAGCTTTTTAAATTGTTTGTTATATAGTGTAAATTATTTTTTAAAGTTTTTACCAATCTAATTAAATTAATTAAAGGTATAAGATTAGGAATAAACTTTTATTTAATATTAAATTAATCTTAATAAAGTAATTAATATATTTATATAATTGGGTAAAATAAAAATTATAGATTTAAAAGCTAATTTCATTAAAGTACATAAAATCCTAAAAAATTAAAATAATATAATTATTTTAGCTTTTTTTTAATTACCTTAACTTTTAATAAATTAAAGATTAATTTTAAATTACAAAATATATTTATAAGGTTTTTATATATATTATAATATTTAATTTTTTATATTATAAATCTTTAAGGATTTATTAGTTCTTTAAATCAATTTATAATATAAATTATTTAATATAAAGGTTAAAAATATTTATTAATTTTATACTAATTTTCTTTACAAATTTAATCTTAAAATTTACCCTATTTATTTTATAAAGATATTAATAGGCTATATTTTTTAAATTTTAATTTAAAAATTAGATAATATTATAATATAAATTTTTCTTTAAAATAAAATTGGGTATATTTAAGTTTAATTATATTAATTAAATTAATAAATATATTAGTATATTAATTCTCTTAAAAAATCCTATTAAAAAGGAGAAAGTTTTATTTAAATATATATATATTAATATAAATAAATATTAATATTAATATAAATATAATTAAAAATATATTTAAGCTTTATTAGATATGATTTTTTAATTAAATTAGATTTGTTATTTTAGGTAATATTTTAAGATTATAATTAGGAAAAATAAATTATATATATATAATATAAATATTTTTAAAATAGCTTATATTTTATTAAAAATAAAAAGATTTTATAAGTAATTTTATAATAAAATGTCTTGTTATAATATTATATATTTAATATTAATAAAAAGAAAAATAACTTATTTATTTTTTAAACTTTATAAATCTTAATAATTAAGGATATATAAGAAATATTTATAATTAATTGGCTTTAATAAATATATAAAATAACCTTTATTATTATTATTAAAATTGTTTAACGATTTAAATATTAGTAATTATTTATTATTAGGTTAGGATATATTTACTTTAAGTATTATTTATATTTATTTTAAATTAGGGTTTATATTTATTTTTATTTAATTTTATATCTTTTTAAGTAGTATTTAACTTATTCATATCCTATTATATTTAATTAAGATTATATTAAAGCTAATTAAGTTCTTTATAATATTATTTAATTTTATTATAAGGTATTTTATTTAATAATAATTTTAAATCTTTTTTTTTAATCTTATATTATTTTAAATAATTGCTTAAGCTAATATAATTATTTTTATATGGCTTAAAGTTATTATAGTTAATAAGCTATAATAGATATTATGTAAGTTATTTATCATATATTTAGCATATATTTAATGTTAAAAAGCTATTAAGGTTATATTTAATTAAAGGCTTTTTAAGCTTATGTGCCAATTATATTAGTTTAATATTTGGCTTATTATAAATATTTATAATATAATTTTAAATATTAATATTGTTTATGTTTAGCTATATATAATAAATATAATTTATTATAATATAATTCTTATTTAATTAGAACTTAATTTAATAATTATTTTACTATTTTATAAACTAAATATACTCTTTCCTAATAATATTATTATATATGGTATAAAGTGTTATTTAATCTATAATTTCATCTTTATTAAAGAGGCTTTATTTAATTAAAATTTTAAAATAACTTTATATTAATTATTAATTTAGATTTAAATTATTATAACTTATATATCTTTAAATAGGTTTAAATAATATATAATTTAATACCTTATTATACTTTTTAATAGCTATATTTATTACTATTTAATCTTTTTATTTTCCCTATTAATCCTTCATTTATAAGACTTTATAATATAATTGTTTTAATATTATTTAATTATTATACCATTTAGATTAATTATAACCACCTTTGGCTTATTAAAATTAATTAAATGAAACTATATTTAAGCTATAAAAAATATTTTAACTTTATAATTTATTTGAATTTAAAATAATTAAAAGCTTAATTTAATAATAATAAAAAAATATTGATTTAATATATTAGTAGATAAAAAGTTAAATTGGTTAATGTTAATTTATAATATTTTATAAAAATATATATTAATATTAATATAAATCTTAAAATTAATAAAGTAAAGCTTTTAATATTTATTTATAAATTATATAAAGTTTAAACTAAAAATTAAAAAAATTATATCTTATAAGTTTTATTTAAATTACCTTTTTTCTTTATATTATTATATAGCTTATAGGTATTATTAGTGGTATTTCTTATAAATTATATCTCTTATAATATTTAGTTTTAAATATCTTTAAATTAATTTATAAATTTAATCTTAATTTAAGTTTTTAAGAAGGCTTATTATTTCGTTATATTATTTAAAGAAATAATATAATTAAATTTAAATATATACTTTTTTAATTAAACTTATTATTTTTTTTATTATATTATTTTTAAGGTAGATTTGGATAATAAGGGAAATGTTAATATTAAGCCCTTATATATTGTGTAATTATTAAAGGATTTTCTTATTATAAATATTTTAATAATATATAAAATATTATATATATTTTATAAACTTAATTAAATAATTGATTAATTTATAATAGCTTATTTGTTATTATTATAATTTATATTTAAAAGATTGTTATAAAATATTAATTTTAAATTATTCCTTTTTTAAATATATAATAATATTAAAATATAATATTTTTATTTTAAAAAGTTTAAAAATATTAGCTTTAATAGTGTTAATATTTTACTCCTTTTAGTATAGTTTTTATTTTATTAAATATTATTAAAATATTTATTAATTAATATAGAAATTATATTTATTTTTAAGTTTTTAGATAATTTTTACTTATAAAATTTGATTATTTAAATATTATTATATAATTTAATCTTTAAAAAACTTAAAGTTAGTTTGAATTAGTGGTATATTAATTTAATTAATAATTTGTAATTAATAAGTAAAATTATTATTAAAAAATAAAGAAGAGTTACTTAAAAGTTATATAAGAAATAAAAATATAAGTTAATATTTTTAATATTAAGTTATATATATTATGGTTAGAGGTTTTTACTTTATATAAATAATTGATTTTTATATATTTTAAGTTATTTTTAATTTAGTTTTTTTTTTATATAGCTAAGATATTATTATTAAAATTTATAAACATTATAATTAAATTTTATAACATTAATTGCTTATTTTAATACTTTAATACCTTTAATTCTTTTTAATATAAATAATTTATTAAGTTGTTTAACTTTTTCTTTAGGAAAGTTTTTTTAATAAGATCTTAAAAGTTTACTTTTTTAAATAAGAAAATATTATTTATTTAAAATAAAGAAAAAGGAAGTGATTTTAATTAAATATATAAGATTAATTAGAGTTATATTTTATTTAATAACTTATTAATTTTAATTTTTAATTTGATTAAATTTAATAATATAATCTAAAATTTATAAGATTAAATAAGGATATTTATAATGGTTATTAAGGATATATTATCATTATTATTTTATAAATTTATCTATTTATTTAAATATATATTTTAAAAGATTAAAAACTTTTTTAGGTTAGGTTAAGGATTTTTTTATATATTTCCTAACTATAGTAAAATAATTATAATTATTTTTAAACTTTATTTAAAGTTTAAATAAATTAAGTTTTTTTTAAAAGATTTAGTTAACTATTTGTTTTTTAAAAACTTAGGTAAAGTAATTATTTCTGGTTTTTTAAGATATTTTATTTAAAATCTTTAAAAGGGGTTTTAAGTTAAAGGAAAGATATATAGAATATTATTTTTGTTTATTATTATTAAAAGGTAAATATATCTTTTTTATTGGGGAAGTTATTAGTTAAGGTTATCTTTTTTTAATAAAATATTTTAAAATTAATATTAGAAGTGAAAAAGTTTTAAGATATATTTATTATAATAGAAAATCCATTATTTAATAAATTATTTAAATGTTTTTGTTTAAAGGATTTTAGTATTTAAGTAAAGAATTTGAATTTATAATGGAGGAGGTAAATTTATATATAATTAAAAAAATTATTTAATATCATTAAAAAAATATTTACTTTAATATATATTAAAGTTTTTTAAATTAGAGTAGGGAGGATAATATTATTAGCATATATTATAATTTCTTTAATTATAATTAAGGTAAAATTTACTGCTATAATTAAAAGGGGTAAGTAGATTTAATATAATGATTTATTTTTTTTATAAACTTGTTATAAAAATTTATCATATAATTTAATTAGTTTATATTATACTTTAATAATTATTTTAATAATAATAATTATATATATTAATTTTTTTAATTTAATAATATTTTAAAATAAGTTTTATTATATATATATTTATTAACTTTAATACCTTTTTTTTAATTTTAATATTTAATTTTTTTAAATAATAAACTATATAATAAAAGTTTTATTAAAATTATTTTAATATAGTATATAATTCTTTTATTAGTTAATTTAATCTAAGTTAGTAAGATTTAATCCTTTAAGTACGTTTTTTAATATTAATTAGCTTTTTATATAAAGTATTATTAAATTTAATTAAATTTATTAATTATTTATTCTTATATTAATTATATATATTCTTTATTAAAATATAAATAACTAATAGTATTAGTTTTATAAGATATTATATAATAAGGTAAAGGTAATAAATTAATTAGTAATTATATTTAATAAAATTATTAAGGGTGTGTTTAATAATATTTACTTATTATTATATATATAATATTAATCTTAAAAAGAAATAAAAGGAATTGAGATCTTATTTTATAAGATTTAATATTTACCTTATTAATTCTTAATTAATATAAAATTAATCTTAAAATTTTTGATATAAAGTTATCCTTTTTATTATTATTTAATTTAGATTTTTAATTAATATTGTTTAAATTAAATCTACTTTTATTCTTTATTATTTACTTCTTTAATTATTTAAGGATAGCTTATTATAATATATATAAGGAAGATAATAAATGAGTATTATTTAGTGTATATAAAACTAAAGATAATTTATTTTATAAAAGAATTATTTAATTTAATAATGAAATAAATTATATCATTTATTCTTTTTGTTATTTACCTTTTTATATAATTATTATAAATAAATAAAAAAAGGAATATAATAATGTAAATAATTTATAATATTTTTAAAGATTTTTAGCTTATCTTTAAAGGCCTTTATAACTTTTTTTTAAACCTTTTCTTATTATATATTATAGTATAAATACTATTTACCATATAAGCTAAAATAGGTTTTAATATATATAGCCTTTTATTAACTTTATTAAAGGTAGTAAAGTTAAGTATATATTATTATTTATACTTAATAGCATTTTATTAATTAATATTAATATTATTATTAATAATATATTATTTAATTATAAAGAGGTAAAAAGGATAAATGTTAAATAATAGGTAGTAAAATCTTTATATTATATATAAGATAATGTAATGATTAAGTTATAAATTAATATATATTTTTATTAATATTATATTAATGGAAAAGGTATTAAGGCTATATTAATATTAATAATTAAGTTTATATAATGTAAGTTTAATTAAAGTTTAATTTGAGAATTAATTTAATAGTTATATTTTAGGGATTATTAATATTTTTATTCCTTATATAATAAAAAATATTTCTTACTTTTTATAAGATTAATTTATTTATGATATTATTTTAAAATATAAGTTTAATAAGTTAATATTTTATATTAAAGTTAACTTTAATATAGAATTTGTTTTTTATTTAAAGGTAATTTAAATATTTAAAATTAATATAATATAATTTAAGAATTATAATAATATAATAATAAGATTTTTACTTAATAAGGATATAATATTTTAGAAATTTGTTAAAAATATTATTAAAAAAAGGGTTTATAATATTTATATTATTATATATTAAAAATAGATTTTATCTTTAATTAAATAATTTAAGGTTAAATTTATCCTTACTTTAATTATATTAATAAAATTATAGGATAAAAAAGGTAATAATAATTCCTTATTTATTAATAAGAATAAGTGATAATATTTGAAAAGGATTTATTATAAATATGGTTTTTGGTTACTTTATCCTATTATATTAGATAAGAATTAAGTTAAGGAAGAAGATAATTTATTTATAAATAATAATAAAAAAGAGTGGTTAGTATAAATTTAAATTAGAAAAGTATTCCATTATTTTTTTTTATTTATCTCAAATATATTAATATATAAATAGGTAAAGAAATTAAATAATAATTTATTTATTAATAATAATAAGTAAAAGTATATAATATAATATTAATTTAAAATAATATTTATTATATTTTTTCCTAGTTTAGTTATATTAGTAAAGGGATAGGTTATAAAAATAAATAATAACTTAGGTTATATATTATAAAATTATATTTAAGTATATAATAAAATAATAAGCTTTATTTAAAACTATATTACTAATTTAATTACTAATATTTAATAAAAAAAAGTAAATCTTAAAGTATATATTTTGTTAAGGAAAATTATTAATTTTAATTTGAATTTAAATAAGTTTTTAAATATTTAAATTATTATTAAAATGAAAAAGTAAAATTTCCTATTTTATAAGCTTAAATAATTAGCGAATAGTAATTTTATAGTATTAATATAGGAAAAGGATTAAAATATAATTATTAAGAAAGAATTAATTTTAATTTATAATTTAAAGCTAATAATATAAAAAGAAGATTTTTTTATATCTTTTAATAATTAAAATAAAATTAAAAAAATTAAAAAAAATATATAAAGAAAATTGCTTATTATTTTATTTAAAATTAAGGAGGAAAATATACTAATGTTTAACGTTATAAATATATCTTTTATAAGGTAAAGTAATATCTTTTCGCAAATATATAATTTTTTTAACATATAAAGATATTATATAAGTAAGCCTTTTTTATATATTAATACTAATAATTTTCTAATATTTACTTTAATACTTAATAATAATATTATTTTAATAATATTAAATAACCTATTTCCTATATTACCTTTTATTAAATATTTATTATTATTTAATATATTTAAGAAATGAAAAGTTAGCCAATTATTTACTAAGTTAGTAAATAAAAATAAGCTTATAACTTATTAAAAAACCTAAGATTTATAAATAACTAATATAATTATTAACAAAAAATCTTATATTAATTTATAAGAAAATTAAAGGATTAAAATACCTTAAATTTTTAAGAAAATACCAAATTATATATATAACATTTACTAATAATTATTATATTAATATCTTTATTATATATCCTTTCTCATTTTTTCAAATATATATAATTTAATAAAAATTCTATTAAAAATTAAATTAAAAATAATATTATCCTTACTTAATAATATCTTATTACTATAGTGTTAAATATAAGCTTATTTAAAAAAGTTTATGGAAATAATCAAAATATTATTATATATATTTTTAGATTAAAATTTCAAAATATATTTAATATTTTTTTTTTATAATCTTAAAATAATAGAATAAGAATAGCTTTAATTAAGCTAAAAGTAAAATAGTTAATAATAACTTTTACTTAAATAATAATTTTAAGGATATTTATAATAATAATTAAGGGGATAATATAATTTAATAAAAACTTATATATTAATATAAGTAAATATATTTTAATTATAAATAATTATTTAAAATAAATATTAGTTATATCTTAGCTTAAATATATTAATATTTATATCTTTATTTAAGGAGTTTTTTATCCTCCTTTATTTATATTTTATTATCTTTTTAAAATCTTTTAATATATAAAGATATTATCATTAAAATATTTATTTTAATAATCTTAAAATTATATAATTAAATATAGGCTTTTTAAGATTTATTTATAGCTAAAGAAATTTATTATTAATAAGGTTATTTCTAATATTTAAGTATTTATAATAATAAAGGAAATAGTTAAAATTATTAATCTTAGGATAATTAAGAAAAAATATTATCATATATATTAATAATATGATTATTTTATTTACTTTTAAAAGAAAAGGGGAAAAAATATTGTATTATATTAGAAATAAATATTTAAGGAAATTTATTTTAATATTTATATAGTATACCTAATATTTTCTATTATTTTTAAAATTAATAGAAGATAGTATAATTAGTAATAAAATAATTTTTAATAATTATTAATTATATCTTTTTACTTTTATTTAAGTAATAATTTTAAGGTTATTAATTAATTATAATAACTTTAATAATAAATATTAAATATATAATAAAAGAAATTATTAAAATTCTCTTTTATTTTTAATTAAAAAGTATTTATCTTTTTTATATAATAAAATATTAATAGCTATAGGTTATTAATATTTAATATAAATTATATAATAAAAAATTTTATAAAGTAGTTATTAAATATAAAGTTAAAGATAATGTTTTCCTATTATAAGTAATTATTATTTAAACTTATAAATATAAAGATATTATTAATAAGTTAATTTATTATATTTGCTATATTGTTTAATATATATTTAATTTTTATAAATAAATAAAATAGTATTAGGCCTTTATAGTTAATTATTAAGTTATTTTAATTATTAATAAAGTTTATTATAATAATTAATATATAATATTTGTTAAATATTTTGATATTATATTTAAAAGCTTTATTAAGCTTAAGAATTTTTAGCCTTATAAAGGATTTGTAAAGGTAATATTTGAAAAACTTATCTTTGTTATATTTTAAAAGTGGATTAGGTTTAAAGAAATTAAACCTAAAATAATAAGTTATAATAACCTTTAAGATATTTTTACCTAGGAATTTAAAATCCTTTTCATTTATAAAAATATTAAATTTATTTTTTAATTATTTTTTAGTAAATGGTTTTTTATTATATATTATAAGTATTAAATTTTTTAATATAAAAGGATTAATTAATTAAATTTAAGTTATAAGTGTAATTATTTAATTTAAAGTTTAAATTATAAAAAGGTTATTAAGATTTATAATAAAAATATTTATTATATTAAGATGGTTTTAATATTTTTATAATTTAATATTAATTTTTTTTAATATTTTAGATTTTTTTAATATTTTAGATTTGTAAAGACTTATTTTGTTAGGTAAGGTTAGGTTTAATTTAATTAAGATTTTTAAAGATTTTAAAGGTATTTTAGGATTTAATTAATTTAAGTTAAAAGATTAAAGCCATATAATAATAAAGTTAAAAAGAAAGTTATAAGGAGTGAATTTTTTAATAATTAAATTAGAATAATTAAAAGATAATATAAGATAATTATTTATAAGAAAAGATAATAATATAAAATTGGTTATTATAGGATTAACCTTAAAATAGGGAGTATTTTTTTAAGGAGTTAATATAATAAATATTATTAAAAAAGTATTATTTTTAAGGAGGCTTATTTAAAAAATGATTAATTTATAAGGTATTAATAAAGATAAATATATTTAATAAGAAATTTATATTAAAAAAGGGATTGATTTAAAAGTATTTATTATTAGATTTAGATTTTAATATTATTAATATATTTATTCCTTATTATTTTATTAATATAATAATTAAATATATATATTTAATATTAAATAAATTTTAAGGAGTTATTGTTTTTTATTAAATTTAATATTATTATATTAAAAATATGCCTTTTTTATATATTATAAACTATTATTTATTATTATTTTAAATTATTAATCTTAATCTTATTTAAGAGTTAACTTTAAGGATAAGGATTTATATGTTAATTATTGTTTATTATGTTTTAATTTATTATTATAAAAATAAAAAAAAATAAATTAATTAATAAATAAGATAAATAGTGTTAAAGATATAAAATATTTTTATAATTTTAAAGGTTAAAATTTATAATAATAATAGATTAATTGTTTAAATAATAAGGTGGTTGTAGTAATTTTTTTTATTAAAATCTTTAAGAAATAAATAAATAAGAACTTAATAATCTTATTAAAATAATTATATTTTGTAGTAAAATTAAATATTAGTTTAATTTTAATTGGTATAAAATGATGAGAATAAAATAATATAAGGAAAAAGTTTTAAAAATGCCTTAATATAAGAGAAATTTAAGAAGTAAACATATATATATAGGAAATTTAAATATTATTTTATTTTAGCAACGATATATATTTTCCATAACCATTAAAAATAAGATATAATTTTAATTAATTATAACTTTATAAAACTAATATATAATTTTTTAAAAAATATAATATTTAATAATCCTTTTAAAATTATTTATAATATTTTAATTATATGCTTTTATAATTATTATTATATAAAGTTATTTAAATATAAAATAAAAAAATATTTAAAAATAATAATTTATTATATTATATAATATTTATTTTTAAGGGATAGCTTTAATATTAATAATATAAAGCTATATTATTATATTATTATTAATAAATATATAATAATAAAAAGTATAATAGTAAAAAAAAATTTAATTTAAATTATTAATTATTTATTAAAGTAATAAAAATAAATTATTATATTATATGTTAGGATATAGCTACTAGGGCTTAACCCTAATTGGTTAGTACGCTAGTAAGGCCACAAGGCTATTTAATAGCCTTGTGTCGCATAAACTAATCCACACATTAATTTTAATATAATAATAATAATAATAATAACAACACACTTAAAAATAGCCTTACTTTTAATCGTATTACAATATAAGACCTATATTAATAATATTAATACACCTTGTTTAACCAACATTATATATTTTTATAAATATTATTTAATACCTTTTCTTTATAATTTTAGAATAAATAGTTAAAAGTAGTTTTATATATTATATATTTTTAAAAAGGTTTATAAAGGATTGGTTCTTTTCCCTTTACCTTAGTTTTAAATATAATAATAATAATAATAATAATATCCTTATTATTATATAAAAATAAAGTTAAAAAGAAATTATATATCTTTTTACTATTATAATAATAAGCTTTAATAAATAATATAAATTTATTAAGATTTTTATTTTAATATTTAATTAAAGGAATAAATATTATCTTTATTATCTTTTTTCTAATTTAAAATAAAGATTTAGGGAATTTTAAACTTAGATTTATATTTAAACCAACCTTTCTATTTAAAGGATAATTAATTTCTAGCAAAAATAAACTTATTTTTATTAAATTTTAATTATAATTATAATTATAAATAATAAAACTTTATAACATTATCCTTATTTATTAATAAAGATTAAGGCTTTTTATAAAAAGGATTTAAATTATTTAAAAGATTATTAAAAGGGTTATAAGAGAAATATAAATTAAAATTATAATCCTTAAATTTAATATTATTATTAAAATATTCCATTTAATTTATATAAATTAAATAGATAAGGTTAGTAATATTATCTTTATTAATACTAAGCTTACCAACATTAATATTACTAATATTAAGCTTATTAATATTAGGGATATTTTTATTATTATTATTAATATTAAAAATAATATTATTTATATTTAAAACTTTAACATTTTAAATAATTTTTAAGTTTTAGTAGTTATATTTTTTATCCGTAATATTTTTAATTTAATTATTAGTTATTTTATTAAATAATTAAAAAAGGGATTGGAGTGGGAGTATTTATTTAATCATCTTATTTTTTTTTATATTTTAAAGAAATATAAAATATTTAAACTTATTATTATTATTTATAAAAAATATAATAATGATATTAGTGAATAAAAACCAACTAAATTAGGTAAAGAGAAATTTAAGAGGATATTTAATTGATAGGATAGGAATATTATAATATAATAAATAAATTTCCATATTAGAATTAATAAACTTATTTAAGGGGTTTAAAATATAATAAATTAAATATAAATATTCCTTATTTTTAAAGTTAAACTTAGGGATAAAAATAATAATATTTAAATTTTAAAGAATATAAATATCCTTATAAAAGAAAATATAATTTTAAAGATATAAATATATAATTATATTTTTATTTAATAAAGTAATAAATTATTATATATTATTTATTTTAATAAAGATTTTTATTATTTAAGGGAGGATATAATTAAATTTAAGGATATTAATTTAACTTATAAAAAAATAAAAGATATAATTAAAATCATATACCAATAAAACTTAAATAATTATTATAATAATAGATATTTTAATAATATTAAATATAAAAATATTAATTATAAATATATTAGGATATAAATCTTTTTAAAATTTTAATAATATATTTAGAAATCTTTAATGGTTAAAATAAAGTATAATAAGATATAGCTTCTTTATTAATAAATATTAATAATTTAATAAAATAAATAAAATATTTAATTTATTTTTTTTATAATTAGGATAGTAGAGATAATAAACCCTAACTAAGACTATATAATTTTTAAGTATATAACATTTATTTTTTAAATTAAATAATATAAATAAAAATAATCTATTATAATTTAAAATATTATAATCTTTATTATTTATTTATATATTATTAAGGATAATATAATAGATAATATAAACCATATTATATAAGAATATATTATTATTAAAAGCTTAAAAAATAATTAATAAAGCTAATAGGGTATAATTAAAATAATAAATTTTAATTAATAATTAAAGATATATTTTTTAAAAATTATTAAAAAATTAAATATAATGAGGAATATTTTTAAGCCTTATTTTCATAATAAACTTAATAATAATGTTAATTAATAATAAGTTTTAATAATAATATTTAAATATATTTAAAGTTGGTAATAATATTTTTAAGTAAGAATTATATAATTATAATGTTAAGTTTAAATTAGCTATTATAATAACATTTACCCTATATTATTTTAGGAAAATAGTTAAGGTTAAATAATTTTATAATATATATAATTAATTAAAATTAATTATTTTATAAAGTTATATTATTATTAATATAAAGCCATATTATCATTTTTATTAATAAATATATAATATTAAGAAATATTATAATAAAGAAAAATTTAATTTAAATTATTAATTATTTATTAAAATAATAAAATCTTTAATATTATTATATTATATATCTTTATAAATATTATTATAATCTAATTTATATATATTAAATCTATAATTAATAATCACCTTTTTAATAAATATATTTATTAAAATTAAATAAATAAAGATAATTATAAGATATCTTTTTATTTATAAAAATTATTAGAGCTAATAATAAAGGTTTAAATTAACCTTAATTATTATGATTAAAATTCTTATTATTATTAGCCAAATTCTTTATAAAACCTAAAAGCTTTAACATAATATATTATAAAGAATATTTAAATTCCTAATTATAATTATTAAAAGAGTAATTAATATTATTTAGATAATAATTACTTAATTTATCATAATTATTAAGTTTAAATCTATTATTATCTAATTTTTATTTAATTTTTCTTATATAATATAAGTAATAAAGCTTTTATCATTTTCTAATAATAAAATTAATTTTAATAATATAATTATTATTTTATTTTTATCTTTTTTTATTAATGATTTTAATAAATAATTTATTAATCTTATTATTAAAGACTATTTTATGTTAATATATTCTTAAGCTATTTTTATTTATAATCATATAATAAATAAAATATTAGTTATTAATATTATTATTATCTATTATATTAATAATATAATAAGTAAAAATGGCTTAAGTAAAATAAATAAAGAAGAATTTTATTAATATATATATAATTAAATAATAAGAATGGTTTTAATAAAAAGAAAATATTTATATATTTAAATCTTTTAATTTATTTAATGGATTTTATATATATATATTAAAATAATATTTATCCTTATATATTAAATTAAATTTTAAAACTATAATAATATAATTTTTATTATAAAAAGTATAAATATTATTATAAAGAAAAATTATATTATATAAATAATTAATAATTTTTTTATATTTAATGCTATTTTTAAGCTTAAATTTAATTATATTATTAATAATTATTTAATTTTAATAGATCTTTAATATAATATAACCTTTTATTATAAATATAAAATTATAAATTAGGGGATATAGGCTTTTATTATCATTATAATTATTTAAACTTTAAAAAATAAAAGGAATAAAATTATTAATATATAAATAAAAATTATTAGTATTTAAATTATTAATACTTAATATATTAGTGTTTAAGGTTTTATAATAGGTAGTGATAACTGGAATATATTTAATTTTTAAAGCCTTTTATAATATAAATATTTTTTTTAGGTAAATTTAATTATAGAAATTAAATATAATTAAGTAAGGTTTATTTATAATATAAAGTTAATATGGCTTAAAAAAGTTAAAGAAGAAGTTTAATTATTAATAAATGAAAGAATATAAAAGTAGTATTATTTAGTAGGGATAAGATTATTAATAAATATTATTCTTTTTAATTTAATATATTTAAATAAAAAGAAAAGATTTTTATTTTATATTTTTCAATTCTTATTAAATTTTTAAATATTACTTATAATAATATAATAAATATAATAGATAATTTTATAATTTAAAAAGTTATAATTTAAAATATAAAAAATTAATAATTTAATAAATAAGGTATAATTTAGGTAATAAATTATAATTTTTTTTTTAATTATTATCATTTTATTTTTTTTAAATTGATAATATTAAGATATAAAATAGCTAATATTTTATTATAAATATGAAAAATTAAATTTAATATATAATATATATTAATAAAATAAATATAAATAGTTGGGAATATTAAGATATTATTTTTTTAATAACTTTTTTTTAGATTTTTAATTTTCCTATAATTAATTAATGTTAATATATTTTTAAATAGGAATTATATTAGTAATTTTAATTAAAGGTTTTATATATATATTTTAAACTTATTTTCTTTTTAATTAAAAATATTTTAGCTTTTTTAATATAATATAAATATATAATTTAAGTAATTATTTCTAATAATTATATAATTTTTTAAATTATATTATTTAAGTATAATATTATTATATAAATATATATCTTTTATAAGGATTTTTTATCCTAATTATTCTTATAAATATAAGTTATTATTAAAGTTTTTTATATTAAATAATAATGATATATATTATAATTTAATTTATTATATTAATTATATATTAATTAAAAATATTTAGGTTAAAAAGGAATTAATTAAACCTTTTTTCTTATTATTTTTTATTATTAATACTATTAATTATTATATTTTATAATTAGTTAATAATATTTTATTTATAAATAATTATTATTTTTATAATTTTATTTATAGTTTAAATAATAAATGTTTTATAATTATTTCTTTTATATTATTATTTTAATTATATTTTATAAAATTATATTCTATTATTTTAAATTTTGTTTATTAATGATTTTTATATAATAATTTATTAAAGTTATGGTATAATATTTATATTATTAAAATGCCTTAATTAAAGGTTTAAGGCTTATATATTTTAAATTAATTTATAATAATATTATAAAATAAATATTATTATTTAATAAAGGTTATAATTAATATAGAAAAGGTTTATATTATTCTTTTAGTTAAAACATTTTAGTTTAATGTAAATAATATAAATTAATATATTTAAATATAAGATAACTTTTATAAGATTAATAATTTTAATAATATTTTCTTTTTTTATGTTAATATATATAAAATATTTAATAGTAAAATATTTATTGTTTTTCTTAAGTTATATAATAATTAATATATATTAGTTATATATGTGTTATATTAGTTATTTATAATATTTTATAAGTTAAAGGATATATTTTAAAATTATTTATTATATTAATTATATAATATATTTTTTAAATATTTCTTTGCTTATTTTATTTAAAATATTTTAGAAAATATTATGGTTTAGTTTTTTTTTATTTTAAAGTTATATAATATTTGTATTTTTAATAGATAATATTTCCTTTATTAAGGCTTTTATTTATTTATTTTTATCTTTTAATAAATATTTTTAATTTGGTTATAAAAAGGTTATTAAAAATATATATAATATTAATAATATAAATATATAGGATTTTATTATTAATAAAAAGGTTATTAGTTATAATAGTAATAATATTAATATTAATTTTAAATTTAAAGATTTTAATTATTTATTTAAAAGGAGTAAGAATGGTTATAATAATAATAATAATATTAATATTAATTTTAAATTTAAAAACTTTAATTATATATATTATCATAGTTTTAAAATACCGGGTCACGTGCAAAACATGTGACCTAATAGGTAGCTTTATATATATTTAAAATATATTATTAATTAAAAGTTATACTCTTTCTTTTTTAATAATTTAAACTGTTTAATTAATTAAAAGATTTAATATTATAATAACTATATAATAGTTATAAGCTTAAATTGCGCTTAACGCTAGTACTTTAAATAATTTTTTATATATAAATTTATCTTAAATTTTTAAACCTTTTTTTATAAAAAAAGTTAATTACTTAATTAACTTTTAAAATAACTTATATTTTAACTTAATTAATTATAAAAATCTTAAACGAATTATTTAAGCACGTTAAATACTTAAGCATATATAATTCTATGGTTTGATATTATTATTTAATTTAATTTTTAAAAAAGCATAAGATTTGATAATATATTAACCCGAAATAGCTTAACGAGTTGGTTAATTTTATAAAGCTAACTTAAACTTTAATGGCTAATAAAAAAAATTAAAAACATGTTAATAAATATGTTAAAAATTTAACTAATTAGGATTAACTAATGGTAAAAATAAAGTAAGTAAAAAAAAAAAGTTATAATGTTTTATAAGCTTTTATTATATTAGCTATATTATATAATCCGTTAATTATATAATTACTTAAACTCAAATTAAACAAAATAGCTAATAACTTAATAATTATTTTACCTTAATTAACACCAAATATTATATTAAATAATATATTTAATATATTAAAAATTCCTTTACCAATTAAACTATTTAAACCTTTTAAATCCATTAAGTTATAAGCTTTTTATAAAACTACTTTAGTAAATTATAAAAGTAATAAAAAGGAATATATAGTAATTAAAAAGTATTATATAATCATTTTAACTTAAATTAAAAAAACCATTAATACGAAAATTATAAACGTTATATTATTTAAATTAAAGTATTAAAAATAATATAACTTAAAAATTATAATTAAAATATTTAAAAATGATTTAGCTTCCTTATATATTAACACACTTACTTAAGCATAAAAGAAATATTATAAAATGCTTATTAAAGTAAAAATATTAAATACCTTATCTTTTATTTAAATTTTAAAATTTATTTAAACATTTAAGGATACGAAAGCTTATTACCTTTTAAATGTAAAAGAGTTATTAACTATTAAAGTATTTTTAAAAGCGATAAAAACACATTTTAATTTAACATAAGTTAGTATATAGTTTTAATTAATAATTTAAGCTAATTAACTAAGATAATTAATACTTACCTTAAATTAATAAATTTCAACGTAGAATAAATAATTATATTTTTAAAATATTAACATTAAAAAAAAGAAAATTAAAACATAATTTATTATAATTTAAAAAAATAAAATAAATATAAGGTTTAATAAAATCATTAATAAAATCACTAAAAGTAATAAATTATAAGTTAAAAATAAATACCTATATTTAAAAAGTAATTAAACATATAAATAACTTTTAAAAAAATATATATATTTTTAATATATAATAACTTTTAAAATAAATTATTTAATTAAACTATTAAACGTTAAACGCTATAAAAAAATTTAAGTAATTTATTAAACCTTTATTTAAAAATAACTTAAGATTAAAATTAACGCTTATAAATAAAAAGTAAAATTAATTAATAAAAATAAAATTAATAATTAAAAGAATAAAAACTTAAAAGGAAAAAATTAGCTAAAGGATATAACTATAATATTAATTAACCTATATTTATTTTAAAAAAGCTAAAAGCTTATAAAGCAAACTATTGAAAATTATATAGCTTTAAAGGTTTTTATTATATTTAAAATTAAAAAACATTTACTTTTAAAAAACACTATAATAGATAATTATGGATCGATTAATTTAATTAATAATAAAAAGCTTTTAATCCCTAACTTATTTAAATTTATAAATATATATGATATAATTTAAGTAAACATTACAAATTTTCTAATCTTTAAAATAAACAAACGTATAATTCCTAAATGTTTTACGAGCAAATTAAGGCTTAATATATACAATTTAATACTAGTAAATATAACAATAGTAAAAGGATTTTATATAAATATTATTTTAAAAGTTAAGTTATATGTAATAAGTATTTAATATAATGGTTAAAACTATATTTTATATTTTAAAAAACTAAAAAAAAGTAATATAATAAAACAATTTATATATAAGCATAATTTAATTTTTTTCAAATATAAACCCTTTTTTATTTACTTATTTATCCCATTAGCTTTATTAATAATTATTTCATATAATATACTTATAAGTGTAATAAGTATAATAAACATTTTAAAAATTAATAAAAAATGCATAATTTATTAATTTAATAAAGATTTATTAAAGTTATAAAATAATTTAAAAAATCTTTAACATAAATGTTTTAAATACTTAAGGTTAAAAGCTTTTTAAGCTTTGGTTTATAAGGCTTAAAATATAAAGATTAATAAAATCTTTAAAATTAAATATAAGTATTACATTATAATATATATTTGTTAAGTAATAAAAAGGAAATCTTTTAAAAAACATTTAATTAAACTATTTTAAAAGGTAATTTAAAACCTATTTTTTTATAAAAAAAAATATAAAGGATTATATATATTATCACAATTTCGAGATGCTAAGTCACATGTAAAACATGTAACCTAATAAATAGCTCCATATATATTTAAAACACATCACCAATTAGAAACTATATTCCTTCTTTCTTAATAATTTATATCGTTTAATTAATTAAGAAATCTAATATTATAATAATTATATAATAATTATAAGCTTAGATTATGCTTAGCACTAATACTTTAAATAATTTCTTATATATAAATTTATCTTAAATTCCTAAATCTTTTTTTTATAAAAAAAGTTAACTACTTAATTAACTTTTAAAATAACTTATATTTTAACTTAATTAATTATAAAAATCTTAAATAAATCACTTAAATATGTTAAATATTTAAATATATATAATTTTATAATTTAATATTATTATTTAATTTAATTTTTAAAAAAGTATAAAATCTAACAATATATTAATCTAAAATAACCTAATAAATTGATTAATCTTATAAAACCAACTTAAACTTTAATAACTAATAAAGAAAATTAAAAATATATTAATAAATATGTTAAAAATTTAACTAATTAAAATTAAATTATAATAAAAACAAAGTAGGTAAAAAAAAAAAAGTTATAATATTTTATAAACTTTTGCCATATTAACTATACTACATAACCTATTAACCATACAATCGCTTAGATTTAAATTAAACAAAATAATTAATAACTTAATAGCTACTTTATCTTAACTAATATTAAATATTATATTAAGTAATATATTTAATATATTAAAAATTCCTTTATTAATTAAATTACCTAAGCCTTTTAAACCTATTAAGCTATAAGCTCTTTATAAAATTATTTTAATAAATTATAAAAGTAATAAAAAGAAATATATAATAATTAAAAAGTGTTATATAATCATTTTAACCTAAGTTAAAAAAACCATTAATATAAAAATTATAAATATTATATTATTTAAATTAAAGTATTAAGAATAATATAATTTAAAAGTTATAATTAAAATATTTAAAAATGATTTAGCTCTTTTATACATTAACATACTTACTTAAGCATAAAAGAAATATTATAAGATATTTACCAAAATAAAAATGCCAAATACCTTACCTTTTATTTAAATTTTAAAATTTATTTAAACATTTAAAAATATAAAAGCTTATCACTTCTTAAATATAAAAAGACTATTAACTATTAAAGTATTTTTAAAAATAATAAGAGTATGTTTTAATCCAGTATAAGCTAATATATAACTCTAATTAATAATCCAAATTAATTAATTAGGATAATTAATATTTATTTTAAATTAATAAATTTTAACATAAAATAAATAGCTATATTTTTAAAATATTAATATTAAGAAAAAGGGGATTAAAATATAATTTATTATAATTTAAAAAAGTAAGATAAATATAAGGTTTAATAAAGTCATTAACGAAATTATTAAAAGTAATAGATTATAAATTAAAAATAAATATTTATACCTAAAAAACAATTAAATATATAAGTAACTTTTAAAGGAATATATATATTTTTAATATATGGTAATTTCTAAAACAAATTATTTAATTAAATTATCAAATGCCAAATATTATAAAAAAATTTAAATAATTTATTAAACCCTTACTTAAAAATAACTTAAAGCTAAGATTAACATTTATAAATGGAAGGTAAAATTAATTAATAAAAATAAAGCTAATAATTAAAAGAATAAAAACTTAAAAGGAAAAAATTAGCTAAAAGATATAGCTATAATATTAATTAATCCACATTTATTCCAAAAAAGCTAGGAGTTTATGGAGCAAATCATTAAGGATTATATGGCTTTAAGAATTTTTATTATATTTAAAATTAAAAAACATTTACTTTTAGAAAATATTATAATGGATAATTGTGGATTAATTAATCTAATTAATGATAAGAAGCTTTTAATCCCTGGCTCATTTAAGCTTATAAATATCCATGATATGATTTAAATAAATATTATAAGCTTCCTAATTTTTAAAATAGGTAAATAAATGATTTCTAAATATTTTATAAGTAAATTAAGGCTTAATATATATGATTTAACACTAATAAATATAATAGTAATAAAGGGATTTTATATGAATATCATTTTAAAGATTAAGTTATATATAATAAATATTTAATATAATAATTAAGATTATATTTTATATTTTAAAAAATTAGAAAAGAATAATATAATAAAATAATTTATATATAAGTATAATTTAATTTTCTTTAAATATAAGTCCCTTTTTATTTATTTATTTATTTTATTAGCTTTATTAATAATTATCTTATATAATATATTTATAAATATAATAGGTATAATAAGTATTTTAAAGATTAGTAAAAAATGTATAGTTTATTAACTTAATAAGGATTTATTAAAGTTATGGAATAATTTAAAAAATCTTTAATATAAATGCTTAAGGCATTTAAGGTTAGAAGTTTTCTAAGCTTTAATTTATAAGGCTTAAAATGTAAAAATTAATGAAATCTTTAAAGTTAAGTGTAAATATTATATTATAATATATGCTTATTAAGTAATAAAAAGGAAATCCTTTAAGAAATATTTAATTAAATTATTTTAAAAAATGATTTAAAATTTATTTTTTTATAAAAAAAGATATGAAAAATTGTGTATATTATTTGTAATTAAGGATAAATATAATAAAATATTCTTTATATTTTTTCTTATAAATAAAAGCCAAATAATAATAATTACTTAGCTTTAATTATTTAAGAACTGGGTATAAAAATAGTTTAAACTTAATATATATAAGATATATAATAATAATAAGTATATAATATTTTTTTACTAAAAATTAACAAAGTTTAAATATTAGATAAAATAGGAAGGAATTAATTTAAAGGTCCTCCTAAATCACATGTACAAACCTATTAAAGGTATAGAATAAATAAGATAAAAGGTAATCAATTAAACATTTAAAATATAACTTAAAGCTAAATTACTAACAAATTTTTAACCTAAGATTATTTAAATAATAACCTAATTAATTAATAAAAGCCTAAGTTTTATCCATTATATATATTTATTAATTAAAATATTTAATAATTAATTTAAATAATATTTTAAGTTTTATATCTTAAAAATTTTTAAAGCATTAATAAATGATTTATAACCTAATTAAAACAATATTTATACATATAAGTATAAAGTATACCTATTAAAAGAAAAAAGGAAATATAACATTAATAAAAAAATATTTAAGATAATAGGGAAAATTTATATAAGGTATTTAATAAGATATTAAACTTTTAATTTATATCATATATAAATCCTTAAAGAAAAAAAGATAATCATTATATAAGATGTATAGTTTAATAAAGAAATATTTTATACTTTAAAAATTAAATATTTAATATTTAACTTAGAAATATTAAAAGTTAATAAAATTGATAAAATAAAGGAGTAATTAATAAAGGAAAAAATATTTTAAATATTAAATTTATAAGAAAAAAAATTATTAAGTTATTAGGATATAAAATAAATTATTAAGCTAAAAGGTATAAATATTAAAAAATGGTTAAATGATTAATTGGAAATTTTAAAATTAAAGATAAATATATTTACGAATTTAAATTTAAAATTAAGTAAAAGACTTACTAAAAAAAAGCTTAGTATATAAGCAAGTAACTAACTTTTTAAACTTTTAACCCTTAAAAAAACCTTAAAACTGGGAATAAAAAAAATAATGCTTTATTAAACATTAAATAATTATTTTAAGGGATTATAAATCTTATAAAAAAAAATTCTCTTAGAATGAAAATATTTGATTAATATTTAAGCTTAATAAGTAATGAAGAAAATATTAATAGAAATAAAAAAGGTGGTATGCTAATATTATAATTATAATATAAAAAAAATTACTTAAAAAGGTTAAAAGCTTAATTATATGTTATAATAGCATCCACTAAGCTCTAATAAAAGAGTAAAAAATTTAAAGGTTAAAAACTTAAAAAAAAAAACTTAAATAATTCAACCTTTATAACTTTAATCTATGAAAATGAGGGGGAAATCTTCTTACTTATTAAATTAAAATAATTTAATTTCTTAAAAACTTTTTTACCTAATTAATAGGAAATAATTCATTAAAAAGATTAAGAATATTAAATATTACATATAATAATCTTTATAACAATATATTAAAAAAGCATTAAACAAATTAACATAATCTTAAATAAATTAAAAATTTATTAAAATAAGTTTTTATAACCATTATTAAAAAAATATAAAGACTTAATAAATTACCCATTTAACAAATAATTTAAGGAAAATATATAAGAAAAAATCCAAATATTTAACAAAAATAATATATAGTATATTATAAAACATAATAAAGTAAAAAACACTTTACTTTTTTTAAAGTAAATATTTACATATAAATTTAATAAAGATAAGTATTTAAAAAAGTATAAATCTTAGCTTATTATATAAGGTGATTTTTAACATTTAATACTTTAAAATATATATATTATTACATTTATAATAAAATTATTTTAAATAATAATAATATTAATTGTAAAGCTTAATTTAAATATTTAATAATTTAATGTTAAAAATGTATTTATAAATGTTTTTTAAATGGGTAAGAAGTTAATTACTATATAACTTCTTAAAGGTTATAAGGATAAAAATGGAAAATGTGTTAAGCTTTTAAAAGTATTATATAGGTTATATGATTTCCCTTTATTATAATATAAAAAAATAAAAAATATTTTAAAGCTTAAAAAACTTATAATATTAATAAAAAAACTATACTTATTTTACATAATTAATAAAAAGATATATATATTAGTATATATGGATAATATATTAATAATAAATATCTTTAAGTATGTAATTAAAACATAGAAAGTAATTAATTACCTAAAAAGCTTATATAAGATAAAAAATTAAAGATTAATTAGCTGGTATTTTAAGATTAAAATAATTAAAAATAAGGAACACCAAATTATTTCTTTACTTTATAATGGTTATATTAAGAAAATTATAATTAAATTTTAATTAAATAATAATAACTAAATCCTATTTATTCCTTTACCATTTGAGTTATTTTTTAAGTATAAGGGAAAAGTTATTAAAATAAAAATTAAGGCTTTTTAAAAATATATAAGATTAATTTTATATATTATAATAATGATTAAACTTAATATTACATTTATAACTATGTAACTTTCTTATTATTTAACTAATTTAAAACTTAAATATTTAATAATAGTTAATTAAGTAATAAGATATTTATATATAATGTATATTTTATATATTAAATATAAGGGTAAAAATATTAAAGCATAAGTCCTACTTATATTAAATAATATATCATTTATAAATAATATAAAAAGTAAATAATTATCCTATAAATAAATTATAAATTTGTATAATAGTTTAATTATTTAAAAAATAGCTTATTTATTAATAATATTAACCTTTATAATAAAGGCTAAATTACTTAGTATTTTGGATATAATAAAAGAAGTAATGGCTTTATAATACTTATTTAAAAATATTTAAATTAACCTAAGGCATATATAACAAATTTATAACAATAATTAATAAATAATTAGATTAATTATTAAAGAAAAAGAATAAATTAATATTAAGCTTTAATATATAAATATATAAAATATATAATTATATTAAAAATATACTTTAAAAATTTTTAAAATATTTTATTTATTAATTGATTAAATGTTAATAAATAAGTTAATAAAGAATTTATTAAAATAAAGATTTAAATATTTTAAAATATTACTTAATTTATAAGATATATAAAATTTATTAATTAATAATTAAAAAACTTATATAAATAACTTAATAATATTATTAATTACTTTATATTAATAAATAAATAAATATAAATATAAAATATGGTAATATAAAAATCTTTTAATAAAATATTTTAAAAGCTTAAATAATTTCCTTAATTATTTCCTCATAAAATTTATTATTTACTCCATTTATTTCCTTATTAATTTTATTATCCTCCTTATTATTTAATAGCTTATACTTTAAAAAAATAAGTAAAATATGTTATAGAATATAGATTATTTATATATATTAATTAATATTAAAAAAAAAATATTTAAAAGATTTTATAAAAAGCTTACTAATATATCTTAAGTAATATTATAAGTTAAAAATGCTTTTTATAAGTAATAAACTATTAATTATATGATTAGGTTATTAGGTTTATATATATAAATATAAATTAGTAAAAGTAATGTTATTATGGTAAAAGAAATAACTTATAAATCTTAATAAAAATATCCATTAAAGTATAATTAACATCAAATACCTTACCCTATTAAAATATAATTACATAATATTTAAAGGTAATTAATAAACATACTCCTTATATAACCTAAGTAAAATATATGATAAAATACTTTAATAGGAGGATAAACACTTTTTTAAATAAAGGAAATAATTATAAATATTAATAATAGATTAGAAATAAAGATTAATATTTATATATTATTATTAATTAATAAAGTATTAATAATAATATTAAATATTTTAGGAATTTTAGAACTAATAATAAAACGTTTTTATTTAATTAGGTTATATTAAATAAAGGGTATTATAAGCTTATCCATTCCTTTAAAAATAAAGTTATTAATATTAATCTAAAAATCATTACTTATAAATAGTAATTAGCAAGCTTCTCTTATATTATTAAATTAAGTAGCCCATGTTTTTTTTAAATTATTATGGTGTATAATATATAAAATAATTTTAAATTACTTAGGAGCTTTGGTTTTTTTTTTAATAGGTGTTATTATAATTAAAATATTTATTAATTACTTAAGTATGATTAAGATTAAAAGAGTAATTAGCATAGTTTATTAAAATATGGTTTAAATTTATTTTAAATTTAAAAAATAACTAATTAGGAAAAAGAACAATTTATTACTTTACCAAAAAGATATTATATAAAAAAGAAAAAATAATAATACTTTAATGTAAAAAAGGCTTTATTATATAAGTATAGGAATAGTTAAAATAATGAAAAATTATTATAATATTATAAAGGTTATTATAAATTTATTAAAAAGCTATTTAAAGATTAAATTAACTTAATAATTTATAAAATAAAAATGCATAATAACTATAAGTTATATAGTAATTATTTCTTAGCTTATTTTTAAACACTAAAATTATTAAAATATATAAAGAAAGCTATTTAATTAATACTTAACTTTTTAAATATTTATTTAAGTATTACCTACTAATATTATAAATAAAGATTCATTAATTACTTTTAATATAAAACTCCTATTAAATCTATTATTTCCATTACTATTTATATAACGTTATTTAATTGGTTAGGATAAGTTAATAGAAAAGGAAGTATTTTAATTATTATCGTTAAAATCTAATTTAAATTTAAAAGATGATTTAGGGTTTAAAAGTAGATTTTTAGTAAGTATTTAAATAATTATATAAAGCATTTATATCTTTTTAAATTTTAATTAATATTTAAAGATTTAATAAAAAATATACAAGGGAACTTACATAAGGTTTAATAAAAGTTACCCCTTGTAAAATTAAACATTATAACTGTTAACATATGTAATTAATAATATAACCCTTAGGATTAAGTTATTAAAATTAAACTCCTAGGAAAATAAAAGGTAACTTACACTTTTTAACAACTATAATTGCTAGCATATTTAAAGTAATACTTACTATTAAAATTAATTAAATCCTTATAACATTAATTAAGCTTTTTAATTAACATATTTCTTATATAAACTAAACAAAGATTATAATAATATATTTTATTTAGCTTAGGTTTAAACACACACCTATTAGTAATTAACATTAAAGCCATAATATTTTAAATTAAAGTAAGTAATAAAACAATTTAAGCTATTACTTTATTTTTATTTTTACCTTTACAACTAATTAAAGGGTTCCTTAAAAATAATTAAACAAGAATAACCAATGAAACAAAAGTTGTAAAATGTATAAAAATAGAAGTAATAATAAGTATAAAAGAAAAAATAAAAGGATTAAAAAGTTGCTTTAAAAGTATATTCATTTAACCAATTATAAGAAATAAAGCTATAAAAAGATTAACCCTTTTCTTAACCTTAATTAATAGCTTAAAAACAATTAAACCAATAATAATAGGTTTGTTATCATTATTAAAATTAAAATTATTAAAGATTTTAATTATAATAAATTAAAAAAAATTATTAATTTAAATAAGTATTATAATAGTAAGGATAATTAGTTAATCTTTAACTTAAATAATTAACTAATTTAAAATAATTAAACTAGCCTTAGTAATAATAAAAGTAATTAATTAATCTTAAATAAGTAAATTATCTTTAATTTTAATTATAACTTTTATATACCTTTTATAAATTACTTAAGCCTTTTTTAAATTAACTACTTTCTTAACATTACCACATTTTTTACTTATATTAAATTAAAAAGGAGCTATTAAAGAAACGATTAAAAGTAAAATTATTTGTAAATAGCTTAAAAAATAAAATTAAGGAGAAGATTTAGGAAAGCCTATATAAGGATAAAGCTATTTATAAATAAATGAATAAATTTAATATTAACTATTTTAAAAGCTTTAAAACAAAGTAAAACTATTTATATATATTTAAAAAATTGTTACCAAATTGGCTATGGTATTTTAAACTCTTATACAAGACTTTTTAAATTATTTAATTAACTTATTTATTAAAATCAAAGAATATTATACTTATTTTACTTAATAAAAGGAGGATTAAAATATATTCCTATTAACTTATTTCTTTTATTTTTAGTTTAATATATGTAACATATAACATATTAAAAAAGCTTAAAATAAGTTAATTAAGCTTTAATTAAAAATAATAGGAGCTTAATCTTAAGCCATATATAACTAAGGGGTATATTATAATTCTAAGATATTAAGTCACATGTAAAGCATATAACTTAATAAGCAACTTTATATGTATTTAAAGCATACCATTAATTAAAAACTACACTCTTTTTTTCTTAATAATTTATATCGTTTAATCAATTAAAAGATTCGATACTATAATAACTATGTGACATATATTATTTATAATTAAGGATAAATATAATAAAATGTTTTTTATATTTTTTCTTATAAATAAAAGCCAAATAATAATAACCACTTAACTTTAATTATTTAAAAGTTAAATATAAAAATAATTTAAACTTAATATATATAAAATATGTAATAATAACGAGTATGTAATATTCTTTTATTAAAGATTAATAAGATTTAAACGTTAAATAAAATAAGAGGAAATTAATTTAAAAATCTTCCTAAGCCATATATATAAACTTATTAAAAATATAAAATAAATAAAATAAAAAATAATTAACCAAATATTTAAAATATAACTTAAAGTTAAATTACTAATAAACCTTTGGCTTAAAATCACTTAAATAATAACTTAATTAATTAATAAAAGCTTAAGCTTTATTTATTATATATACTTATCGATTAAAGTGTTTAATAATTAGTTTAAATAATACTTTAGGTTTTATACCTTAAAAATTTTTAAGGCATTAATAAGTAACTTATGGCTTAATTAAAGCAATATTTATATATACGAGTGTAAAATATACCCGTTAAAAAAAAAAAAAATAATATAAATAAAAAAGTATTTAAAATAATAAAAAAAGCTTATATAAGATATTTAATAAAATACTAAGCTTTTAATTTATATTATATATAAATCTTTAAAGAAAAAAAGGTAATTATTATATAAAATATATAATTTAATAAGGAAATATTTTATACCTTAAAAGTTAAACGCTTAACACTTAACTTAAAAGTATTAAAAGTTAATAAAGTTAATAAGTTAAAAAAATAGGTAATAAAGGAAGGAATAATTTAAATATTAAACTTATAAAAAAAAAATTATTAAACTATTAAGATTTAAAATAAATTATTAAATTAAAGGATATAAATATTAAAGAGTAATCGAATAACTAATTAAAAGCTTTAAAATTAAAGGAAAATATATTTATAAACTTAAATTTAAAACCGAGTAAATAATTTACTAAAGGAAAGCTTAATATACGAGTAAATAACTAACTTTTTAAACTTTTAACCTTTAAAGAAACTTTAGAATTAAAAATAAAAAAAGATAATATTTTATTAAACATTAAATAATTATTTTAAAAGATTATAAATTTTATAAGAAAAGTTTTTCTTAAAGTAAAAGTATTTAATTAATACTTAAGCTTAATAAGTAATAAGGAAAATATTAATAAAAGTAAAAAAGATAATATATTAATATTATAATTATAATGTAGAAAAGGTTGCTTAAAAGGATTAAAAGCTTAATTATATATTATAATAATGCTTACTAAGCTTTAATAAAAAAATAAAAGATTTAAAGGTTAAAAACTTAAAAAAAAAAACTTAAATAACTTAGCCTTTATAACTTTAATTTATAAAAATAAGGAAAAAATTTTCTTACCTATTAAATTAAAGTGGTTTAACTTTTTAAAAACCTTTTTACTTAATTAACAAAAAATAATTTACTAAAAAAATTAAAAATACCGAACATTACATATAATAATCTTTATAATAATATATTAAAAAAGCATTAAATAAATTAACGTAGCTTTAAACAAATTAAAGATTTATTAAAATAAGCTTTTATAACTATTACTAAAGGAATATAAGGACTTAATAAACTACCTATTTAATAAATAATTTAAAAAAAATGTACGGGAAAAAATCTAAGCATTTAATAAAAATAATATATAATATATTATAAAGTATAATAAAATAAAAAATATCTCGTTCTTCTTAAAATAAATATTTATATATAAATTTAATAAGAATAAGTATTTAAAAAAATATAAATCTTAACTTATTATACGAAATAATTTCTAATATTTAACGCTTTAAAATATATATGCTACCACGCTTATAATAAAATCGTTTTAAATAATAATAACATTAGTTATAAAATTCGATTTAAATATTCGACAATTTAATATTAAAAACGCATTTATAAACGCCTTTTAAATAAATAAAAAGCCAATTATTATATAACTTTTTAAAAATTATAAGGATAAAAACGAAAAATATACCAAGCTTTTAAAAGCATTATACAAGTTATATAACTCCCCCTTATTATAATATAAAAAAATAAAAAACACCTTAAAGCTTAAAAGGCTTATAACATTAATAAAAAAACCATACCTATTTTACATAATTAATAAAAAGATATATATATTAATATATATAAATAATATATTAATAATAAATATTTTTAAACATATAATTAAAATATAAAAAGTAATTAATCGTTTAAAAAGCTCGTATAAAATAAAAAATTAAAAACTAATTAGCTAATATTTTAAAATCAAAGTAATTAAAAATAAAAAACGTCGAATTATTTCCTTACTTTATAATGATTATATTAAAAAGATTACGATTAAATTTTAACTAAATAATAATAACTAAGTTTTATTTACTCCTTTATTATTTAAGCTACTTTTTAAGTATAAAAGAAAAGCCATTAAGGTAAAAATTAAAGCTTTTTAAAAACGTGTAAAATTAATTTTATATATTATAATAATAATTAAACCTAACATTATATTTACGGCTATATAACTTTTTTATCATTTAACTAATTTAAAACTTAAATATTTAATAATAGCTAATTAAGTAATAAAATATTTATATATAACATATACCTTATATATTAAATACAAGAGTAAAAGCATTAAAATATAAGCCTTACTTATATTAAACAACATATTATTCGCAAATAATATAAAAAGCAAATAATCATTTTATAAATAAATTATAAGTTTATATAATAGTTTAATCACTTAAAAAACAACTTATTTACCAATAATATTAACCTTTATAATAAAGATTAAACTACTTAATATTTCGAATATAATAAAAAAAATAATAGCTTTATAATACTTATTTAAAAACATTTAAATTAACTTAAAGTACATATAGCAAATTTATAATAACAATTAATAAACGATTAAACTAATCGTTAAAAAAAAGGAATAAATTAATATTAAGCTTTATTATATAAATATATAAAATATATAATTATATTAAAAATATACTTTAAAAACCTTTAAAATACTTTACTTACTAACTAATTAAATATTAATAAATAAGTTAATAAAAAATTTATTAAAACAAAGATTTAAACACTTTAAAACGTTATTTAATTTATAAAATACATAAGATTTATTAATTAATAATTAAAAAACTTATACAAGTAATTTAATAATATTATTAATTACTTTATATTAATAAGTAAATAAATATAAATATAAAATATAATAGTATAAAAATTTCTTAACGAAATATTTTAAAAGCTTAAATAATTTCCTTAATTATTTCCTTATAAAATCCACCACTTATTTCACTTATTTTTTTATTAGCTTTATTATTTTTTTTATCGTTTAATAACTTATACTTTAAAAAAATAAACAAAATATACCGTAAAATATAAATCGCTTATATATATTAATTAACATTAAAAAAAAAAGCATTTAAAAGATTTTATAAAAAGCTTACTAATATATTTTAAGTAATACCATAAATTAAAAATGCTTTTTATAAGTAACAAGCCATTAATTATATAATTAAGTTATTAAGTTTATATATATAAATATAAATTAGCAAAAGTAACATTATTATAATAAAAAAAGCAACTTATAAATCCTAATAAAAGTATTCGTTAAAGTATAATTAACATTAAATACCTCGCCTTATTAAAGTATAATTATATAATACTTAAAAACGACTAATAAATATACTTTTTATATAACTTAAATAAAGCATATAATAAAACGCTTTAATAGGAAAATAAACACTTTTTTAAATAAAAAAAATAATCATAAATACTAGCAATAAATTAAAAATAAAAACCGGCATTTACATATTATTATTAACTAATAAAATACTAATAATAATATTAAATACTTTAAAAACTTTAAAACTAATAATAAGACGTTTTTACTTAATTAAATCATATTAAATAAAAGGCATTATAAGCTTATTTACTCCTTTAAAAACAAAGCTATTAATATTAACTTAAAAATTATTACTTATAAACAACAATTAATAAGTTCCTTTTATATTATTAAATTAAATAGCCCACGCTTTTTTTAAATTATTACAACATATAACACATAAAATAATTTTAAATCACTTAAAAGCTTTAATTTTCTTTTTAATAAACGCTATTATAATTAAAATATTTATTAATTACTTAAATATAATCGAAATTAAAAAAGCAGTTAATACAATTCACTAAAATATAATTTAAATTTATTTTAAACTTAAAAAGTAATTAATTAGGAAAAAAAATAACTTACCACTTTATTAAAAAGATATTATATAAAGAAAAAAAAGCAATAATATTTTAACGTAAAAAAAGCTTTATTATATAAGTATAAAAACAATTAAAACAATAAAAAGTTATTATAATATTACAAAAGTTATTATAAATTTATTAAAAAACTATTTAAAAATTAAACCAACTTAATAATTTATAAGGTAAAAATATATAACAGTTATAAGCTATATAATAACTATTTCCTAACTTATTTTTAAACGCTAAAACCACTAAAATATATAAAAAAAGCCATTTAACTAATACTTAACTCCTTAAATATTTACTTAAGTATTATTTACTAATATTATAAATAAAGATTTACCAATTACTTTTAATATAAAACTTTTATTAAATTTACCATTTTTATCGCCATTTATATAACGCCATTTAATTAGTTAGGATAAGTCGGTAAAAAAAAAAACATTTTAATCATTATTATTAAAATCTAATTTAAATTTAAAAAACGATTTAAAATTTAAGAATAAACTTTTAGTAAACATTTAAATAATTATACGAAACACTTATATTTTTTTAAGCTTTAATTAATATTTAAAAACTTAATAAAAAATATATAAAGGAATTTATATAAGGCTTAACAAAAGCTACCCTTTATAAAACTAAGTATTATAACCGCTAACACATACGATTAATAATATAACCTTTAAAATTAAATTATTAAAATTAAGCTTTTAAAAAAATAAAAAATAACTTATACTTTTTAACAATTATAATTATTAACACACTTAAAGTAACACTTATTATTAAAATTAATTAAATCTTTATAACGCTAATTAAACTTTTTAATTAATACACTTTTTATATAAGCTAAATAAAAATTATAATAATAAATTTCATTTAATTTAAGCTTAAATACACACCTATTAACAATTAATATTAAAGCTATAACATTTTAAGCTAAAATAAGTGATAAAGCAATTTAAACTATCGCTTTACCTTTACTTTTACCTTTATAATTAATTAAAAGGCTTTTTAAAAATAATTAAATAAAAGCAACTAATAAAATAAAAGTCGTAAAGCGTATAAAAATAAAAGTAATAATAAATATAAAAGAAAAAGTAAAAGGATTAAAAAGTTACTTTAAAAATATATTTATTTAATTAGTTATAAAAGGCAAAATTATAAAAGAATTAACCCTTTTTTTAACTTTAACTAATAACTTAAAAATAACTAAGCCAATAATAATAAGCTTACCGTTATTATTAAAATTAAAATTATCAAAAATTTTAATTATAATAAGTTAAAAAGAATTATTAACTTAAATAAATATTATAATAATAAAAAGAATTAATTAATTTTTAACCTAAACAACTAATTAATTTAAAATAACTAAACCAGCCTTAATAATAATAAAAATAATTAACTAATTTTAAACAAATAAATCACTTTTAACTTTAATTATAACTTTTATATATTATTTACAAACCGCTTAAGCCTTTTTTAAATTAGCTACTTTTTTAACATTATTACATTTTTTACCTATATTAAATTAAAAAAAACTATTAAAAGAGCAATTAAAAATAAAGTTATTCGCAAATAACTTAAAAAATAAGATTAAAAAAAAGGTTTAAAAAAGCTTATATAAAGGCAAAGCCACTTATAAATAAACAAATAAGCTTAACATTAGCCATTTTAAAAGCTTTAAAACAAAGTAAAGCTATTTACACATACTTAAAAAATCATTACCAAATTAGCTATAATATTTTAAGCTTTTATATAAAACTTTTTAAGCTATTTAATTAGCTTATTTATTAAAACTAAAGAACATTATACTTATTTTACCTAATAAAAGAAAGGTTAAAGCACATTTTTATTAGCTTATTTTTTTTATTTTTAACTTAATACGTATAGCATATAACGCGCTAAAAAAGCTTAAAATAAGCCAATTAAACTTTAACTAAAAACAGCAAAAGCTTAATCCTAAGCTATATATAATTAAGAAATATATTACAATTTTAAAATATTAAGTCACGTACAAAGCACGTAACCTAATAGGCAACTTTATACGTATTTAAAACACATCGTTAATTAAAAGCTACGTTTTTTTTTTCTTAATAATTTAAACCATTTAATTAATTAAAAGATTCAACATTATAATAACTATATGACATATATTATAAGATTTAAAAAAGTTACTTTTTAACTAAGCTTTAATTATCCTTTATAATTAATTTATTTAAATTAAACTTAATAATTAATTTTATAATTATTTTTTTAAGTTAAAGTAATATAAGTTTAATAATATTTAAGATTAATTTATTTATTAATTTAAAAGGATTAAAGTTAAATTTTAATTTTATAAAGATTATTTTTTTAAAGTTAATAAATTAAAATATTATTATTATTTTACATAAATAAGTTAGCTTTAATAATTTAAGTATTTAAAGCTTAGGTTTTAAATAAAGTAATATTAATATTATTATTTAATATATTATTTAAGTTTAAATAAGCTTAGTTTTAATGTTTTAAATTAAGTAATATTAGGTTTTATTTTTTTATTAAATTAATATTTAAGTTTAAATTAATTTGGTTTTAATATTTAATTTAAATAATATTAAGTATTATTTATTTATTAATATTAATTAATATTATTATTAATATATTATAATAATATATTATTTATTAAGTATTTAATTTAAATTTAATTAATTAATGTTTTTAATAATTATAAATTTTATTTTTAATTAAAATATTATTTTTTTTATTTACTTTTCTTTAATTATTATTAATATTATTTTTAAAAATTTTAATTATAAATAATGCTTTTAAAACCTTAATTATTAATAATATTTATAATTTTATAAACTTTATTTTTTATAAGGAAAAATTAGTTAAAGTTAAAGTTTTAATATTAATAAATTTAATTATTACAATTAAATTATTTTAATTTTCATATATATTTATTAAATTATTATATATATTATATATAAGAATATCTTATATATATATATAAATTTTTATATAATTTAAATGAATAATTACTAAAAGGCCACCTTTAATGGTATAAAAGCCTAAGTTTTACAATTATTTATTTATCCATTTGCTAATATTTATTACACTTATATAATTAACACAATATTTCTTTTCTATATTTAATTTAATTTATAAATAATATCTTATTAAAATTCCTCTTTAATTATTTTTATAATAAATAATATTTTAATAATTTTAACTTTATTATTTTATTTATTATAATATATAATATTATTTTATTAAATATATTATTATTAAATATAGTTTTAATAAATCTAATTATTATAAAACTTCTATTAACTTTTTTAAAGCTTTTAATAAATAAAAAAAATTATAAGGTTATTCTTTATTATATTAATATTTATCATCTTACCTATACTAATTTAAATTTATTATTAACACTTTAAATTATTAATAATAAAGATATACATTATAATATTACCTATTATAAATATTATATATTAACTTATAATATTTAGGTTAAAAATGAAAAATAATTTATTAAGAATTTAATTTCTTTTATTTATTAAATTATATTAATTAGTTTAACCTTATAACCTTTATATTTTATTAAATTAAAAGATATATTTCTTTAATAGGTTTAATTCCTTATTACTTATTTTATTTATATAGTTTTAAGATTTTTTATAAATAATAAGTTATTAAATCTTTATGTTTATACTTTTTTATTCTTTTTATTAAATAGGGATCCTTTAAAACCAATTATCATTTCTATTAATAACATATTATATAAAAATATTTATTATTTTTATATTTATTTATACCCTAAATATTATTAATATCCTATTATTTTTAATTTTATATATTAGGAGTTTCTTACCTTTATTTTAAAGTTATGATAATTATTAAAGTTTTTAAGTATTAATAAGTTATATAATTTTTTTAATAAAGTAGATTTAATATATTATCTTTTATTAAAATATTTTATTATAACTTTATTTAATAATTTTATTATATTTATTAAATATAATAAAGTTTATAAAATTATAATATTTTTTAATTTGATTAAGTAAGATTATATTATTAATAAAGTTTATAATAAATAATTTAAAATAAATAAGATATATAAATTTATATTATTTATTAGTAATAATGTTAATATAATTAATAATTATTTTAATATTATCCTATTTTATTTTAATATTTATTATATTTTTAATTTTAATTATATTATATTCTTTTTTAAATTAAATTTTAGGGATAATAATAAATATAAACTTATTACTTATATATTTCATATTTTAAGGAAAGTGATTATTAAAAATTTAGAGGTTTTAATAAAATATTAAAATTAGAAGTTCTTTTCTTTTTATAGGGTATTAGGTAAATATTTTTTTATTTAATTTATATAATCCATTTTTATAAATATATCTTATCTTTTTATAAAAGATAAGAATTAAAGTTTCCTTTTTTATATTTTTTAATAAAGTATTAAGAAACCTTATTAAATTATTTTTTATAATAATAAATTAATTCTATTTTAGAAATCTTAATTTAATATAAAAGGTTTAATTATTACTAATATTAAATATATTAATTCAAATATTAAGGATAATATGGATATTATTAATAATAATATAATAAAAGGTGATTTTAATTTTATATTTATATATTTTAATATTTTTAATAAATTATTTAACTATATATTTAATTATTTAAGTTTATATAATAATATTAATAGATATTCTTTTAAATAAATATATTCTTTATTTAAAGAGTTAGATAATAATATTAGAAATATTATTAAATTTAATGATTTAATTAATCCAATTTTTAATTTATCTTTATTTATAAATACCTTATTTGGTAATATAAATAATATATATAATTTTAGGTTTTTAAAAATAATATCCAAATATATAATAAATTATAATAGGATTATTAACAGATTTAATAAAAATAGGTCTATTATATTTAATAAAAGATTAAATCCCTTTTATATATAATATTGGTTTTAGAAATTTTAATTAAAGAATATAATGGAAATTTTCTAATATTATTTAAAATAAGTAAATAGTTAAAAATAACAAATAAACTAATTCCTTTTTTATTTATTCTTATAATTAATAAATATTTATCAATTTTAATATCTCCTAATTAATATTTTTAATCCTTCTTTTTTAAGTTATATCTTTATTATCTTTAAAAGGGAGATCTTATTAAATATTTCTTAATTTATAATATTAAAATTACCCTTTATATTTACCATTTTTTAAGCTAATAATCTTATTATTATCTATAATTAATTAATTAATTAAAAATAATAATATAGAAGGTAATAAAGTATAAATTTATTTATTAAAATTAAGAAAAATTAATTATATATTATTATTTTTATTTTATTCTTTTCTCTTTTTAAATAATATATTAATTTTTTCTATATTATTATTATCATTATCATTATTATTAAAATCATCTAATTAACTTTCTTTTAACTTATCTTTTAGTTTTGATTAAATATTTAGTTAAGGTATAATTATAATATCCGAAGTTAATAAATTCTTTGGGATTTTATATTCTTATTTTATAATATTAATATAAGTTTAAATAAATTAGCCTTTTCTTTATTATAATATATTAATATTAAATATAAATATAGAATATTAAGCTTTTAAAAATATTAATATTATTAGACTAATTTATAAGGATATATTAATTAAAAGTGAATATTTTTATTGATTATTTAAAATATTTTTATTATCTATTAATTTATAAATTAAATTAAACTAAAATATATATATATAATATTTACCTTTTTTAATTATAATAAATAATAATATTTAAGCTTTTTTTTTTATTATTAAGTTTAATTATTTTTATAGATTTAATTAAATTAATATTTTATAAGATAAGTTTATATTAATTATTATTAATTTATTATCTAATTTATAAATATTAATATATAATATAATAATATATACTAGGAATTTATATAATAATATCTTTAGTTTATATCCTCATTTTTTTATATACTCTTCCCTAATCTATTTAATAAATAATTTTTTAAAATAAAAGTACTATTTAGGGATTAACGTTTTAACCTTATTTAAAACCTATTCATACCTTATTAAAATTAAGGTATTAAATAAAATAAAAACCTAAAATAAGAATAATTTTCAAATTAGAAAATCATATATAAAGGATTAATTACTTCAATTTAGAAAGAATTTTAATTATATAAAAAAATCAGATTTTAAAATAAATTATAATTATTATATATTTAATTATAGGTATAATAATTATAATAGTTTATAAATTTAATTTTTAAATGTAATATTAACCTATTCTTTTTGGATAGGAATATTTATTAGATTAAAATAAATGATATTATATTATTTATTAAACTTTTATTAATAATTATATTATAAAATCTTATTATTAATATATAATATTTATTTTTATATATTTTTTACTAAACTTATAAATAAAATATAATAATTATTTAACTAATCTAAATTAAAGTAAAGTAAGGTTTTAAATATAATTAGCCTTAAGTTACCTTATATTTAAAAAATATTATCCTTTTTAAAAGAAAAGTTATCTTTACCAAAAATATAAGAAATAAGGATAAATTATAATAATTTAAAATATTAAAAATATTCTATATTTAAATAAACCTTAATTGATTTAGTTATAATCATAAATATAACCATATAAATATTAAATTTAATAAATTATATATTAAGATTTAATATTTTAATTACTTTAATATATAAAACAAAATTAATATTAAGATTTAATCTAGAATATTTTATATCTTTAACTTAGGAAAAAGCTTAAAAAAATTAAAACTAAAAATGAGGAAAATATCATTACTATATTAAAGTTTATATTTAATTTTATATAAAGAAATTATTATTATTTATTATTATTAACATTAATAATATATAAAAAATATATAATTATATTATAATGGTAATTATTCATTAAAATTATTAAGTTAAAATATTTATATTAATATTAATTTTTAATTTTAATAACCATTTATCATTATTTTATATTAAGTTAAAAATATTAAGTTTATATAATAAAATATATTTAAAAGAATATTATAAAAATCATTTCGAAATCTTATAATAAGAGATATACCTTAAGGATTATAATAAAGATTTATAAAGTTTTAATTAAAATTTCTGGGGTAGTATTTACCTATTATAATATTATTTTAAATTAATATTAATTAATAATTATAATTTTATTTAGATTTATATAAATATAAATTTACCCTTTATTAAATTAATTTTTTTTAATTTATTAAAATATTATTATAAAGGTTTTAATTTTTAATTTAATAAAGAATTAATATTTTAAATAAATATCTAAAATATATATATAATTTTTCCAAAAATGGTATTATTAGTGTTATTTGTATTTTTTTATTAAATTTTTTATTATATATTATATTTTTATTTTTAAGTTTATTTTAAATTAAAGATTAAAATAATATTTTATATATGTTTAATAATAATATATATTATTAATAAGATTTTTATATTATATTTATAATATTTATTAATATTAATATTTTAAAATTTTAATAATATTTATTTTATATTTTATAGTTAATTATATTATTTATATTATTATATATTTTATATGTTATAATTAAAGTTATAATTAATATTATAAAATTATAAAAGGTTATAAGATTTAGGGGTTAAAAAAGTATTAAAATAAAAGTATTTTAAAATATAATAATAAAATAATATTTTTATATAAGTTTCTTAATAAATTATTATTTTATTTTTAAAGTTTTAAGTTTTTTATATAATATATTTTTTAATAAAAAGCAACATTAAATAAGCTATATAATACTTATTTTTACGCTAAGCTATAGGTAAAATTTAAAAAGTAAAACTTTAACTTTACACTTAAATAACTTCGTTAATACTAATTATAACATTATATAATTTAAATAATAAAATAAATAACTTAAAAACGTACAATTCGGCCTAAGTTACACCTTTATACGATATTTATAACTTAAATTATTAAGGGTTAAACTTAAAGGATCTTTTAAAAAGGTTATATAACACTTTAAATAGCATTTAAAACCACTAAAAGTAAGGCCTAAAAGCCTTTAAAAACTTTATAAAAACACTATAAAATCCTTAAAAGCCTTTATTATTAAAAAGTAGCTAAGAAAAATATCACGTAATTACTTAAAAAAACCTTATAGCTTTAATCTTTAATACCTTAAGCTATAAATATTACATTAAAGTACAACCTAAATCGAACTATGCGTAATTAAAATATTTATCCTTTAATTTAAACTATATAACGTTACGATTAATATTGGTAAAGTTATTTAAATATAAAGCTAAAAAGCGTTTTAATAATAAAATACCTTAAAAAACGATAAGTATATAACACGGCGGACTTTTTAATACCATATAGCCCGTTTAATATTACTTTTAATAAATATACCTTATTATATTTTACACTAATAATTAATAATAATATTTTAAATTATTTTACATAAAATGAAAATTAGTTTTTCAATATATAATTATTTTTTAATAAAAATAATAAAAGTAATAATAACTATAATTAAAGTAAGGTTAATAATATAATAATAAAATGGTAATTTATTAATATTATAAATATTTTTAATTATAATTTTAAAATTAAATAATCTTCTTTTATTAAATATAAATTTCTTTAACCAATTTTAAGTTATTATAAAATATATTATATTTTTAATTTTTAAAATAATACTTAAAGTAATATAAAATTACCTTTAAATTAATATTATATTTATTTTATTTAGTATTTGTTAGTTAATTTATAATTATTATTATAGGAAATTTTTCCCTATTATTTTTTAGAAGGTTTAAAAATATTATTTTTAAATTACTATAATATAATTTTATATTAATTTAATTATATAAATTATTTTCTTTAATTATTAAAGATAATTTTAATTTATAAATAATATTTAATTATAATTTAGAAGTTATTATTGTTATAAAATTGTTATTTATTAATAATATAGGTTTTATATATTTATTTCTATTTACTTACTTTAGAAGGGTTATAACCTTTAAAGGAGAAATTTTTAATATTTAATTTTGTTTTTAAATTAATTATAAAGTTTTCTTTAAATTTTAAGATAAATTAGTTTATAGGTCCTATATATTAAAAGGTAAAAAGGTATATTATAATCTTTATTAATGATGTTTTTTTATAGTTAAAATATTATTATATAAGATAGAAAATATTCTTAATAATTTATATATAATATGGTATAATTTTTAAAAGTTAAAGAAATAAGATTTTATATTATATCTTAAGTTAAGAAAGTTTATTATAAAAAAGATATTAATATAATTAAAGGAAAATAATTATTTATATTTTTATATTTTATTAAATAATTAATTTTAGTAGATTTAAGGTAATAAAGATAAAATATTATTATTTTAAATTTTAGAAAATATTATATATATATTTAACATTAAAGAAAAATTGATAGAGTAAGTAATATATATTTTTTTAAAAAAGATTAAAGATTTTATCTTTAATAATATATAATAAGAAGATAAATTATTTTATAAATTAAATAATTTCTAAAACTTTTTTTATAATAGGAGGAATTATATTATTATTAATAATATAAGCATTAATAATAATATTAATAATAATAAAAATATAATTAATTTTAATAAATAAGATTAATTAAATATTATAAAGGAAATAGAATATATTATATCTAAAAAAATATTTAGAGTTAATTTTTAATTATATAATAATATTAGAATAAAACTTAATTATAAATTTAAAATATATATAATAATATTTTTAAGTTTTTTCTCCTAATATAATAATTAAGCTAATAATATATAAAAAGTTAATTTTATTTATTAATCTTTTTATATTAAATTTAATTTTAAACTAAAACTTAAAGGAGAAGGATTTATTATAATTAAGGAGGAAAAAAATGGTTAGCTATATGTTTAAATGGCCTTAGGTAATTGATTTTTAAATATTAAAAATCTTCATTATTTTATTTTAATTTTTATTATGTTTTTACCTTATAATTAGGATAATCTTATAAATATTAATAATATATAAAGTAATAAATTAAAGGAATATAAGGAGAGGAATTTTAATATAAAATAATATATTTTCTTTTTTATAATCCTTTTCTAAATAGGTATTTATATATTTTTACAATTAGATATTAATTAAATTATAATAGCATAATATATTAATAATTATATATTTAGTTTTTCCTTTTCTAATTTTTAATTAAATTATTAAAAATAATAATAATAAAATTAACTTAACTAAAACAAAGAAATTATCTTTCTATTAACTTTATAATATTTATTGGTTAATTACTTTAGAAGAATTATTATAAGTTAATAATAAGTTAAAAAATAATAAACTAATTAATAATTACCATATAAGGAATTTTCTTAAAAAAATTACCATATATAAAAGGTAATAATTTCTATTAAATAAGGAAAAAATCAAATAATAGGATTAAATATAAAATCTTATTATTAAGTATAATACACCTTTAATATAATTTATTATTAATTTAAACAATATCTTGTTTTTAATTTATATTTAAATAAATTATAAGTTTTATAGCTATTAATATCATTAACAAATTTAACAAAAACTTTAATCTTAATTACTTTAACATTATTATATTTAAATAAAAGAAGTTAATTAAGACCTAATTATAGCTATAATATAATTTTACATCCATTTTACATCCTTTTTTAAAGAAATTATTAAAAGTAAAATTAAGGATAGCATATTAAATCCTATTAATTAATACTTTAATAACATTAAAACTAATAAGTATAATATTTTTTATTTTTATAGGTTTTTTTAATATTATAGTAATATTAAAATTGAAAATTTCCTAATTAATATTTCATTAAAAAAGGATACTAAAAAAATTGTAAAACTTTTAACCTATATAAATAAATACTTTAAAAAGGATTTTAATTTTATTATGTTAAGAAAAAAGTATTATGTCTTATAATAATTAGAACCATTTAAATTATTATAATAAGATTTTAATAAATTAGAATAAAAATAAGAAATTAAAGTTTCATTTATTACTATAATAGTTTAATCTTATAAATATTTAGTTATATATTGTAAATATGCTAATATTAAAAAGATTAAAAAAAATCCCTATAAAAAGATTTATTATTTTAACTTTTTTTAAGACTTAATAAAGTTTACTTATATTAATAATAATAATATTTTACATATTAAATAAAGATTTATATATTATATATATTAGAATCTTATTTTAATAATAGTTTTATATTATAATCATGATTTTATATTTATCTTTATAAGGATCTAAATTTTATCTTTATTCTTTTATATAATAAATTATATAATTAAAGTTAAATTTTTTACATATTAATATTTAATGTTAATTATTGTTTACTTTAAATTAATATTAAAATTACCTTCTTTTATTAATATTAAAGATTAAGATAAAATTATATAAAGTTTTATAGTAAAAATATTAAATTATATTTTCTTTAAATAAGAATTATTTACCATTAATATATATAATCATATATTAAATTATAATATATTCTATTTATTAAAAAATAAATAATATTAATTATATATTATTATCATTTATTTTATTATTTATTATTTATAATAATACTTAAAATAATTAATATTTAATAATTTAAATGAAAATATTAAATTATTTAATAATACTATAATAATTTTTTATAAAAATAATATAAGGCTTAATATATTTAAAATATACTATTATTAAGGACTTATATTTAGGAATTTATGCCTTTATAATTATACCTTTATTATTAAGATTATTCTAAGATTTAATACTAAGAAATAAAAGAAATCCTATATCTAATTTAAAAGGCCTTTATATAAGAACCATTATTATTAACTTATCTTACTAAAAAATATGGTTTATATTCCTTTATTAATAAATAGTTTATTATTAAAATTAGATTAGAATAAACCTTATAATAGAAATATAATAATTTATTTTAAGTTATTTTATCCTTAAGAAAGGTTTTTATTATTAAATTTAGGGATATTTTAAAAAATTTGGAAAAATCTTAAACCTTAATTTTTAAAATATTTAAATTTTATTAATAATAATTTTAATTTATTAAAAAAATTAAAAGAAAATATTACCTATAACACCAAAGTTTAAATAGTTTAATTTAATTATACTAATTAAAATATTAATAATTTAAAAGAATATAATATTAAAGATAATAATAATAATAAAAATAATAATATTAATCTAAATTTATAAAAAGCAAAAAAACTCCTTACTTTTAATATTAATATTAATAAATATATATAAGAAACTTTGCATAAAGATATATCTATTTTTAAACATATTATTTATCATTTAATAAAAATCTTTTAAGTTAAAGGTATTTTAAAAGTGAATAATTTTCCTATAAGTCCAAAATTAAACTTTTATTATAAAATAAAATAAAATCTTAATATTATACCATTTAGATTTGATATTATAAATAAATAAATTTATATTAATATTTTAAAATATATTATAACCTAGAAAATAAACTTAAAAAAACTTAATTAAAATAAGTTATATTAAATAGTAAGTAAATCAAATAATATTTTATTAATATATAAAAGTAGTATTAATATCTCAGTTCTTAATTATAATAATAAAGATATAATTAGGTTAAATAAAAATCCCATTTTAAACCAAAATTTATTAAAGAAGTTTTATATATTAATCTTAAATTTGCGTTTAATAATATTATCTATTTATTATTATTTAAGTAAAATTTAGGTAAAAGTAAGTTTAATTCTTTTAAGATATAAATAATTTAATAAGAAATAATTTATCTTCTTAAATATTATACTTTATTATTTAAATAAAGTTAACTTAGTTAGGGCTAATAAATTAAGCAATTTATATATAAAGAATGGTTAATTATTTCATTACTTTAATAATAAAAAAGATATTAAGAAAAATATTATTATTAGAATATTTATTTAGGTATTAAAAAATAAAGATATATAAAAAAGAATTTAAGTTATAATTACCTTAGGTAATACTAATACTAATATAAATAGTATAATTATTTATTCCATGATTGGTTTATATTAAACAATTAAAGGTAAGATATTATGTGAAAAAAAATTAATTTAACAAAATATAAATATTTTAATTATTAATAAATATAACATAATATTTAAAAGGAGTTTCTATAATATATATGAAAGGCTAAAAGAGACTTAAGGCTGTTATAATAAAGATTTTAGGGGTATTTTAATAGTTATCTTATATGGTAACTTTTATTAGTTTAAATTAATTTAGGGTTTTTTATTTCTTTATTTAAGGTTATATATAAGTAAAAAAATCTTTTAAAAAATAAGATTTTTATTTAATATAAAAAAGGATATATATTATCTTAAATATAAACTTTTTAAAAAATTTATTAATATTATTATTCTTAATAAATAAATAAAAATATCTAATTTAATATATAATAAGATATTATAATATTTAAAGAATGGTATTTAAATATTTAATAATATATAAATGTTAAATTTTAAAATTATATATATAAAATATATTATCTTAGATAAGAATATAAAAATAATTATATTATTAAATTTAATATAATATATAATAAATTTATAAATAATAATAATTTTTAATAAAAAGTAAAAATAAAAAATATATATATTTTTAGTGGAATATATATTTAAAGGAATAAATAAAATTATTATTTTAATTAGAGTATATGAAATGATAGATAATTTTACTTTAAAAATTCCTACTTATTTAATATTTATTTAAGGTATATTATTGGTAATTATAAAAAATAATTATTAGGTATTAAAAATGGTAAATAATATAGAATATATTATTAAAAATTTTATTCCATATTTAAACTTTATGGTATATATTCTTATATTTTAAATATTTTTAATTATAAAATCACCTAAATATATTTTAATCTTTTTAAAAATAATTAATAATATTAAACTTAATAGATTTAATCTTAAGATCTTTTTATTTTTTTAAAGAAAATAAGTTTAATAATAGTTTTATATTTTTTTAATAAATATAGATATATATTTATTTTTATTTTTACTATTATAAAATATAAAGTATAAGGGTAAATATTAGAAAAATTATTTTTTAATTTAATTTCTAAATTAGTTTTAAGAAAGGGAATTAATTTTATTATAATATATATATAATTATTTAAAGTAATTAGCTTTAATGGTTTATATTTATTATTATTTATTAATTTATTTTATTAGATTAATTTATATTTATTAAGAAGAATAAAATAAGGCATTAATAAACTCCTTTATTTAAATAATAAAATTATTATAAGATATAAAATATAGGAAAAGGAATAAAATTAAATTATTTATTAAAGAATATTATGTAAAAAATATAAAAATAGATGTTAATATAGTGATATAATTTTAAAAATATATTATATAATTTTTATAATAAAAGTTAAATATTTATTTTTAAGTTTATATAAATATTATTCTAAAAGATTAAATTATTAATTTATTCTTTAAAAATATAGGCTTTTTTAAAATATTTATAATTTAAGGTTTAATAAATAGTATAAATTAATGTTATTTATTTTAATTTAAAGAAACTTATTATTTTTTAGTTAATAATATTAACAATTTTCTTATTATTAATAATAATATTATTAATATTTAAGTTGTTATATATAAGTAATAAATTTAACTTATCTTATAAAATTTTTATAGTTATAAAGAAGATATTATATTTAATTTAAATAATAATTTAATTTTTAAATGGATTAGGATTAGGTTTAATATAATTTGGGATTTTTAATTTTAAGTTATTAATTAATAGGAATTTAGCCTATTTTTAAAGAAAATCTTTGGTTTATTTTTTAAAAAAAACTTTTTTAGTAAGGATTAAATAAAGCTAAACTATTTTAAAAGTAACACTAAGCATATAAATTTTAATAAAAATATTGTAATTATTAATCTAAAAGTTATAACCTTTATTAATTAATGTTTAAAATATTATAACCATATTTACCTTTTTATAGAAAAAAATAATAGGGATTTTAATATTTATATCCCATAAATAATACCTAATTAAATTAATAATCTTAATTTTATAAATATTTATATAATTATAATCCCTAACCAAAGGATTTTTATTTAAATAATTTAATTTAATAATTATATTATTTATTATAAAAATATCCCTAAAATCTTTAAATATATATAAATGATTTATTAGGATATAATATTTTAATAATATAAACCTTTAATAATAAATAATTATAAGATTAATTAATAAATTTAATAAAGGAAATAATATAAAGTTATTAAGATATCGCTAATATTTATTAAAAAGGGGAAAGTTAATATAAAGATTTATTATTAGGATTTTCATAAGATTAATCTTATAAAGATTTATTTTAATTATGTTTTTTATAAGATATAATTATTTAATAAATAATTATAATAAAGTAATAAAAAGTTAAATAATATTTAAATTTAATAAATTTATTAATTTAATATAAAATTAGGGAAATAAAAAAATATATAATTTCCTATATTATTTTCTTTATAACTTATTTTATATATATTTTAAAGTTAAGGGTTATAAATATAATTAATATAATTTATAAAAATAAAATAAATATTTAATATTATTATTATAAATGTTATTAGTATAATTTAATATAATAAAATATTAATTATAAATTTTAATTAGAGTTTTTAATTATAAAGGTTTATATTATACTTTATATATAAGAAGTTTTTTTTAAGATTAAATCTAATTTTTATTTAATTCTTTTCTTTTAATTCCCTTATATTTTATTTTTAAATTTTTTAATATAAATATTTATCTTTAAATATATTATCTTTAATATCTTTTATATTTATTATTTTTTATATTAATATTTCTTAATTAACCTATATTTTATTTATATTTAAGTTATAATATTTAAATATTACCTTATTTATAATAATTAAATAAATAAAATAATTAATAAGATTTATAAATATTTAGGTAAATTTAAACCACCTTTATTTATCACTAATTTTACCATTTCTAATTTTTTATTTTAAGTTTAGGAATATTAGTATATTTTAAATAAACCTTTTAATATTATAATTTAATATAAGCCCACATATAATCTTATTATTAATACTTAAAAGTTTTCTTTTTTAAAAGAAATTATTAATATTTATATTTATAAGATTAAATATAACCTTATTATTAATTAATAATATAATAATTATCTTTTATATATTATCTTAAATATATATTATTATTATAATTATAAATAATAAAAAGTTAATAATTATTTTTAAATTTATATTTAATTTTTATTACTTTATTTAAGTTATTATTATTAACTTTTTATTACCTTTTAAATTTAAAATATAATATATATTATATCTTATATTAGATATAAATATTTATTAATAATATAATTAAAATAATTTTTAAGTAAAAAAAAAATATTTATAAAAGTTTATATAAATATAAGATATTAAAGTTTTAAAATTAAAATAATATTTTATTTTAATATTTTCTTTTAATCTTTAAAATAATATAAAAGGATTATATATTTTAATTAATTTTATAATATAATTAATAATATTATAATAAATATATTAAATTATAATTTAATATATTATATTTATTTAATTAATATAAATATATTTAAAATATTAAAATTATATAAGTAAAAAATAATCTTTAAAATTATTAAATATATATTAGTTAATTATATAAAACGAAAATATAAAATGAATTATATATTTTATTTACTAATTTATATAAATTAAATTAAAAAATATAAAATTATTACTTAAGTTATAATTCTTATTATAATTCTTATTATATTATTACATCTTAAAATTTTTAAAGTAATTAATATTTAAAATTCCTATAATAGGAAATTCTTAATAAGCTTCCTTAATTTAACATAATAGCCCTCGTAAAACTCGGGTAAAATGATTTGGTAATTTGGCAGATTTTTTGATATTAACCACCATTTAATCTCGTATCAGAGCTAGTAATAGTGAAAGAGACAAAAACCACCCGGCTTTACTAGTATCTCCAGGGGATTCTAAGTTAATACCGGATGTTTCTTCTAGATGAATTACTAATGATGTGTAGAAAGATGGTGCCTTTTCTACCTTGGTTATTACAATGATAAAAAAAGCATGGGGGAATGACTAGGAGCTAGCAGGAATATTCGATTTGGCTTCAACTACGTAGACTCATTGAGATGGTATTGCTACCTAGACGTTTGAGCTTTGGATGCTACATCACAAGTCGCTTGACAATTGTATTGGAATTTGCCTTTTATTGATTAAAAATATCAACGGATTATATCTTTCATAGCCTTATTCTACCATCACCTCCAAACCAGCGTCGTATGTCCGAATCGCTTCGACCTCCTCTGTTACTGCTTTCACCGGCTTCGTCATTACCGCCCATCCATTTTGGTTTCTTGAACCCATCCCCGATCTCCTGAAGCCACTTCGGGGTGTCCATGGTATCAAATGTGTTTTTGAATCGGTGACCCAGATTTGTAAAGAAGTTGTCATCCTCTGGTTCTGAGTCGAGAGGATCAGATCGAGATGATTGTGCCGTTCTTCTGACGGGTTGATCTCGATACGAAGGGGACGTGGCAAAAGGTGTCCGGGTGCCCTCATTTCGAGCCGAGGGCACCGTCAGAATAGGGGCGGTACGCCCTTGACCATTGGACCGAGACGCAGCCTCGTCCAACCTTCGGGAGATTGAAGTCCCGTTCAACTCGCGTTCTATTAGGTCTCTCCCCTCACGCCACGAGCCCGTACCATAACTAGTTTGGTTCTCCTCGTCTTCGTCCACGATGTCGACACCAAATCCAAATAATCGCTTCACTTTGCCATATAATCCAAATAATGTTGCGCACACAGGGACAAGGACGAAAACAGGGAATAGATAGTCGAACCATTTCCCCAGTGGAGTGAGATCGACATATTGTCCAAGAATATTATAGAACGTTGTCTCTTTGTATATCTGACGGGGTAAAAAAGTGACGAAATTGTAGGATAGCGGGACACTTAGTCTTGCAACTTGACCGGCGTACCAAAATGCTGATTCGTGGGCGGTGTTACGTCGAACCAGAGCACGGCCACGCCACACTTTGACTTCGGTTACAGAATGGAGGGCAGCTGCACACATGTACATTATCCAGAGCGCAGCAATGAGCTGGCCTGCAAAACCAACGCGACCACTATCGCCGGTCCAATGATGAACCACGGTGAATCGGATGACTGACAATGATGGAAGAGCTGCTTTTACTAACTCAGACCATATAATGCATGCTGATGCTAATGCAAGGAAGATTCCAAGGAAAATACGCAAATAGGGAACAATGCGACAGTAGAGAAGATATCGCGTATAGGGTGTGAGAATAGTAGTCCTCTCCCAGAATGGAGAGCCGGGCGGACTGGCACCTAGGTCAAGCTTCTTTGAAGCAGCTGAATCCAAGATTGCCTGCGTTCTCGAAGCATTACGAAGTAAGCGGTCCCATTCGTCGACATACCGTGACTTGGTATGCCTCGCCCGAGTTAGTTGGCGAGTGAGATCGGCCAAGTACTTCTCAGTGATAACCGTGGGGATAATACGACTTTCATTATCTAACCGAGGCAGCGTGTTTCTTGGTCGAGACTCAGGAATATTGCATATATCAGACAATTCTTCGATCCAATCCTGGAAATCTCGTGCGCTTCCGGTCTTGCGCTTACTTAGTTCGGACACTTGGACCTCCAGATCTTCCAAATTAAGGATGGCATCCTCCATCTTTTCATAAAGCTTTGGCGCTTCGGTCTGAAGCCGCCGTAATCGACGACTGGCGCTTGCATTTCTAATTAAGTTTCGTGGAATTGCGACGAGGCCGTGGCCCATGAGGTAGATGGCCAAAACCAGACCCCAGCAGTAGGCAAGAGCTAATATCAAGCCCTTAAGCGACATGAACGAAAGTCCATAGGATATGAAGAAATACACCAGTCCGAGCACGGCGGAGCCAAATACGAGCGCATAGTACTGGGCATTCTGTCGCAAAGAATAGAGTATTCGGTCTTTGGGTTCGCGATAACCGGCGTCGGAATACTCGGCAAGTATCGGTAGTATAAACCTGGAAGAATTACTATCAATACACGAATCCAACTATTCTCGAATACTGCGCAGTTAGAATTACCAAGTCAGGACAAAGGTCAGCCAGTATGATATCCTCCATGACACGAGCAGAGCCCTAGGTGGAAGCCAAATGCCTCTCGTATCATCATCGGTACTAGCGTTCGAAGCGAGGTCAATGGGAACTAGAAGCACGATGGTTGCTGGAAGCCATAGTGCGAAGAAGACGGGCACTAGCAAGTAGGCTGGTGTTGTTCGCAACGGGAGGTAATATCGCAGAATCAGGAGAACAATAAGGGAGAGGACAAGAAGCGCAATGAGCGCAAAGATTTCAGATGGTACCGGCGACGGACTGCTCAATATTCTTATCATCCTGGATGGTTAAGGATACGCCATGAGCGAATTCTACACGAAATGAATGGAATTGTCGAAGTAGTAGATGAAAGGAAGGTAGCGGCTTTGTCAAAGCTTAGAATAGATACTGCCGTGACGTCGGCTTGACTTCTATGGCCTGTGCGCTAATAACCCTTGCTCTTGCCTTAGTACGTACATGTGATTTGATCGGGTTTGATGCAGCTAAGTGTTTATATGCATGGATAAGTCAGCCCACTTGCACAAGATTGGAAAGTCTGTGGCGGTAGATTGTGGCTGAATATACTATAGTGTATTCCCACTTAATTATGTACTCAGGTACATAGCTAAAGCAGGGGTAGCTCGGTGGAACAAGCTGGCTACTTGAGGAAATCGACCCCGGACTTTTTCGCACGGCTGAGGAGAGGCCAGCTATCATCGTGTATAATCCGTCGCTTTTTTTACACGATCAATTCACTGTTATAGGGGCCTTCTTTGCGCCGCATCAGGTCGACACCAGCCTTTCCTTCTTGTCCCATTTGTCTCTTCTTCGCTTCTATTTGCATACTATTGCCATATTCTATTATTTTTTCCCAACTACAACCCCTGTTGTCTGAGAGCTCTAAGAGCTGATCCCAGCCATGTGGTTTCCAGCGCTGTCAGCCCTATGGCTGGCCGCCACAGCTTGGGGTGCCGTAAATCGCGACGAGGAAGGCAATATTAGAACTATTTCCGTGAGTTCTACGCGCCCCCAAGTTGAACCTCGAGCCCTTGACTGAACCATTGTTTTATCATTCTAGTTGCGAACCCACACGTTGAAGCAGCCCTACCTAGACTCCGACATGCAAAGTCGGTGGTACGATTTTGGGGGCGACACGATAATCCGGACAGACTCGTACGTCGCTATCCACCAGCATATCGAGCGAACCTTTATGTTAATTTTAACTTCATAGGTATATCCGCCTAACTTCAGATCGTCCGTCGCAACACGGATGGCTATTTTCTCGAGTACCTCTAACTGCTACGAATTGGGAAATCACCGTTGAATTCAAGATCCATGGCAAAAACCAATTGTACGGCGATGGCTTCGCGATGTGGCTCACGAAAGAACGAGGGCAAAGTGGACCGGTCTTTGGACACGCCGACAACTTTGACGGTCTTGGCATTTTCGTTGATACGTACAAGAACAATCGACCTGGTGTGGTCTTCCCTTATGTCATGGCCATGGTTGGCGATGGCAAAACATCATATAACAAGGACAATGACGGAAAGGATACGGAGTTTGCTGGCTGTTCTGCTCGAGGCATTCGAAATGCGAATATCCCGACCAAGTTAAGGCTCACCTATTTCCAGGATAAGTCGTTGAAGTTGGAACTTCAGTACAAGACCGAAGACGAGTGGCAGTTATGCTTTGAGACTACCGAACCTCCTGCGATTCCCTCGGTCACGTACCTTGGGTTTAGCGCCGAAACAGGCGAGTTGAGTGACAACCACGATATCATCTCCATCGACGCTAAGAATCTCTATATGACGGGCGGCACATCTAGCAAACCTACGCCCGGCAAGGGAAGTATTAAACCGCCCCAACAGCAGAAGAGTGGCAGCTGGACTTGGTTCTTTTTCAAGATTATTATCTTCGGATTGGCCGTCGGTGGAGCGTATGTAGGGTACACAGCATACCGAGCAAATAAGAAGAGGAGTCATCGATTCTAGAGGGAACGCCGTGTATCTTCGATACTGGGATGTAGCGGTAATGCTGGTACTGGCACAGACGTACATATAACAGCATATGGAACTTACAGAGACGTGGTTTATTGCGTGTGTAGTTCCGTGGTCTCTTAATGTCTTACGAGGTTGGCAGGCGTCAACTGGTAGTGTAAAACTAGGGAAATAGTACTCAATGCAGAAAAAGTTACGAACCTTCCAAGATCCTTATATGATATACATGTATGGCTGGGTGATACTTAGCAAGATAGTACTCCGTAGTTTGACCTGCCTTGGCTCCATGTAGTATGGCCTATCGCGACTGACTTAATCTCTTCATCGGAGGCTTATGCCATAATTAACAAGAGACAGCTGCCACCGATACCCTCTAGCAGTAGGTAAATTGGATTGCTGAATGGATCAAGTGATGATGTGGTGGGTTACACTGCGTGACATGTTATAAACTACATAGATATGCAAGGATGACTCGGCGGATTCCACCCGATGCTAGGATGCTCTTTAACACAATATAAAAAGCCATTTACAGCAACACACCTAATTTTCGATGAGGACTATGCGAGTCGAACAGTTTCAGCCGCATGTGAAAACGAAATATATACGGGAAGGGGATCGGGTGAGCATTAGCAGAATCCGAGCTTAAGTATGTACCTTCCTATACACATTTTATATACATACTATATCTGGGTAATGACGTCGATACGGTAAGGTGTAGGTATTTCGTCAGGTGCTCCAACTGTGGTATCTACTATAGTGCATGTACACTACCAGTGTAGGTACTTTACCCCACGTTAATATGTACCTCACCTAAACGATTACGGCTAGTCAAGAAGACTGTAGAGAGGGTAAAAGGCACAGTATTACGGAAGAGCAACCCCTCCCCCCAATTTTTAACTGTCCATTCATACTACCACACGAAGTTGTCGAGTATCTAAAAGCACACCTATCAGGCAATTTGGATCTCGAGTGCTCGTCCACCAATGTAATGACAAGCTTCTAAAAAAAGCGAGAGAGTAAGATTGCAGTCTACATGTAGTTTATAAACCTGCCACCCGCCAATGCTCCTTGGGATCGAGGTCTTATCTGGTTCCGATCTCGAATGATGATGGAACGCTCCAATATTTGGCCAGCTTTCCAACCCACTAATATAAAGGATCTACGTAATGCCCACATGAGATTTTCTTCAGATTCAGACCCAAAACCCAGCTTAGTATTGTTTTTTACTAGAGCTTGGAGCTTGCTAGCTGCTAGAGAGATGCGGCTTTTTCCTTAGGCTTCAAAGATTGTAGCCAGTTATTTTCAGCGTTCCTTCACAGCCCTTCATCATCACTAAACCCCGCTTGCCATTGGTGATTGGCACAGAAGCAAGACATTGAGAGGAAAAGGAAAAAGACCCCACCTTTTCGATCCTCTTGATGGACCAACATGCTCCTTCTCCTCGTCCTCACCAGCGTCTCCAGCGTCTCCAGCGTCTCTTGCGTCTCGTATGAAGAATCCCACGACTTCGGGGCTTTCACCATGAGCCACTAAATAATAATCTAATCTACATACCTAGACGGTAGTAGTATTGAGGTTGTTGTTATGTGAGCTCGTGTTACTACCCTAAAACACCCGTTTTTTTTTTAAATCTTTCTCCATCTTCTTTTCAATTTCTCCCTTACCTACATGTAGATCAGGTAGGTTGGTTGGTACATACGTGATCTACTGGTGCCCCTACATTTACCTACTAGTACTCGAGCTCACCCGTCTTTGCACGGAGAAGGTGCCGTGCTGTACATACCTTTTAGCGTCGACAGATAATTACCTACCTAGTAGGTTTAGGTACCTCTTACCTGCAATACCTTCCCTAGCTCTCCCCGCTCGCTTTCGCCGTCATCCAGCCCACTTCCAGTGGTCGCTTTTTCGAGTCACCTCTCGCGGCGAAGATTCAAGACAGACTTACTGCTATCTAAGTCCTTGCTTGCTGTGCCGCATCGCATCCCTCAACTGAACCCGACTAAGTAAATTATCCTCCTCTTGTCGTGATTACGACCACTGAACTCTCAAACGTTCAGCGCATCCGTCAAATTGGGTCGCCCGCCATCTTTTTTTCTCTTCAATCCCCTCGGAGAAAGAGCGTATCCAGCGCAAAAGTTGAAACGACCTAAACGACCTAATTGGCTCAATTGATTCAGTCTACACATCTCTCTTTGTACCTTCATTCAGGAGTGAATTGAAGCTGGGCTCTTGGTTTGACTATTAAAAGTCCTATTGCAAAAACGGTTGACTTCAATCACGGATTACATACCTATCTATCTCAACTACAGCAGCTATTTGAAAACCTTCCGCGCTCATCACTCAACCTCGGACGTCCTCGCGAAGGAGCCTTACAAACTGTCCAGTTCAAAACTATTCCTCCTATTTATTTCTTTACCTACCTAAGGTAGTCACAAAATTTAGCAGTTTCTAGCTGCTGCTTACTACTAGCCGAAGATTGCGACGTCGCACGCTACGATAATCGAGTCGTTTGTTATTGACAGCTGGCTTTCTTCCTAAGTCAGCTTTTGCAGCGCCACGCTACCTTTACACACTGATTATTACGAGGGTCCATTCCCTCATTTGCCTGAACCTCATATCATATGCCGAGTCTAGGATTTCTCAAGAAGAAGCGGACGAAGGAGGAGAAGCCTGACCCTTCCTCCAGCCAGCCTACGAGTCCAGTTACACCGGTTACGCCGACCTCATCGAGGACCTTCGGGTCGAGTTCGCTTACCACCGTCCCGACACATAGCACAACTGCCACGAGCGCAAGGCCTTCTCAGTCGCAATCTACAACGCAGAGCAGTCAGGAGGCACCAGCTCCTTCTGGTGGAGCGCCGCAAATGAATCCGCCGGCGGCCCACCAAGCCTCGCCGTATGGGCTCCAGCCGGCTCTGAGCCCCGCGCAGACAGGGACACCGCAAAATCTGCCGAGCATCAATAACCTAATCAATCTACCGCAGACCGATGGTAAGGAACACATATATTCGTACCTAACCCCTCTTATCTAATACGAAGAGCAGGCCACCACGGAGCTCCACCACAGCATCAGGCGCAACCTACAGAGGTTAGGGTGACAAAGGGGAAATACTCGCTGGGAGATTTTGATCTCCTACGAACGCTTGGCACGGGCAGTTTCGGACGCGTCCATCTGGTTCAGTCGAAACACAACCAGCGATTTTACGCCATAAAGGTGTTAAAGAAGGCCCAGGTTGTCAAGATGAAGCAGGTTGAGCACACCAATGATGAGCGACGGATGCTCGGAGAAGTTAAACACCCGTTCCTCATTACTTTGTGGGGAACCTTCCAGGATCCGAAAAACCTGTACATGGTTATGGATTTCGTTGAAGGTGGCGAGTTATTCTCTCTACTAAGGAAATCAGGCGTGCGTTAACAGATCTTTCTGACTTGAATACGTATGATACTGACTCAATACCAGCGTTTTCCCAATCCGGTGGCCAAATTCTACGCCGCTGAAGTTACTCTCGCACTCGAATACCTACATTCCAGAAACATCATATATAGGGACCTCAAGCCTGAAAATCTACTCCTGGACCGTCATGGACACCTCAAAATAACAGATTTTGGCTTCGCAAAGAGAGTACCGGACAAGACATGGACGTTATGTGGAACCCCGGACTATCTAGCTCCAGAAGTGGTTTCTAACAAGGGTTATAACAAATCGGTTGACTGGTAAGTTTTGTTCGTAAGGTTCTGTTAGCGGTGTGGTTCCTTACGTTGGTCTCTATTTAGGTGGTCTCTGGGCATCTTAATCTACGAGATGCTCTGCGGCTACACACCGTTTTGGGATAGTGGCTCGCCATTGAAAATCTACGAAAACATCTTGAGAGGCAAGGTCAAATATCCGGCTTACGTTCATCCTGATGCTCAGAATTTACTCGAGCTTCTCATCACGCCAGATCTAACAAAACGGCTGGGAAACCTATACGGAGGGTCACAAGATGTGAAGAACCATCCTTGGTTCGCTGAAGTCACTTGGGATAGGTTATCAAAAAAAGATATTGATGCACCATATACTCCGCCGGTCAAGGCTGGTGCTGGTGATGCAAGTCAGTTCGACAGGTACCCCGAAGAAACGGAGAAATATGGCCAGCCAGGGAATGACGAGTAAGTCGAGCGAATTAAATATTGATGAAATGCCGTGTCGTGGCACTAACTCGTATAGGTATGGCAATCTATTCCCCGACTTTTGATAAGTTCGCGATTCGTTTTGCAAGTGCCATTGGGAAATGGCAGACACTGCAGAGTTTCTTAAACCCAAAGACATGCCAACTGGGTTAGATTCGGGGGGCGAAGATAATGTTTGATAACTTTACCTCCAATAAGTCAGAAGAAGCGATGGTAGAGATTATTACGGTATGAAAAACATGTCTAATGCCGTGGTATATGGTTGGAAAAGGTGGTGAATTGGGTTGGGATTTTGCATCGGGCCCAACAAGCATGAAGGTATATCGATGCCCTGGACTAAGAGGTTTAATCATGGCATAGAAGTCAGGTACCTAAGCCTTGGTGAATTGCATGAATATGCATTGGATGATCGAGGAGGGGACGTGTTCTAGGTCGTAGAGATTACATCGCGTGGGTAGCATCGAGTGCTGTTCGCACCTTGTCTCCGCAACGTACACTACAGGTAGACACTGTATTATTAAGAAAATATCATTAGCCACAAAATGTCTGCCATTTAGTATTGCAATATCCAACGGCGATGGAAAGCCTGGCGGACACGTCGACGCGGAGACCCGCATGAGGCTCTTTTTGGAGGATTTCATGTGCGCGACCCCCCGTACCCCCCACCTTTTTGGCTACGCCTCTCCGCCCGACCTTGACCCCCTAGTCCAGTCTCAAGTCTTCCATGTGAATAATAATTCTCATTTGCCTTATTCTCTGGTAGTGATGATTTTAGGACAACTGGTTGCCTAATGTGTCATTTTTTGTTGTTTTGCTTTAGCCTTTAAGAAGAGGCCACGAATTAATATCTGGACGAGGTGGTGTAGCATGCCTACCTAGTTCACGATGTATAACTGTATAGGCATATACATACAGTAGACCGCTAAGTTAGATGTATGTTAGTGTGTAGTTGACTTGGGACGGATGGTCGGGTTAAAGCCGCGGACCCTATTCTCCACCCAATCCCGTCTCATTATCCCCACAGTTGCTTACCGTTCAAACAAGCTTCTAACCTAACTAGTCTACCCGCCTCTCACTTATTTCTCTTTACATTTTAGCTTGATTCATTTTATCTAACGATGTTGATTGGATCTCCTTTTCCCACCTGCTACAACTTTCGACCTACATTACCTACATCCTCAAAAGGCACTTCGGCCAAGCATAGCCTTCCAGCCTGCGCCTCGATCGCCTGCACGTCACCGAACCGTATGAAAGCTTAATTGAAGATGTTTTGAAAACATATTGCTCGAATCGCCATCTTTTTGATAGATGCTCGACTCTTATTCCTTGACCCGCATTGTAATTAGAGTCTCCTGAATCATATCAGTATGGACGACTATCTTTTCCACTATCACCTCGAGAACTGCACACCTGTCGAGGAGAAAACGAGCTACTTGGAGATTTTCAATTATTCCGTATGTACCGCCACGAGTATATCAATCCTACGTTCTGCTGCTCCTCAGCAGCACGCCAATCTCATGTACTCAGCCGCAGACCAGTACCTAACTTATTTATCACATTAGGACCCGGCATACAATACCTGCGAGGAACATTCGTTGCTAACGGACGATGATTTTAACAATTTCCTTCGCCGTACTGTGAGTTTTATTTCATGCTAAATTCTTATTGGGGCGTTGCGGGGTATATTTCGGCCAATCCGATGAGCTAGCTCATCGAGGCTTCAACTCATTTATCTCGCGATTATCTAGATATCAGACTGACATATTGGGGGCTTATAGGGCGCATTCTCTCCCCCGGAGCTGAAAGAGGGGGTGAGGTTGCAGGATGGAATTCGACTGATGTAAGTGAGGTGGCAATTAGGTATCACTTGTGAGAATGAGTATTAAATTGATATTGATGCATGGCAGAGTCCAAAAGAATGCCTGCCACCCTAACACATTCGCGCCTCATCACATATCATTAAAACGAGACGCATACGAGTCAATGATGAGAGTATGTATATTTTGCCATTTCCCCCTTCTTTATGTTTAGTTTCTAGGGCCCTTCAATTTTTGTGGAAGCCCAATGAGTCTCACGAATTGTGCTTCATAGCTTCAAAGCTTCAAAGTGAATCTCGAGATTTAAGAATGAACTTACTGACCCTCGGCAATTTAGGCATGGCATCTTCCATCTAGGGCGATTGAGGGCATCAGTCTTGTCGGACCATTCTTTTGGTGTGCCCCTGATCAAGATGAAGATGATCGCTACCTACGTAAGAGAACCCCCTCTCACACAGTCCGTACATGACGAAGTGAGCGATAGATAGTTCTTCAACAAGTACTATAAATCTAACGCAACTAGATATTATCTTCCGCAAATCCGATGTGCGCAAAAAGGGCAAAACTCGGGGATGGGAAATAAGTATGTAAACCTACCTTTAGACTCGCCTATCATTCAAGTATTCCTCCACAAGCATCCTTCAATCTATCCGGTTAGGAAGCAGACTCGGTCATTAGACTTGAAGTCTCATGAAAGTAGCACTTGCTAATTTCTGCTGCTATAGTGCTTTCGTATTCATACAGGACTGGCATAACTTCAGGATTTGTCAAAGGGACGGAATCATCAGATATTGTTGGGTCGCTCGCTAATCTGACCGCCTGTTGTACTGAAATCGGCCACCCTTTTCTCCTCCCAATTATCATTCTCTCCCACGATCTTTCTTCTAGGGGTGATGAGAGGCAACGTAATGCACGAGATTGGCTGAGGCGTCTCGAGAATGCTATCACCATGCGTAATGAGATCGACGAGAAGGAAGTCTACTCGGATTTTGACGTGGACAGAATCAACAGAGATCTCGTGGAGTGTCACTCCCAGGTCCTATGGAAGCGACCGCAGGCTTACCAAGAGATCATCAAGGAGATCAAGGGAGCTATGGAGAAATTCATAAAATATGTTCCCGAGGAGAGGAATACGAAGGTGTTTAAGGCTTTGCACGACAGCATGCTAAGCAGGTTGGAATTTTACCGAGTTAAGCTCACCGGCATGGAACATTATATCCATACGACGTTGGAAAGGTTGCACATACAACGGCAAGCGGTACGTTTTCCCAGGCCTCGTTGGTCGACTCACAGCTTACTGACGGATGATAAACAGTTGTATAACATCATGGCTCAGAAGGAATCCAAACTCAATCTTGAAATAGCTTCTCAACAAAGGCGAGTGGCACATGCTACTAAGCGTGATGGCACTTCCATGAAAACCCTATCGCTGCTCGGCGCTGTGTTTCTCCCTGGGACGTTTATGGCATCTGTCTTCAGCATGACTTTCTTCGATTTCAAGATTGGTAAGTCATGAACCTTCACGACATTACTTATAAATATTTGACTTTAAACTAATTCCCAAGGCTCGAGTGACGACGGCTCCAACGACACCTCAGGAGGAGGTTCAACAGTTTCGAATGAGCTTTGGATATATTTCGCTGTCACGATACCGTTGACGCTCATCATCCTACTATTTTGGTACATTATAGATCGGAGGCGTGAGAAGAAATACGCTGAAGAGGACGTGGAGATTGAGAAAGGCATCGACACCATGGAAAAGGACATCTTGGCCATCATGCGCAAGAAAACTATCCACAAGGCTACGACGTGGAGTTCGGGAGGCCAGCCGTCAGTGACAATGGCAGCGACAGCAGCGAGAAGAGATAGAATCCTTGGCAGGAAAGATACCGAGGCCGAAAGCTACGAATTGGTTTGACCGGCATGCGAATTTTGGCGTGGCTGAAGACGAGGCTGTGCGCCTTACGAATATCTTTATCGACCGGGTGAGCCGATCGATCTTGGGAACAGCGTCCCTGCTGTTAATTGCAATTTATTTTCTACCGGTAGAGCTTACGACATTACGGATTAACGATTATTTAACGAGAGCTATTTACACCTACATAGGGACATACCCAATTGCTTCGCTTGGACAAAGAATCAGGATATAGCCTACATATTGATTAATAGATACACTTTCAGGGCACAGATACAATGTGTTGATAGCTGTTGCGCCAACTATTATATATATAGGAGGTATACTTCACACATATACACAACTCTTATCTAAACCAAAAGTTAAAGCTTCGACCCCACCCCCTTCTCCGTCTTCGGCGGTAGTAACGTGACATCTTGGTATGGCAAGCCCAGGAACTCGTACACGTGATTCCACCTGTCACTGCCGAAGAACGGCTCACTCTCCTTGGTCCCTTCGTTAGTGACCCACAGCCACGGAGCGCCAAAAGCTCCGCGCTTGAGCGCAGTCTGGGTCGTCTGGCGGAGCACGTTCTTGTACTCAAGTGACGCAGCAGCGCGCAGAATGCCGTCTACCTCCGAGGTAGTAAACAACTTCTTCTTCCCTCGCCCCGAAGCCTCCTCGGGGGAGAAGTCTACAGGGACATCGGAGAGCGCCTTGCGCAGGGCCTCGGGCGTGATGGGCGGCTCATGCAGGGTCCAGAAGGCGTGGAACAGGTAGCGCCAGGTCGCGAGGTAGGTCCCCAAGGAGTAATGCCGCTTGACGTGGTGCAGGGCGCGCAGCGGGATTTGCGTCTTGCCAGCTTCCATCAGGTCCCCGGGAGGCGACACATTCTTGAGCCCCGCAGCGCGTAGCGAACGCCGGGCGTCGTGCGAGCCGTAGGCGCGCTTGGCGGGGAGAACCCATGGCGGTTGGTTGCCTGTGAGGGGGGGAAGGGGGTGGCTGGCGTTAGCGAGATGTGAGAGAGATGAGATGTGTCTTACGTGGCACTGCCTGATCATGGGGATTTGATGAGAGCCTGATCATGGGTAAGGGAGTAAGAGTAAGAGCGCGTGTCTGAGTGGCGTTGCGGCCCGAGCCGTGCAGTCTCACCGTCGTACGCGGATGTATATAGTGCAGGGCAGAGGTATAGTATATGTGCTATGGCATAGCATAGCATAGGTAGTTCATGATGATAGATAGGGACATACCGGAACCGGCGTTGATAGCTCCTAGGAGGACTGGATGGATTCTAGTATAGTTTCTCCGTTAGAAGTGACACAGGGAGATTACGTTATATAATAAGCATTGATGTGATGAGACGATATGACATGAGATGAGACGAGACCAGGAATGCTAACTCAATTTCTACGGAGTGCTGCTTTAGAAGATTTTGGGTTTTCAACACTTGAGCGAGAATGATGTAGCTGTATAACGACGCTAGGGAATTTGTTGAGTTAGTAATACGGTGATGGTATAGGTTGAGTGACAGGTAGGTGTGTATGTGGAAGTGAACGAGTTATCATACCGAGGTCGATGTACAAATCAATTCGCCCAGCCATGACGGAGATTTAGGGGTTTGAGAGTGAGTACTTATTAGTAGCTGATTATAAATTTTGTATTCATCTGAGAAACAGAATTTTTCAAGATTTAAAGTCGGCTCGAAAGGAGGCAGCCTTATGGTACACAATGAAGATAGGAGAGAGAGAGGTGTAAGCAAAAGGGTGTAAGTCGTTACTGGGGTATACGTGAACGGATATAAGCGGGTATATTTAGTAAGCAACCTCGGTTCTAAGATATGTGCCCCGCTACTTATGTAAGTACAGTAGATTTGATAAGAGTGGAAAAACCGTGAAATTGTTTATCACTACCTAGGTACCTAGGACTAAGGCGGCTAGCCTCCCGTTATGCCATTATAAAATGCTTTCGTATATTACCCCGGGCCGTTAGTGTATGAATGCAAGTGCCGTCGCCTTAAGCCTCCTGACCCCAAGTCGCCCGCATTTCTCCCTGCCTTGCCTGCTTTTTTTTGCGCCCATATGGTATCAATGTCTCATGTTCAACATGTTTTTAACTTGGGCCCTATTCATCCTTGGGCAATATAATCCCTCACGATTGTATAGTGCCATCTGTGCCGGGTCTTGGCGCACCTGTCGCCAGCTTGCCCATGAATCCTCCACTGACGAGGTTCGCGGCCGTCTGGAACGGGTCTATGCCACTCTTGGCCGCCTTTTCAAGCCCAGCGGCCTTGAAGGCTTGTTCAAAATCGCGTTTGATATCCTCGAAGTCCTCAATACCTAAGCTGACACGGAGGAGGTCAGCTGTTCATTGAGAGTAATCAAGTTAGCGACGTTTTTTCAAGCAGGGAGGAAGGATTATGGAAGCCAGCATATACGTACGCGTAACGCCACCCTTGATCTTTTCGTCGTCGGGCATCTGCTGGTGTGTTGTAACCCAGGGGTGGATGATGAGCGTTTTGCAATCTCCGACATTGGCCAAGTGGCTAGCCATCTTCAGGTTGTCGACTACAGCACGGACTTGTTCTACTTTTCCAGCCTATCGTCATTGTTAGCATGCATAATTACTCTATGCGTTGTAATGGGGACGTCATCGGTGATATAATGAATGGTCGTCAGCACGTACCACACCGAAAGTCAAGACGCCACCGGCCCCCTTCGGCATGACCTTCTTTGCCAGTTCATAGTCAGGGTGCGACTTCAAACCAGGGTACAACACCCAGTTGACGCAAGGATGGGCTTCAAGCCACTCAGCAAGTTTCTGTGTATTTTCAACAGTCCTCTGACCACGGAGTGAGATGGTCTCCAGGCCTTGAAGGAAGAGCCAGGCGTTGAAGGGGCTCATGCAGGGACCCAGATCACGCATGCTGTCCATCCGCAACTTGGCTGCCAGCGCCTTGTTTCCGTACGTCTCCCAGAACCGCATGCCGTGGTAACCCTCAGCTGGCTCAGTGAAGCCAGGGAACTTTCCTGATGCACTCCAATCGAAGTGTCCTCCATCGATCACGATGCCACCCATACTCGTTCCATGGCCACCAATCCATTTCGTGGCCGAATGTGTAACGATATCGGCTAGAAGCTCAAGTCAGCTTATGATCTCGGCTAAAAGTGGACTTGTGAATGCGTGGTTCGCATACCTCCAAGCTTGATAGGCTGGCACAAGTACCCGCCCATACCGAAGGTGTTGTCAACAATTAGTGGGATGCCATGCTTGTGAGCTACGGCAGCAATGGCAGTAATGTCCGGAACACTGTGCTTAGGGTTACTGATCGTCTCGATGTAAATGGCCCGAGTGTTTTCATCGACTGCTTCATCGAACTTGGCGGGGTCATTTCCGATAACCCATTTGACGCTGATCTTGAACTTGCTCAAGTATACTCGGAATTGGTTGAAACTACCACCGTATACTACGACACCGAAAGGTTTAGTAATGCCAACTCCAAAGTCACATCCTTGAGGTCCATAAACTTACACCAGCTGGTGCTTATGAAATTGTGGCCCGGCTCACAACATTGGGTCAGGGCCATAAACTGGAATTGCGGTTTAGTATATGGACAACGGCGGTTATCTTCCTAATTAGAGCGACGACTCACCTGTGCTGAGTGACCAGAGGCAGTAGCTACTGCTCCAACGCCTCCCTCTAGCATGGCCATTCGAGTTTCGAAAACTGTATTTGTGGGATTGCCCATACGCGTGTAGACGTATCCATCCCTGGACCAGGCGAATTTGCTTGCTCCATCTGCCGCATCAGAGAAGTTGTACGCAGCAGTCTGGTAAAGAGGCACAGCTCTTGAGCCATTAATGGGATCTGGCTCCTGTCCGCCATGCACGGCAATTGTGTCAAAGCTGGGTTCCCTATTATATATATCTTGTTAGAGAGGTATGTCGTCATTTTTCCCCACAGGGTGAGAAGAGCATACCAGTCCAAGTTGCTGATTGATCCCGGTGGAGGCATCTTGCAGTCGATCGTTTTTCTACACTGATATTATTGTTGAATGTCTATAGACAACAAATTCGAGACGTCAAGCACTTTGACGTATTTGAGTTTCCAACTTATACAGCGAGGCTCGGGCTTAAATCTATGCGAGACGCAGTGTAAGGGGTGCGAGTAATGGCGACCGAATTACGGAAGTATACACACACATCCCCCTCACCCTGCAACTGCTGTCAGCAATAAGGTACCTACATACATCAGATAAGGTACATCCTGCCGTCTACGTCCGGATGCCGTTGGCTAACCTTGACTAACCTTGACTATCTGACTGCAATGTAACACCAGCAAAGCCCGAAGCCTTCTCAGTCGTCGTATGATAGACCCACAACCCCCCAGGTCCCGGCACCCTTGGTGATAATCCCGTACATATATGGGGATATATACATATGTCACATACATGATGTGAGGCAGCGGCGTTCCCCGCAATCTTACGGGTTTGAGCTGGGTTTGTGAAAACGGCGGCTGTTAAAGAAAAAAAAAATGAAAAAAGACGAATGCTGATCTCTCCGCCACCGATTCTCAAGGGACCCGACTTTTCGGTTCGGCTCAGTTATGCCAGAAACCGAGAGGCTCTTACGCCACTCGGCCATTGGATCCGTTCCACGTGTTTGGGATGCCTTCAAAGAACGGTTCACGTATGTCAAGGCGAGCAATCATTCTCAAAAAACAGCAAAAACAGCGGGTCGTTCATGCAGGTAGCAACCAGGTTGTGTCTATTCATGGCCTTCCCCTGAGAACCCTGAAAACTACATTACAGGCTAGTCTCCAATATGTGCCTATCGAACCACGTGTTCCTCTAGATCGTTGGTGAAGCGGCGGTACCAGCATTTAATACCTGACTAATGCAGTCCTTGATCTATCTAGTAAAGTTGACACTTATCCCTGGTTGAGTATTTACGGTCAAGGTGCTGTTGGGGTATTAGTTTTGTGTTTTGATTCTACCCTGTAGAGTTATGGTTTGGGCGAAGACTTACAATACGTCTGGACGAGCATAACTCCCAACAGGGTCGAAATCAAGCTGAGAACGACGTGTTAGTTTGGTTGGTGTAAGATTCATTCGATTCTATAAGGCTTACTCTTGATTCCGTTACTTCGGACATTCTCAAATCGGCATAGATAATCTCTTCTTTATCCCACACCGGCTCGGTAATGGGGACTCCGAGAGGTCCTACGATGAAAGATCCTCCGTGGTTTACAATATCCTCAGGCTCCCATTTCGAACCATCTGGTTTTCGATCATGATGTTCGGGAGTAAATGGCGGGTAATCCTTAGGGAAATCCGAAACTTTGCACATCGAGTTCACCGAGACAACGAAGCATCGTCCTTCTTTAGCAATATGCTGCATCGATGCGATCCATGATGGCAAGTCATCCGCATTAGGTGCGAGGTAAATTCTGGTATAGTTCGTTAGCCTGGGCGAGTTATCATTCACCTTGCGTGGTCTCGCATCTTACTCGACGCCTTGTTGGTAGAGTGCCATGCGCGCTGCAGGCATGTAATTCTCCCAACTGCAAAGTGGTCAGCATCTTAAAGCACATCCCGAGCCAATAAACCTCACCATATCAATGTACCAATTTTACCAATGTCAGTTTGCACCACACCCAGGCCATCCCCCGCTCCTCTTCCCCATACCAGGCGTTCTGCGGCCGTAGGAATCAACTTGTGTGCACTTAGTCTCTGCGAAACGCTCGCTTCCAATGGCCAACCAGACTTACTTTGCGGTGCTTCAGCAACACAGACCCATCACGTCCAATTAATAGGGCAGTACAGTACAGTGTGCCTCCATCCTTCTCGATTATACCAACTTGAATATACACCTGGTGCGATTTTGCTGCCTTTGAGATTGTGTCAACTGCGGGAGAAGGTACAGCGACAGCCGAATCGTAATATTTTGCATACCACTCCCTACCTACTTGAGGTCAGCTCTTGTGACTTGATTTCCTCGTACAACGAGAATGTTGCTTACCACGAGGCTCTCGAGCTCCAATCGTGGCATCAAAAGCATATCGCCATGGGTATGCAGATAAGAATCCTTCACTGCATAAGAGCGTTATTAAACAGTGGTGGTGTTGGGCGAATATGCAAAAACTTACGGAAAGACGATAAGATCAGCCCCTGCTTCGGCCGCTTCCCCTGCTAGCCTGGTTAATTTCTCTAAGCTCTTTTCAAGATCGAAGGAGACAGGCGCCGCTTGCACAGCAGCCACTTTCACCGCTCGAGCTGGAGCCATAGTATCCAGACTGATGGGTCCCAGATGTTATAACACAAGCCAAACGCTAAAGATGCTATGCGATCCTCAAAAGAAGTAATAAGACTCCCCAGCGTTTTAAGTTTGCAAATATTTTCCTATTGGACTCAGACGTTATGTGCTTACGTTTTCTTGTAACATAGAAATGCGGGATGAGCCGGGGCTACTGTATCAGTCAAATCCTACTGATGGTTCACGATACTAAACTGAGCTATAACGGTTATAAGCCAAGCCCAATACAGGTGGATAATGTCATCGTGGTCTTCGGTCAATGGGACAAGTCGTAGATTGTGGGGCCCGAGCTACATTATGCAGTACCACGGTGCATACAACTCTGCAACACAACGCAGATCCCGAAAGCAGCAAATCCCGGTCCGCAGGATGGTAGTCCGAACACCGGTGGTAATAGAGGTGAGGGGAGATACGTAGACTCTACTCCTCGGTCTGGAAGGTCAAGCTGGGGTTTCCATTGCAACGGTGTTTGTGTGGGGTGAATACCACATGTCTTCCACTCGCCATCCACTCGCCAGAGAGTCGGGACTCTAGATATCGCCGGGAGTACGCGGAACCGAATAGAGCTATGATCGTATCATACTTAGCCATGTGGGTGGCTTCTAGGATCGTCTCCCTCTCGCTCATACTTGCCAGTCTTCTTTCGTAGTTCAGCCTATCTTGTCAACCTACAAACTACAAACATTCTTTCGCATCGATATGGCAACTTGTGAGTGGACCTTCTCCAAATAGCCTGTTTCAGGGGGTATTCTTACATGTCGCAGTACTAGATCACAACCCCAATCCGCAGAACTTCTACGCGAGCCTCATTCAGGGGCAGAAGTTCGCCGTCATCCCAGAGTTGGTTCTCGATTCGGGCGAGATACTAGAATCTTGCCCGGTCGCCTACAAGACTTGGGGTCGACTGAATGATGCCAGAGACAATGTCTTGGTAATCTGCCATGCTCTCACTGGCAGCAGCGACATTAGCGACTGGTGGAGTCCACTCCTTGGTCGCGGCAAAGCATTCGATCCGGCGCATTTCTTCATTTTCTGCGCAAATGTCCTCGGGTCACCTTACGGAAGCGCGTCGCCGCTCACCATTGACCCGCGGACGGGAATGCGGTATGCCAGCGAGTTCCCGCAAACTACGGTTCGCGATGATGTGCGGTACGTTGTGCCTTTCTGTAAACAGATATTTCAGAATAATGCAATTCAATACTGATATCATCTCTGTAATAGAGCACACAAATACGTCCTCGATGCCCTAGGAGTCCGGTCAGTAGCAGCCGTAATCGGAGGTTCGATGGGCGGGATGACGACTCTCGAATGGCCGCTGTGCACCGCGCCAGGATACATCAGAAGCATCATTCCGATTGCTACCGCAGCTGACCATAGCGCCTGGGGCATATCCTGGGCCGAAACGCAACGGCAGTGCATCTACTCGGACCCGAAATTCGACGACGGCTACTATGAGCCGTCCCCGGAAGGCCAACCCTCAGCTGGTCTAGCCGCGGCGCGCATGGTGGCAATGCTCACATACCGCTCGTGCATGAGCTTCGACTCGCGCTTCGGCCGCAAACCCCAAAGACAGAAGCCGAGACCCGTGCAGGAGCCGCCCCTAGATCTGCCAAGGACGGATGTTCCGACAGCCGCAACAACACCCGTTAAGGAGCGCTCAGAGCGGAAGAGCTGGACTGCAAGACAGAACCCAGCGTTCTCCGCTCAGGGATACCTACATTACCAAGGGCAGAAATTTATCCAACGCTTCGATGCTAATTGCTACTTGCATATCACCAATAAGATGGACGCGCACGACGTGACGCTCGGCAGGGTCCCGGCCCAGGAAGATAACAACGACGATAGCGCGGTGCGCCAAGTATTATCTGTCGCGCCCCCTGGCGCCCTAGTGGTTAGCGTTGAGACGGATGCATTATTCCTGCCCGAACAACAAGAACGGTTGGCGGCGTGCCTCCCAGACGCCACTCTCGCAATGCTGAAGTCTTCGGACGGGCACGACGGGTTCCTGCTTGAGTTCGAGCAGCTGGGCACGCTGATCCTGGGCAAGCTTGGCAAGGATTTCCCCAATTTCTACGAGTCCGCTACCGACGATCTTGGCTTGCTTGAGGAACACACGGCGCAGCCCGGCGGCGCTAGTTTAACCGGCGAGGTGGAGGCTTGGTAATTCGTGTTGTACAAATATCTCTTTTACTGTGTTTTATTGTATATTTATACTAGGGGATTTCACGGGTTCGGGGGAGTTACGGTTTTTTTTTAACTTGTTTCATCGCTGCCATCTCAATTGAATCTTTATTGTACGAGGGTCTAGTCGCACAGCATAGCCGGTTTTGATGATTTACAGGGGCGGGACGGCTTGAGACAGATTTTTTACGTTACACTACTTGCTTTTGATCAAGTCAAGAAATGACATGATGATATCTTCAAATCTACTCGAGTACCTCAACACAGGAGATAGTAAGTAGAATTAAGGGACTACTTTCCGAGTGCGTTTTTTTTTTTTTTTTTCGTCTTTGGATTACTAGGACCGAGATATTCCAAACTTGGAGCATCTCCTCCGGCGGCTCTGAGGCGTAAGCACCGATAAGTAAGACACAAGTACAGCTCACGTCGTACTTGATTTCATATTGACGATATCCCCGCGGGGCAAATAATTAAAGTGCTTAGTATATCCCACGTAGCAACCGAGCCCAACAAACCGGACGACTGGAACTGTAAGCAGAGTTACGTACTTTGGACACAGCGAGGGAATAAGTTGGAAAACGTCCTCCGGCGATTCCCGATCACATCTAACTCAGCACATTTCCATCTCGTGATGAAGTGGGTAGAGTGAGCAAGCAAGCAAGCAAGCAGCCCCATGGTGATGATGATGATTAGTATACGGCCGAGTTCAAAATAAGTCCGGATGGCGAAGAATAGATGTTCAAACGCCGCGTTCAATACTGCGCCGCATTTAGTAATTACGGGGGAAAAGGGGGGTCACGTTTTAGGAAAGGAGGATCTGCCCTCGGTGCATACATAGTTATGTAGTGCCATCACGCAGGGGACCTATCATAAAATGCCGGCCGGGATTTGGCCAGCGTTCTTCTCCTCTCCTCCATCTGCATCGTCATTGTCTTTCCCCAGTATTTGCGGCTTTGTTATGCGGTATGTATCATATTCTAATGGATATTCTAATGGATATTCTAATGGGATTACCAACCCAGGTAGATTTGAATCCTAATTCCCAGACACCTTAACCCCTTGTCCACAGGCAAACCCGACGATTATTATTCCTTGTTCCCTGTCTTGCTCCCGAATTTCGACACTTCCGTGTGATTATGAGGTTGTCGTCGGCCCACGCCGCACGTTTTTCTTTTACTCCTTTTAGTGCCCTTTCGAAATTCTCGGTAACTATCCCGACTGACGCAATCCCGCCGATTTGTGGTTGGTCGTGAATTCTGGCCTAGCAGGCATTTCGTTTTCCGCCCCTCCTTCCCTCTCCGTCGCCGACGGCGGGTTGAGTTGATTTTCTCTTGGCGATGGATGGCCGGCTTTTTTGGCTTCTACCTAAAGAGGCAGTTCAGGGGGGACCATAAAAAGAACATCCGCCAGCGTGGCTAGTTTCAATTTGTTCAGGGATAACACAACGCACGATCTTCATAAAGTTCTACTTTCTCCTTTTCCCTACCTTAATACTTCCAAGATACACGAAAGACACACGAAAGATACACGAAAATACTTCTGTATAACCATCATTTTTATCATGGTGACTGCGATGGAGACGAAGCCCTGGCTGGTCCAGAAGTACGGCGGTACCAGCCTTGGGAAATTGTTAGAGACAATTTGCGCCACCATCATCCCGCAGTACGCCACTGGCCACAATCTCATCGTTGTTTGCTCTGCCTTCTCGGGGACTGTCAAGGCGAGTGGCACGACGAGTCTCCTGCTCCAATGCATATCATATGCCGAATTGGGTGTCGATTCCCAGAAGCGGCTGATCGATGTGGTGGACTTGATCAAGGACAACCACCTGAATGTGCTTCAGGCGTTTGCTAGATCCCCTTCAAGAATAGCCAGTCATGCAAAGATCTTTGACGACACAGCATCTGCAATCAAGAAGGAGTGTGAGGGTCTGAAGAGGTTTCTACTCGCCGCCCAGGTAAGTTCCGCGGGCTATGATTCCGGAGATCGATGCTAAATGAGTGGCCAGATTGTTGGGGAATTGTCGGCGAGATCCAAAGACCGAGTCATTTCCATAGGAGAAAAGCTTGCGAGTATGATTGTAGCAGCTTGTCTGACAAGCACGGTAGGTTTCCTCGGATCCGGAACCAATAAGGGGGTTACATGGACCAAAAGACTGACCGAAAATAAGGGCACGCCTGCGAAACCGGTGTCTCTCGATAACATCGTATCATCTGCCTTTGGTGGTTCCATCCATGACCAAGTGGCCGCATTGGAAAGGCTTGGCCCTAATTTCTACCATGTGTTGGCTGGCCAGATATCTGGACGAGTTCGGGAATGTGGAAGCGCAATTCCCATTGTGACTGGTAAGAGAGACCCCGAGATGCGTCGATTGGATTACAGGTGCTAAATCTTGGCAGGTTTCTTCGGCATAATGCCCGACTCTCTGATCCAGACTGTAGGAAGGGGATACTCTGACCTTTGTGCAGCCATGTGCGCAGTAGCGGTGGGAGCGGAGGAGCTGCAGATCTGGAAAGAGGTCGACGGCATATTCACAGCAGACCCGCGAAAGGTTCCCTCGGCGCGGCTGCTATCGACCGTAACGGACGAGGAAGCGACGGAATTGACATACTACGGGAGTGAAGTGAGTCAGCCTATTCCCGGAGTAGAAGTATACTTACTAATTCAATGGAAGGTTATCCACCCTTTGACGATGGATCAAATCCGCGATGCTTGCATTCCGTTACGTCTCAAAAACGTCTTCAAGCCGTCAGGGAGTGGCACTATCATCTACCCATCGACAACGAACCCCACCCCTATAAGCCCAGCAAGCATATCGTCCGATGGCTCAGATGACTCCCCCAAGATTACCCCCTTACCGAGTTTCATGCTTAAGAACGGTTACCATGGAGCCGAGCAAGAGCGCAGGATACCCACTGCAGTGACAGTCAAAGATGATATCTTACTCATCAACGTTGTCTGCAACCGAAATACGAAGTCTCAAGGCTTCCTGACCCAGGTATTCGATCGTCTCGAGAGGAATAAGATACCCGCGGACCTCGTAGCGACCAGCGAAAGACACGTTAGCCTCGCTGTTCAGGCCCCAAGTGATCCCACAGCATTGTTGAGACTTAAGGAGGAGCTCGAGCGGTTTGGCCAGGTCGGAATCACCCCCAACATGTCCATTGTGACGGTGGTCGGTCACAAGATGCGCAACATGGTCGGCGTATCCAGTAAGTCTCAACCATCCCGGATTCTTTTGACAAGTGTCTACCAATGGAACTTGCTAACAATTCCTACCTAGACGAGATTCTATCGGCGTTGGCAGCGGCACAGATCAACATCTACCTAATAAGCCAAGGCGCGAGCAAAATCAACATATCGCTAGTCGTAGATGCCGACAATGCTCTCGCGGCTATGAACGCGATACACAGCGAAGTCCTCAAGATCCCGTCGCATAAGGAACAGGAGAATCGGTTCATTCCAGGTAAGACAACCTTATCTTTGACTCTCGGGAAGACTTGCCTTCTTGTCTATCCTTTCAGCTAGCTGACACAGTTGTGTAGGACCGTGGCTATATTGAGTGGATCACCCGAGCAGGTACCCGTGGTACGGGTATGACTTAGATGACTACATAGTATCACTAGATGATAGACATTCTGAGGCCAAGACTGGGTTAGATGTCTTAGCCGTGTATATAGACTTTCTCTGGTTAGAGGAGTTTGGTGAGAGGTTCAGGAATTGGGGAATGATTGATGACGTACGAAAATACCCCTATTTTCGAATACTTGGGTACATTGATTGAGTTCTCCTGTATATAATACTTAGTTGCATATTGAGCCGATAACGAGATTACCTCTCTATACTGATATAGTACCTACATACATTGAAAACTCATCGTAGTAACGAAGTATCCTTCATAGCGAGTGGCTCGGTAGTGGCTTCGGTGGGGCTAGGATACTAAGCCTCGGCTGCTGCCGTTGACCCACTATATTCCCAACCGTGAAGCTAACAGCCTAGGTACTCTATCTTGGATAAGGATGCGAGATTAGTGATCTGGTGGATTATATCTCTATGATGATATATTATAATTTGTAGGAAGATGTAGTGTACGTTTTCTCGTCTTCTATTGTATACCAATTGCCTCTATTTGACCTCATCGAGCCTGCGTAGCCGGCTCGTAATGTAGTAATGGCGGACAACAAAACTAAGGTCGCTCTTGTAGTTGGTGCATCAAGGGGCATTGGGAGGCAGATTGCTATTGATCTGGCAAAGAATGGCTATTCTGGTACGTTATTCTATACGACTTAGACAAGACTGGCCCCTAATTGCAGCATACCAGTCGTCGTTGCGGCTAAGTCAACGAGCGATGCCAAAAGCGTCGTGCCATTCCCTCCGGATCCAAACTCCCCTCAGTCGACCATCAGCACGGTTGAGCGGGAGATAATCGAGGCAGGAGGGCGAGCGAAAGCTATTCCAGTAGACGTGAGGGACTTCGCCAGTGTACAGAAGCTCGTAGATAGAACTATCGAGGTTAGCAATATCATCCCTTTCTCCCTTCGTGATGCAATCCCATCCAAACTCCTATCTTTCCCTTGGTCTGTATTAACACGAATGCTCCGTGTAGACCTATGGCCACCTAGATGTACTAGTCTACAACTCCGGCGCCATCTGGTGGGCATCAGTAGAAGACACGCCAATGAAGCGATTCCAATTAATGCAGCGCGTGAACCCAGAGGGCCTTTACGGCGCCATCCAGGCATCCCTCCCCCATCTCAAACGCCACAAGCGGGGTAGGATCGTCGTAGTCAGCCCGCCTATCTACAGCCGCTTCTTCCGCGGCAAGACCGCGTACGCGATGGGCAAAGTAGGCATGAGCGTGCTGACCAAGGGACTCGCGATGGATTTCCAGAGACAGGATCTGACAGACATGGCGATCACGAGTTTATGGCCAGCAGTAGTACGTGTCTCTCTCCACATCCCCCCTTCTCTTCATTGCCTCTTGACTCCCAATGCCCAATGCCCTAATCCCCTACCTTACACTCTCGAACATACCTAAAAGAAAACCGCCACCTAACCACCAAACCAGGCCATAGAATCCGCCGCAACGCGCAAAATGACCGACCTCAACCCGTCCGAAGCGCGGGACCTGCGCAAAGCGACCATATTCTCCGACGCCGTTCTCGCGATTCTCCGCGCGCCCGCGGCTCGCGTCAACGGGCAGCTGGAGTTAGACGAGGACTTCCTGCGCAGCGACGTCGGGGGCGGCGTTGTGGATTTCTCGCAGTACGCCGTTGTGCCGGGATCGAATCCTAGACGCATTATGCCTGCCGTGCTGCCGGACTTGACTGTGGCGGAGCAGGACGACGAGGGCAAGAGGATGGATAGTGCGAAGGAAAGGGGTGGCGCGAAGCTGTGAGAGATATGACGGGCGTCTATTTACCCGTAGAGTAGATGGTATTTATTAAGAGGAGTAAAGCGACTACCACATATCGAATCTGTCAATGTTTACTTTATCGCCTAGGTAATATGAACCTCGTAGGATAGCATCAACATATTTCTTCTACAAGCGTGTAGTATAAGGAGTTAATGTGATAGGCATACGAGGATTATCGTGAGGGCGACGATAAGACCTACTCGTAGATTAGGTGATAATTCGGGACGGCAAGACACAAGTTAAAGTGCACTGCCAACTAAAACAAGTCGACTAGCAAGAGAAAACCACATAAAGAATTACGTCACTAGCAAGTCGCGATGAAGACGAGAAGAGTCCATAAAAAACCCTGTGTCAATATTATTAAGCAGCTATTGCTCGAGTACAATGTTTCCGTCCTATAAGAAACCCTCAAAGTCAATACTGATGAGAATCCATTGTGCCAAATCCGGGCACTTTCCCTGTCCATGTTTTCATGATGAAGGAATCAAGTATGCAACGCGGCGAAACCCTAAAGTACATCTCCATTCATCATTAAACCTGCATCATCAATCATCGATGCAAAAGTAATACCAGCAGTTTGGTAACGTATCCACAGAAAAGAACTGAACTGCGCGCGTCAAATAGTGAAAACGCCATCTTTCCCTAGTGCAAGAACGTCTCGCGTTACGCAGTCCCTGATTCTGCTTAGATACGGTTGATGAGAGCAGCGAGCAATGCTCCACCAATGGCACCACTCATACCGACGGCAGCAGTCTTGGAGCCAGCACCCGAGGTAGGAGGGGCGCTGGTGCTAGAGGGAGCACCACTGGAGTGTGTGCCGGAGTGAGACTCGCTGACGGTTGAAGAGTGCTGAGTCTCGGCGGAGCTGACGCTGCTAGTGGCAGCCGTGGTGGTCTGAGAACCAGTAGTCTGAGACGCTGTAGCAGTGGTCTGGGGAACAATGCTAGTGGTGGTGCCACTCTGGGTTTGAGAAGGGCCTGTCTCAGTGGAAGAGCCGACGGTGGAGTGAGAGGTCTGAGAGCTCTGAGAAGTCTGATAAGTCTGAGGAGTCTGAGAGGTCTCGGAACTAGTTCCAAAGGACGAGGGAGTGGCAGTAACGAGAACGCTGGAAGTGGTAATGCTGACGGAGTAGCTACCAGCGGTAGTAGTGGACTCGCTAACAGTGCCGGGGGTGGCAGTGACCGTGGTAGTGATAGCGCTGCAGCTGCAGGTTGTGTCAACCTCAACCGTCTCAGCCTGAGAGGCGATCTGCCAAGAGAACGAAGTTAGTCGTCGAGGTAAACAAAATTGGACCGTATGAATCTACGCGTACGCGTATGGCGGAAAATAATGGCACAACCATAGTACAAAAGTGATAGAAACGAGATGAAGGCAGCAGTGAGAGAGGGCAAAGGAAAGTTGGCGGTGATGATGATAGAAACAACTTACAGCGCCGATGGCGATCATGGCCATGGTAACGAGGAGTTGGTTAGAGAACTGCATCTTGACGATTTGTTCTAGACTGCTCGAAGTATGTTGTGAAAACTACTGGGGTTGTAAGAAGTAGTAGTAATGATCTAAGTAGTCTTGATGATCGACGAAGAATACTGGTCGAGGAACGTTGTTGAAGTACAAGAAGAATGTTTGTGTTGTTTGGATGGATGTGGATGTGAGAAGGAAAATAGAGAAGATGGATGAAATGCTTGACGGGTTCGTACTTTGTGCGTTGACCAGTCTCAGAAAAAGGTGGGCGGTTGCGGGTTGTGGGAAGAGGAAAGAGAGCACGTTCAACAACGTAATGACGCGTTTATATCTGGAAGTTGCACCTCGGGGTGATTCAGTAACGGGCACACAGCAACCAAGGTATCTAGACCCGAAAGGGAAATGTTTCTATTTTTCAGATGATTTTTTCAGATGAATAATTAGGGTAGTCACTGTCTCCCTAGTGACTGCGATATGTGGGCAAGTGCAGGTGGGCCAGTACGGTTCGAAATACATGTATTTGTATGATGCGTAGTGTAGTTGCCGTACATACATCCCACATACCTGTAGGCATACATACATAATGAATCAGGATATATCCATGTACGTACTATGTACATATAGACAAATTGGGGGATACGTACAGAATATGTAGGTACTGCGCACACAATTCACCCTCTTCCCCCTTTTCCCCTTCCGTCTCGAAAATCTGTTAATTACACCTTATGCCACTACCCGCTCTACCTCACCACCAGGTGTTGCGCCATCCAATTTATCTGTTTGCTATCTATATCTGAGTGATTCTTGATTTTTTTAACCGCTGTCCTCTGGCTACACACAAGTCGGTGTGATTCGATCTCGCGTGTAACCGCCTACTAGGCCATCGTCTCATATTGCCGGGTGCCATCTACTTGCGACGAGTCAACATAGTAGTCGATTGCCCCTAAGCATCCCTTATTCACTATGAGATTTCCACCTCTTTACTAGGACATCCTGGTCCTCTAAACGGGATGTCTTACCGTAAAATTGGACCTGTGCTGATTCATCTGCTGGCCCAATCCCCCTCTAGTTCAAGAGGGAGTACAAGTGTGCAAACCGGGTCGATGCGTTACACACATCTTCCTGAATGCCCAATATAATATATCTCTAGGTCCGGGACTTGCTTGTCCATAGGAAATACATAATTTGGAGGCAACTTGAAGTTCAGCCTCATAGTGACATGTCGTCTTTTCAACGTCGTCATTGTATTGCCGTGTATATTGACTATTGTATTTAGCTGTTGCCCTGGCAATTACAAATTGGTAAACACTCAATGTATATTCTTCTAATAGATTTCCTCTTACCCCCCTAATGCCTTTATTCTAGGGGTAGGGTTTTTGCGAGATAGCATTGTCGTGAACATGTCTAGAGCTGCAATCGCATGGGCTCCTAGGTTGTAGACGGACGTGCTCGGCCGGGCCCTGGGTCTCTTGAACAATTTGTTTCTTTATGCAATGAGGTCATTTAGTACAAGCAGTACAATGTGCAGATTCGTATTTAAGAGTTTTATCACTCCTAGAAAAGGGAATGCTTCACACTATACGGCAACTAGTCCACCTAGAATATTCAGCACTGGGATATCTTATCGCATGATTCCATAGGGTCATAGTAGAGTATCGAAGACTTTACGCAAAGGTTATGATCATAAGCCATACGTGTGGCATGGCGGAAGAGAAAAATTGTGTCCGATATCATTGCAACCTTAGCTAGAAAACTCGTTGGCAGAGGTTTTATTCTAGCTAGACCGAGACTGCAATATAGAGAACTCGGGGAGTGCCCTTTGAAGGTATTCCCTAAATATCCCTATTATATGGTGAAATTCCCTTTTTGAGTTCACGTACGATCTCTGCTGCCTCCTGGGCATTCCTAGCCTCGAAATCATACCTTTTGCTCTCAGTAGCTTTATACACGAGAAGCTATGTTGAATATTAGCATTTATGCCATGCACATGGGTGTAGAATCATATGGGCTTACCTTAAAGTTCGTTGGATGGCGACGCGAAACGCTGCAGCCGACTACGTTACTGAAGTGAACAGTCGTGGTCTTGCCCCCTTCGCGTGTTGCCTTGCCTCCAGAGGATGGCTGAATGTATACATATTCACCATCGATGACGAGTATTCGCTCGTTCATGCCGACAAACCTCATTGGCTGTTTGCGCCAAACCGTATACTTCTTGTATTTCACGTCCCCGCTGCCAGCTTCGTCTTGCATCATGGTTTCCTGAGCAAGTGGATGTATAGTCATGAGCTTTTTCTTCCCCTTTTGGGGTAACTCATTCCATATATGTGGCTTTGGAGAGGGACTACTCGGAGAACCCGTAATCGTCAAACCATCCGTGGCAAATCGGCGACGGTGAAGTTCCAAGTCCATAACATTGCCTATGGACGAGACTGTACGGTCTTCTTTGACTACTGCTCCAGAGTCGGGAAGTTTTAGAACATGCGTGTTCTTATCAAGCTGCCTCTTACGGCAGACCAGATCGAGAACCTCAGCAAGGTACATATCCGTCGTGACATCGAGAGTAACCATCTGCCCAGGAGCAATATCGGACGACATGATACGGACCCGTAAGAGCTTATGCTGTCCTCTGGTTGTGGTCGGCGCCTCCAGTTTTCGCTCGGGCTTATCAGCCAAGGGGGCATCCACTCGGTAGGTGGTGTTGATAATGGGATTCGTCCGCGGATGTGATGCCATTAATGGAGAAACCTGCGGTTGGGGGGTGCTTTTTGGAGTCGTCTCTTCATCCTCTACATCTTCCACTGCGTCCTGCTGTTCGAACTGGGGTGTTTGAATTTGGTTGTCTTGGAAAGCAGCCTCTGAAGCTTGTACTAAGGCAAACTCATCGTAGGCTTTAGATGCCGACCGGGACCTCGCTGCTCTATTATTCGCCGTAGTAAAGGACGTCACAGGTTTTTTACGGTCTAGTGGCTCAAAATCGTCGTCGACCTCACCGCCTTCTTCGACCATCCTCAGTGTCCACCAATTTACGTTCAATTTATCGGCAGGCACTGGGGGCTGAAGCTTTTCGGCATGATATCTCCACAGACTCAAGCCAATTAACTCGGCAACGGTCACTGGCCTGAAGGTTCCGTCTGCCTCTTGAATATTCCGCCGGATGAGAACCTCAAAAGGTTTTTCTGGGTTATTAGAGAATGGAGCATAAATCCTTATTCGAAGTGGATCGGGGTCGCCTTGGCCCGATAAGGACGCGAATGTGTCAAATGGCATAGCTGGCTTGGTTTTCTTCGCCTTTAAGGACTCTGAGAGCAAGCTGCGAGGCTGGACCATGCTTAAGGGCCTGATAGTGCTCATGGGCCGAGGAGGTGGCAGAGCTTGGAGCATCTGTGGCTGTGGTGGTGGCGGCGGCTTCCTTACCGTAGACTGCCGGAGGAGCTGTTTCGGCACGGTGCCGACAACCTGTTGACCAGGGGAGGTACCAACCGGCGGGTTCTCGCCGGTATCCAGAATAGAAGTCGAATCGACACTTGCAACAAAAGCAGAGGAAGTATCGGATGCATCGGAGTTTTCCTCTTCTTCAGCAAGAAGCTCGCTTTCCTGGCGTCTGATACCCTGACTTGGTTCCGCAGCACTTTTAGAATGTGCTTTCGCGGTCCTCGCTCTGGCGGCCTCCCTTTGCTTGTGGAAACCCGAAGCATCGAACTCGTTGTCGGATGACACCTCACTACTAGTGACGGTATCTCGCCGCGGTCGTTCTTTAACGGTTTCCAATGTAGGTTGCGATCCTCGTCGGGGTACTGGAGCAGCGCGAGGAGATGACATGGTAGTGGCCTGCCGAAGATTGGACGACTGAATAGGTGAGGATCCTGCACGACTCCTGAGAGGCATCTTCGCAAATCTTATTTGCTGAGCGGCCCTCTGGTCGGCTTCATCATCACTTTCGTCGCTCAAATCACTACTATCATCCTCTTCCATCTGCTCTCGGCGCCTTTCTCTCCGACGCTTAAGGGCGCTTCCGGGTCCTAATGTGTCTCCCCCACCACCTGTCAACATTCCGCCTTCTTCGGCCTCATCCTCAAGCGTCAATCCAGTGGATCTCGGCGCAGCTTGGAAGTATTCGGAAGCAATAGCAGTAGGTATTGGGGGTGAATGGGTCCGCTTGATGTGTGATGGATTCGATCGCCAGCCAGCGGCTTTGAAAGGAGCGGTGTTAAGGAAATTGTCGTTTATGGTGATAAGTCGCTCGCCAACGCCATCAGCAATCTCATTAAGGTAGCTTGTTCGCAACTGGTACGAAACCAAACTAGGGAAGAACTTGAAGTCAGTATAGCATCCGAAGGTAACTGTAGTGGGGGGAGTTTATCACGTACTCCTCCACATGTATCAGTGACATCGTGGATGGTGTATCGAATTAATCGATAAGAGCGAAGGCATGGATATGGCAATTCTCCTGGGACACTCTCACGGGACATCCATCATGCCCGGGATGGATAAGATGCCAAGATCCCGTAGGTTCAACACATATGCGACAGAACCGATGCGGTTGTCTAATGAGGTATCTTACTAATAGTAGCAAGCTTAATCGGGTTTCCGAAAGATGTTGGCCCCGATTCAAGTCAGGGACGGCTGTATTAGTGGGGGTCACTGCATGGTCTGTGCTTCTTTTGACTCGGTGTGTTCCAATATTTCTGGATTATGTACCTAGGTAGCCAATCAAAAGCCGGTCCTTTTTACATATGTCACTTCCGACAAGAATAACCATTGCCTAAAGAAACATACTAGTTACCATTAAGTTTGTAGGGAAATATACGAATGGATAAGGAATATAGCCTATGTTTAAAGCTAAGTCGGATCTATGGCTAAGAACGAGTCTCAAAGCCCTCCAGATGTATCACGGAGGCGGTTCCTAGGTACATGTACATACGTATTCAGTTCCACTCTGCTACCCAAATTATAACAAAGTGTAGTACATCAAGACAATTCACCGTATGAACGTTGACACATTCGAGTTACTATACCCAAACAGCAAGACGTTACTATGATTTCAATATGCTATGACACGCTGAAAGGGGTTAATATTACTATCTTGCAACGTCCCAATGAAGACTCATAGCTCCACAACGACCAATAAATGAACATCAACACTACATGTAGCATTCACACAGGCCTCACAGAACAGCAAGGGAACTAGCTAGCTATAACCAAAGTAAAAACTTTACTCCAATCGGCTCATTGCCTCGAGCAGGTTTCTTATTTTGGGAATATACATTTCCCTATGCGATACATCATAGGTGCATTGGCAGTGGGGATTCTTAGATTCCCTTATGTTACACGAGATTTGAGCCATGTATCAAGTAAATACCCGCTCAGCAGGTCTTATCAATGAGCTTCCACGTGAGACCAGTACGTCGACGAAACAAACTTGACTTATTCCTCTACCTTTTAGGATTAACCCATTAATAACCAAGAACCGTCCACAATACCAACCCTCCGTGCGAACCATTTCTATAACCATACCTACTCTGCACTATAGCAGTACAATTTAGTCGTGTTTGCCTGACCCATTTAGGTCTCCGTTCCCATTGACGTGGACTCGGTACCCTTCCGGATACCCGCTATCCGCCCACTCCTTGAAGCTCAACCCCTTTGCCGCACTAGGCATTTTCACCACGAGAGGCACTTCGGCATCTGGCCGACCAGTAACTTCTTCCTTGTGAATCAATCTCACATGAGTCAACCTTTCAAACCCAACGCTCTCATATAAGCGCAGGCCGGACTCCGAAGCCTCCGTGTATATCGGGAGGTCGAGTTTCTCCGCGATATCGATACCCCATTGCATAAGCAAGCGTCCGATGCCACGGCGCTGGTGCTCCGGGTCGACAGCTATCACACTAAGGTCTTACCCCTTGCATTAGCGAAAACATCAGAGCTTGGGTTCACCTCGTTCTGCCACGAACTTACAGATGTATCGGTGCTGTTTTCCAAATAGCTGGTCTCTGATATCCCACATGGAATTCAGGATGCCTTCACATCTCTTTTTCTCCTCTCCCTCTAACCACGGTATTCCCGCAGGCCGTTCCCAGCCGTTGTCTTTTCCAGGTCGCCAGAATATATCCCAGCTGGCCATCCCCACAATATTTCCCGTATCAGTGTCGAGGCATTTGGTTGTGTAGCCTATCCTGTCGTGGGACCACCACTGTTTGGTCCCTTCGGTATGGGCCTTTCTATCCACTCCTCTGGGATAGAGAAAGTCGATAATGGGTTCATTTTTGAAAGCAGCAAAGTATACATCATATACCGGTTCGATATCGGGCACCCGGGCAGGGAGAACGACCAAAGGCATGTTTTCGTATGGATTTCTCACTGCATAAGGTAGTAATTCTCGATTTTTACAGCCAGAGGCAACGCTTATTTTTTTTTTTTTTACAGCTCTACGATCTTATAGGAGGGGCAGAGCCCGGACTAGAAATCGGAATTTGTCAAATCACACAATAACGGAAGCTATTAAATTTCGTTCGACACCATACCTGCCGGCACCGGTTAGAGCGCATTACTACGGTGCTACTTTGATGGTGGGTCTCGTCGTGCGCGCGAATGATCTTATCAGATCTAATTCGATCTATCCCGATTTGCAACCTCGTTGAGTTTCCATGGCACAATACAACCCTCGTGGAGCTAAGTTACGTACCTACTTAATATCGCTCGTCTCCACTACGCTGGGAAATGTTCTGCCAATACTGAGAGAAGCCGAGGGAACTGTTACAGATACGTATGTAATAGGTAGAACATTGATATTTACGTGCGCTACTTTTCTTGACATATGAAGACGCAAAATGCGAACATCTTCATTAAAGCAGGTCTAGATTTAAGACGAAATTTTCAGCTGTTTCCAACTTCCTTTATTTATATATGGTGTGACATGTCCTAATTTGCGAGTCCTAGTGTTCGGCACCTAATCGGCATCTTAGCTCTGTCAAAGCGGGTGAGTGGAAAGTATCTAGAACTTGACATACCTATCTACTTTGGACCTTGAAACATAGAGCTAGTCATGCGTGATTAAAAATGATTAGCCGCGCCAAACTGCTTCGATGACGGCGAAGAAATCCGTAGGGTTGGCTTTCAAATTGGACACTTCGAACCGCTCGTCAGCATCGCGGAAGATCCTTGCCCATGCGTCGACTGGGCGTTCTTTTCCATTGAATAGCGCCATCAGCCTCAGGTCCGTGGCCGAGCCCATCTGCTGGATCGAGCGTGGCAGAGGCGGTCCCTCACTCTCACCTCGATCGCCAATGTATTCGAAGAGGATAACACGAGCGCCCGGTTTAAGAGACGGAATTAGCGCCCGCAGTATCCTAGATGACTCGTGGTCCGGCCAGTCGTGGAGAATCATCTTGAATATGTAAAAGTCCGCCTGGACGGGCTGGGGTTGGAAGAAGTCATGTTCCACAAACGACACCCGGTCTTTGACATCTTCCGGAAGATTCGCCTCGAACACAGGCTTTACTTTCGGTAGATCCTGAACTACAATAGAGAGTTCTGGGAACTTTCGCGCTAGAACTATAGCATCGTGACCCGCAGAGCCGCCGACCTAGTTGATATTAGTTCCATGCTTCGTTACACGGCGTGGAATATCCAGAAAACGATTCAGCGGCTGAAAAGACTCACATCAACTACTGTCGCCTTCCCAACGGCCTTCCAATCATGAGCATGAAGTACTACAGTGTTCGGGTTAGTAGGTGTTGATCATTGGTGGTAATTGGGAGGGCTCAGAATAACAATATTCGTCTTAAAAGCCCATATACCAGGAATACCATTCCACCTTGATACGCAATTGAATAAAAAGTAGTGGACTTACCGAGTTCTTCCATATGGAAAATTTCCTTTATATAGCGCATGAACTCAACAAAGTTCCTCTGCCGCCAGCCCTTCTTCTCTCCCTCGCCATCGTTCTCGAGTAGATCCCAAGAATTCTCATATCCACCAAATTGGCCACCTTTATGAAACAGGGCGAATGCCGTCTCATTCATATTCTGCGTTAATTCCGGCTTCCCACGGCTATACCTGTTCAGTGCTTCATTCAAGATCATCGTCGGGGCACCGGCATCGTCTAGGATTGTGGAGACGAGGGCCCTTAGCCCCGAAGAGCGGGCCAGCGCTGCCGACCGAGAGTTATGTCGAATGCGCGATGAAGACTTGCCAGGTTCCGTCTCCTCGAAAATGCGGAGGCTCACGGCATGTTTCAGAATCCGCTTGACGACGTCTTCGGGGAGAGAAACCCGTTGCGCGATTTCGGCATACGAGGCCGAACCGTCTAGGGGGACGGCAGACCAGAAATCGAAGTAATTTAATACGTTGAGAGCCGCCGCATCAGGTAAGGCCTGTAAAAGTCAGGTAAATGGCTAGGGGGCCCTGGCTCCTAGGGTGCTCACATTGTGGACGTAGTTGAAAATACTCTCACTTGGACCCTGTGTCAGATACCACATATCTGTCAGGGCATCCAATAAGTGCTGGCGGGTCATAAAGATCTCCGCTGATAGATTGCTGTAGCTGGTTGGGCTATCCGCAGCAAAGGTGGGCTTTGGAACATTGTTCTCCTTGAGATATCGGGTGAATGTCTCGGAAAGCTCCGTGATCTTCGCTGCGAGGCTGTTGAGCGTGGGTTGTGGCTCCGCCATTGCGTAGATTGGTTAGATTATACTGTCTCAGATTTGAAGGATACACCAAAACGAATATTATTTAGAAAACAAAGGACAGCCAGGACGTGGGAGCTCGCTGCTTTTCATACTAAACGACCAACTTCAAGACTATTCAGACCCTTGCCTCGTATAGAAGGTGATTCGGCGGCCGGAGCTGCATCTTGCAGGCATGTTTGTGAGTGTTAATACTTGGCGAATGTACTAAGTAAGACTCGCGATTCCGCTCGGCGACTTCTTCCCTATACTAAGAAGTGCTACAGTGCGATGTGAGCTGATTGATTAGATTAGATGATCTTATCAATCTGATCCAAATCCTTCAAGGGTCCACAGGAAGCACCCCTCCGTTCATGGCCAAGCCTTTTAATGGTAAGCAAATACGTAAAAGCGTTGATTTTGAGAGAGAAACTCCGGTAGATCGTAGTTCTAATTACACACCTTATGTATGGCGACAGATCCTTTCCCACTGATTTGACCGTGTGCCTCGGTAAGCTACCCAGTTAACTAGGTACTCTGGCCAATGAAATTTACCTGCCTACCTACATACATGTACATGAGATGGTCCCCGTACTTCCCGAAAAGAGTTGAATTTTCGTCTGGCCTTTGCGCTGGAGGCTCGACAACTTGCGATGCTATAAACACAGAATGATATCATAATACACCTAGTTACCCGCGCGGGCTTGATTTATCTTCTCTCTTTGGAGCTCTAAATGAACTTCATGTCCTTCGTTGTTGGTCTTGATTGGTTTGTTCCAGGCACATTCTTGAAGCACAAAAGTTCCGTGTTTGGACCGCCATTAAGCGCCATATATGTACCTGTCTAGATATACACCATACTACATTTAGGCAATACACTGCATTTTCAGCTCGATCGCTGGCCCGGGTTTGGGGTTTCTAGTTAGCGCGCCCTGAGGAGGGCTGTCATCCTTTAGTCGCTAACCCCACTTATTATAATATCTCGAAGAGAGCTTCGTAATGTTCCAAATTTTGGCACAGTAGAAGGCCATAGTATGAACCTAGCGAGGTTAGAAATATGGCGTTGCTTAGGCTTCATGTAAGTACGGGTAACAGTCAGCAGTCACGAAAAGCAAGTTGACGTGTAGAGGTCAGAATTGGATTGTTACTTTCCATTATCACTAGACTGATTGCTGGTGTAGTGGTAGGTAGGTAGGTATTTGAAAACTACCACCTACCTAAAGAGATGGTTTCCCATAATGACATGTGACGTTATTTACCATCGCCAAAAGGAAATTGGCAGCACTAAGATGAAATATCTTACGTAAATTTTCTTATGATACAGAGGTGGGTATACTTCCATGAAACAGACACGAACTTTAAGCTTCTATAAAAACAGGTGCTAGGTGCTATTTTACAATACATAAGAGGCATTTAAGACATACTCCCGGTTGAATCTTTAAATTCCCCTATATAAGTGTGATACCAGCTAATGAAGTGGACTTCAAGTTGGTGTCCCATTCGGGAAGTCACCGGTCTCCAGACGAACGAGCGATAAACCCAAGATCAATCCGGCGAGCTCCATCTGTGTAGATAGGTTTACAGAGTACCTAATCGACCGAGAAATCTCCCCTCCCCTCCCTGTAACAGCTAATTTGAATGTATGCCTTGGGCGGCCTTCTGGATGTATTCGTTGATAAGTTCGCTGTTACAGGCGTTATGCTTTAATATCTCATGCCTCAGATATAGGACTTCTTCCTTTAACTCACTAATACTAGCCAATAGGGATCGATTCTGTTGCGCCAGCGCCCTCTCGCGTTCTTGGAGTTCGCATTGGCTCAGTTTGGCCTTCTTCCGGCACCTTCGACGCAGAAAGTCAGCAGTTATCCTTTGAAGCGCAAAACGGGGCCTTACAGACATGCGTCTCATAACTTCTAGCAAAGAATTTTTGCTCGGAAAGAGAAAGACACAGTTGCTCTGGATTTTTGAACTGGAGAAGGAAAGGTTAGGCTCCGAGAGCTTTAAACATACTTGGCCGCAGCCATTCTATTGCGCTCGCGTTCACTCGACGTTTTTGTCTTGTTTACGCGATATGGCCGGCTGCTTGAGCTAGCCGACGAACTGCTGTGCTTTATGGATCCGCTTCCTGATAATGTCGATCCGTGTCTGCTGGTTTCTGCTGTTTCGATCTTCGGAGACAATGCCACGGATTCGGGGGTCTTACCGGATTCGTTGAAGGGGGATAGAAAGGGATCTGTCCACATCGATTCGATGCTATCACTTGACACCCTATCATGAGGATTATCCTGATATAGTGTCAGTCGGACCTTACTAAAGACATGTATAACAAACATAATCAAAGCAACCTTCGAAAAGATTACTTGGAGCCTCCACCGCTGAAGGAGTGCTCAGTCCGAGGAATGACTCTGATGGCCCAGAGCATAGTCCATTCGGTTGAGGGTCAGTTGGAATAGGAGGGGCAATGTTATCGGATAAGGTGATGTCAGACATCTCCACGCTGTTGGGGGGGTTGTCGCAAAGGTTCTCCTGGGTTGTGTTCTCGCTAGAGGCGTCCTCGGGGGGCAATTTCTTGCCTAGCGCTATGACGAACATACTCTTCCAGCTCTCAGCCATCGTATAATGAAGCCAGTTGAGTGGTCCCTGAATCATGTCACGTGCGGGATTGAAACCAGGTGGAAACTTGAAAATTGAAGTACTGAATGGGTAGGTGTGAGTGAAGTCTTCGAGAGTGCTTTGCCTTGTGAATCCTCTCCCAGCTTTTCTAGACAATTTGCGTTTAGATATAGACGTCTAGGCTTTTTTATACAGTCGTAAACACAGAAAAGTTGGTTCAAACCTCCTAAAGACGAATAGTGAATGGCAAAGGACAAGGATTGTACGGCGGATCCATTAGGCAAGACACCGACATATCCCCCTGTCACTTGGCACGGACTTCGAGCCGTCTTTACATCTTATTGGACAGCGGGATAATTGACACGGCACATTTGGCGTGGGCTATGTGCAGAACGACGACATTCTGCAGCTCAACTCTAGCGGAGAACTGACAGTTGACGATTTGGAGGCAACAATCGGCAAATTTAGCAGGGGTGAGATAGGCTCGGACAGGTAACCGAAAGGATACTGACCTAAGAGACTTTTAGCACAGCATCATTTCAAGTCACAGTATTATCGAAAACAGGCCACTCTGAAGTCTTGCGTAATTAGATGTCTGAATATAGTCGAAAGCAACACATACCAGAGTAACATACCTATAACAGAGAATTTTAATAGGTCGATCGCTAAAAAGAAATCGAGCGGGTAGAGTGGGATTTATGTATTTGATCAGTCGATTTGACTCCGTAGCTCTTGCGTGATAGCTTTACTTCTTCTATGAGCCGCTCTAGAGATCCTTTCGATCTTTTATGCCTACCTAGGCAGGTACCTAATATTTTCTGCAAGATAGAATGGACCTATAGGCCGTCTCGTATTATATATTCCTCGGGAATGTGCATGGCTAGGTTCGGCCTTAAACAACCCTACAGCACGCTGCTTCGCCTACGGTCTCCCCGATCTTAATTCAATGCTATTGGTTGGGAGATTGTCAGATCCTTACTTAGATGGAATGGAGACAATATTATCTGCAGTGTAACCTAGAGGATTATCTTGCCACGCCGTAGCCATGGCCCCGGGAGACTGGCACCGCTTCTGACATCCCAATCATACTAAACACTTAGGCGTCCTAATTGGAGCAACACGCACGCAGAAGTGACGCTTGTTACACGTCAGAATCTTGAAGAATGACTTCGACGAATTACGCTCCTATCCTCCCGGCCCTACCTCCGGGGCAGGACGCTGACACTTTCTTCCGTAGTGCTAGGCGCCCCAATGTTAATATCGCGTGCGAATCGTGTCGAAAGTCTAAGAGTCGGGAAAGTTACATCTATCCTTTCGTGTGTTACCCAACATATTAACTTTGTATACAGTGTGATGGTGTCCGGCCAAAGTGCTCCGCATGTGTCAAAAAGGGGCGCACCTCTTGCGTCTATTCCGAGAGACGTGATGCAGCGAATAGTGCAACCGAGTTGGTAGAGCTCCTTCAGTCGCTACCGGAGGACCGCGCACTAGAGCTCCTTAAAGGCTTGAGAGAGAAAGGCGATGTCAACTCTGTGCTTTCCGAGTTCAGGGGCACTCCCCTCGCAACTGGCCGGGTTCATCCCAATATTGAGTCCGAGTTGAAGGCGAAATATCCAAATGCGTACCCGCCTTTGGAGCAGATAGTCCCATCTGTCTTAGCTGCTAGTAATCTACTAAAATCTGATTTCAGCGTGTCGTCAAGTGGCGAAGAGTAAGTGTGTTCAGGGCACACCTGAGGAAATGTTGCGTCAGAAGCTAATCTCAAATGCCCCAAGTGTACCCCCCGATATGAAGCATACTCAGGTTGGCAGGTCCAATATTGACCGCAGTACCGCTACCCCTATAGATGTCGACTCAGCCGTCAGCCATTTCCGTTTGCAGCTACCCATTAGCCAGGAGCCGGATCACTTCGATACCCGCTTGCGGGATCTCAGAATTGGCTTCTGGACTGAAATAGGGGTCACAAATGAATTTGCTGCTCAAGTCATCTCTCTTTACCTGAGGACAGACCATCCGCTTCTGGGGCTCTTCGATCCAGATCTCTTCATTACCGATTTAATTAACCAGAAGAGCGGTTTCTGTTCTAGGTTCCTAGTCCATAGCTTGATGTATTTGGGTTGCGTAGGTACCAACGATGATTATCTAAGCAAGGAATAGTTATCTGACAGGAATCCTCTAGCAAATGTACAGCGCCTTTGACAAATCTGCGAGTAAGCTAACTCAAGATTTCTCCCAAGAAGCCGAGAGGCTTTGGGAGGTCTCGAGACTCCAGGACTCGTACCTTACGATGGCGGGCGCAGTTTTATTAAGTCTATCTTTGATGGGAGGTGGTAGAGATCATGGAGTGCTCAAGTACGCCAAAGAGGCCGCGGAAATGGGTATCCGACTAGGCCTCTTCGAAGATGGAGCCGCTGACACGAGACTTGATATTGACCAGTTTGAAAAGGAGAAGATTGCTAGCTACTATGCCGCGTGGGGCACATTCAACTGGAAAACGTAAGTATATCCTGTGAACCTATCGTCGCCGGAATTTCAGACTCACGTAACAGGCTTATTTCACTATTCTACAGGCAGCCCGGATCGGGCGGTCCTATGGTCCTTCCAAAAGTACCGATACCGGGCGATCAGAATCTGACTGCTGAGGCCGCGCCGATATCCAGAACGGCCTCGACAGTAGGTGAGGCACTTATAGGGAAAACCTTCCCTGCGCTGTGTAATTTCTGGCGGATAATCCACGGAGCACTATGGATTTATTACCCGGGTGTAGACGGTCCTCCTGAGCGCTTTAAGCTCGATGTCGCCGAGAACAAATTCCGTGAATTGATCACTTGGACGAGCTTTCTCCCGAGCTGTCTGTTACGGCGGAAAGATAGTCCCCATCACGTAGCAGTGTTTCAGTACGTATCTGGTACCATAGTCTGGTAAGCTCGTGTGGGACCATCGTGCTGACCAACTACAGTATATGGTTTCACGCTGCCGTTCTTGACATCTTTCGACCATTCATTAAGGAACAAGCGAAGGAACGTCCTCGGTTGAAGACATTTTCCGCCCAGGATACTAGCCCCAACGCGGTGTTTGCTGCATCGGTTAACCAGCTTAAGCGTCTTATTGTTGACTATCGTACGAATTACGAAACGTCCGCATATTCGATTCTCTGGCACACAGGGCTGCTTTATTTGGCTAATGCTATGCTAGAAGACGGTGAGGATCCTCAAACGCGCCTTTACTTTCTCCTATGTGTCTACGGCTATGAGAGATTGAAGCGTCCGTACCGCATATCCAGAGTGATTGTGCAAGGATTGCTCTCCATGATGCTACGGGATACCGATATGTCTAGCAAGGAAGCCCGAAAGATCATGGATGACTTAGGAGAAGGTGGTTGGGATAAGGTTACAAAGGAAGTCGACGAGAAGATCCGTGCAACCTTCATGGTCGATCTAAATCTGGCTGACAAGGACCCGGAGCGGGCGAGGGTTGAAAATATGGCAGAAGAGTTTGAGAACATGGCGCTTTTTCAAGATTTCCTGAACCGGGACAAGATGGAGATGTGAAGTGATGCTTTATCTCTTGTAAATTTGGAATCGAATTCTCTTAAAGATAAGCTATATACTTCATTCATGCATATAATGGTATAGAGAGATAAGGTATGCGTCTAAACCTGACTCTCTCTAATAACGGTATAAACAAGCTTATCGATTAGCTTGATGACGCCACAATTAGCCATACATAAGGCTTCAAACCTCTAACAGGTACCTATCTATGTACCTACAGTACAAAACCTAGTGGTACATAGGATTGCATCATCGGCGATTTCTAAACTCACAAACTTCCACTTCGCTTGGTGACAATGGGTCTCGTCGACTACTCAGACTCGGAATCCGATACCGAAACCGTCACGAAACCCGCACCCGCGCCACCAGCGCAATCAGCACCGGCAGGGAGCGGCAAGAAGCCCTTCCAAAAGGTAGTCGATCGATCGAAACCAGGCAAGATCCTCGTAAACCTCCCGCAAACCTCGAGTCGCGACGAGAGCAAGACCACAGAAGGAGGCGATGAGCCACCTCCAAAACGCGCGAGGGTAGCCGGTAGAGGAGGCGGCGCGTTTAGCGGTTTCAATTCCCTCCTCCCGCCCCCAAAGAATGTCGGGAGGCCTGCCGTGGCAAGTAGTAGCGGGAAGGCCGCGCCGAGACCTGGTATCAACTTAAAGACGGGCGCTGCTCCAGGTTTCAGTAGAGAAACGAATGGGGAGTATGAGGGGGGCGCGAACGACACAGCCATGGGGAGCGAAGATGCGGACTCTCAGACAAAACAACCCTCTATCCCGGCAGAGCAGAAGCCAGCGGAAGAAGTGAAGCTGGTTGGCAAACCCCTGATGTTCAAACCGCTATCTGTATCCAGGAAACCTGGCAAAAGGAGCACAGCAAAGGCTACAACGAAGCCAAAGACGACCCCTACGGGATCTGCTGCACCAGTTTCCTCGGAAAGCGAAGTATCACAAGCAAAAGAAGAAGAGAAAGAAGCAGGCCCGCCCCCAAAGAAGCAAAAAATATCGCTATTCTCTATCTCCGACGAGCCCAACGACGAAACCCAAGATGAAGCACCCAGCAGCAGCAACGGCGTCTACGAACCCATGTTTAACACCGAAGACGCCTCAACAGCCGACGAATTCGCCGCCTACGACGCGCAGTTCGCAACCAGCATACCCAACCCCTCCCACTCCCAATCCTCATCCTCAGCCCCTCCTCCTCCAGCAGCAACCTCACACACGCCCAGCAACGCCGAATCCCTCGACGCCATCGCGTCCTCCATGAACCTCTCGGCAGCAGCGCGGCGCGAGCTTTTCGGACGGTCGGGCGACGCGTCAGCGCTCTCATCGAGCCGCATCGTCAACTTCGACACGGACCGCGAGTACGCGCACAACGAGATGCTGCGGGCGTCGGGCCAGCTGCAGCCGACGTACAACCCAGTGCGCGCGCTCGCCCCCGGAAAGCACAATTTGCGCCAGCTCGTCACCCAGGTCCAGAACCAGCGCGAGGCTTTGGAGGAGAGCTTCGCCAAGGGCAAGAGCAATCGCAACGAGGCGGGGTCGAAGTATGGATGGCGGTGAGTCTTGGGCTTGTTTCGGGTTTGGTTGGGTTTGGCTTGTGCGAAGGGGAAGGGCGTGTACGTGTGTGTGTGTGTGTGTTAGTAGGAGGGAGAAGAAAACTAGGAGTCAAGGATGGCGTTGACTTTGGGACAACGAAAAATACCAAATTGCATTGCATGGACCGGCGTTCACTAAGGCATTTCAATCGAAGTTTCATTCTCGAAGAAGATATCCTGAATATTTATTTGCTTGTCCATTCTCATCATGCCCGGTGAAATAAAATAAAGTAAAGTAAGCCAATACAAGCCTCCGTAGGTATACATAACTCCTTTAATGCAATGGGTATCTAGGTGTGTATGTATGTTTAGGTCTGTCTAACCTAGGTAGTTCTGCCCGCAGTGCCTGATTGCTCAGCAAGTCTCTACGGCCGCCGTCCGGCCTTGGTTCCATCCGTCGCCCTTAAACAGGAATCCCCATTCACCCCTCGTTATCGGCGAGATGTCTTCGTATCCGTTCGGCGTCATAGGCCCTAGCCTCTGCGACTGCCTGGTGTCGCACGGCGACAGCAACTCGTCTATCGACGCCCCGTTCCAAAACGAGAGCCCCTGAATCGGTCGCGCCGTACGTTCTTCCTCTTCTCCGTCGCCGTCGGGTTCTTCCGCGGCCAGGTTATCGATTTTGATCTCCAGTTCCGTGACCTCCGGGCCTTGCGCCTCCCCGGTCTCAAGCTTGTCTTTGCTCTTGCCTATTTGCGGCACAGGGATGGGCACAGTCTTAGCCTTGGGCTTGAAGATGCGTGTCGTGGTCGCGGTCGCTAGTTTTATGTTTAGCTTTAACACGGGTGTGGTTTGCGACTTCGGAGGGGTCTTGGGCGGCGGTGGCGTGCCGATCTTGACCACGGGTCTAGCTTCGCGCTCGCGCTCCTCTTGCGTCATTTCGAACGCACCGGTGCGCTCGGGGCCGCCGTACGCGCGTCTATACATGCTCTCCACGTCTCTGAGCGCACGGGCGTTGACACCGAGCCAGTCATAGCTCCGGTAGAGGTCTGATCTCGACACAGGCCGTCCTCCGTTAGCAAGGACAAGGCGCCGTAGAGAGTCCACTGCGTCTTCGATGCGTGTGCTATCTATGATTCTAGGCGTAGGCGAAGCAAGGGGTGAAGAAATACCGCTGCTATTTATAGAGCGGGCGTAGGCCGCAAGGGCGGCCTTGAAGGTGTATAGCCTGTCGAGGCCTAACAATGTTAGACCCTCGGACGAGAAGAGTACCTCGTTTTGCAGTATACTCCTTCGTACCAGGTCCGCGTTCAGGCCACACGCAGATGCAGTCGTTGCAGGTGGTAACCAACCCGTACCGATGCGGAACTTCTTTTCCGCTTTGAGGATGGTGGTCCGTAACGTTTTGTCCGCTTTGGGTGAGAGTAATCCAGTGTACACCAAGCGAATGCCAAACTCATTCGGCCCCTGACCTACGGAGGCGGCTGAAGATGCTGTGGCGATGCTGGATGGCGTGGCGGGCGTCATAGGCATTGGACTGCCGGGTGTTGGAGGAACAGCCCAGCGACGTGGGCTAACTAAGGGTTCAGAGGGTGGAGGAGGGAAGGTCGGAGTGCTTGCGTTGGATACAGTGTCTGACGCTGTAGATGATAGGCTAGATGTAGAGCCGCTTGTTCCCCTTCGGACTAGTTGTCTTAGTCCAGCAACGGGCGAGGTGAAGCGAGTGGGAGACGCAAGTCCCGGTGTAAGTGGAGGTGAGGTTGGTGTCGGACATGGTGGAATTACGCTTGGAAGTTGATAATCCTTCCGTACGACGACTAAGGTGATGTGCAGGGCTTTCCTCGCAAGCCTCTTAGACGTGTATTCTAATGCGCCTGTCAAGTGAGAGGGAAGGTTGTAGGCATCGAGGATTGACGGCCCCGCCTCTAAAGGCGAGGAGATGCGTTGCTTCGATAGCGACATGACGACAGCCGATAGCAAGGCTACTCAATAGACGCACAATAGTGCCCTCAAAGAAATCAATCAAAGAGGCGGTGCAGAATATCTTCAACTGAGAATAGAAGATATGGAGTATGGAGATCGGATATCTTGTCTTCCGGCAGCAAAGACTTGGATTTAGATATGGAAGGATGATCTACCGGAGTTTAAAAGAAGTGAAGACTGGCATGTATATACTGTAGATATATCACGATGCCAGGGAACCCTTGAAATAGAATCCAAAAACGGAAATGAGGGTGAAGTTAAGAAAAGAAAAGAAGGCTTGCTACAGGATGAAGGTGGATATAAAAAGTTGGGCGCTTCGAAACATGAAACAATGAAACGCTGAAACAAACGTAGGTAAGTAGGGTCTCTCTCGAATCTGAGCCCCACGAGGCGTTCGTGGGATTTGAAGAAAGGGGGGTTGCTCATCTAGCGATAATATTGGTGCTTTGTTTACCATCCCTCCCTCCCGTTTTTTATGATTTCTATATTCGGACTTCTTGAAACTTAGCGTCAGGCTCACCGCACCCACCCTGCTTGGCTGGTAGTGGTCAGCTCCTCATCATTGTGCTTCGTTTCAAGACGGAGACGTGTATGTGATTTGTTGACAGGCCTACCTGCATGTCACACGCAACCACGCTTTAGATGCAGCTGCATCAACTTCAGGTGTGGGTAGGGCTTCTCACCGTTGAAGAGGCCTTGGTTTCTTTAGACCTTCCAATCAGCCCTAGATTTCTATTTTCCATGCAGGTATATGCTGTTGTGATAGTTGGTGTGCCGCAACCTGCAGCTCACAGCGAAGAATATCCCTCCAACTAATTGTCCGGATTTGGAAATCTTGAAAAATCGACCAATCAGAGCCCAGTAAATCCTCCCCCGCATCTTGCATCGGCGGCTACAGTGACCCAAATATAGATGCCGGCCCCGGCACCCGTCCAATAGACTACACGTGCTAGAGCCATTCTGGCTAGGTCCCGAAATACTCCTCCTGCTAGGGTATGTAGAATCCAAAAATAGATTACATGGTGCTTTTTGGTTAGGGCTGCTTAATATCGGCTGATGAGTTGACAAACAGGACGGCATCGAAAATAGGCCTCTATAGTACGTACCTAACTCATAAAGACATACATGTACTCTCACGAGGAGTAGTAGTAGTAGTAGTAGTAGTAGTAGTAGTAGTAGTAGCAGAATAAGGAGAGAAGAGTGAGAGTGCGATTGTCAGATAGCCTTACTAAATAAATACCGCAACATCTGTTACTATTACGACGCATTATCGAGTGTTGTACGGTATGAGCCGATTACTTAAGACCCCGTGAATTATACTAATTAGGTGTACCTAGTCTAAATCTGCAACCCCCTTGCAGACGGAAACAATATCTAGCACCGAACCAAGGGGCATCACCACATTCTAACCTTGCACTTGCATTTCGTCAATCGTCAATTGTCAACAAGAACGGCCAATCAGAATCGCCTTCACAACCGCACTCGAGCGGCTCCTTGAGACTCCGAGAAGAAAAGGACGCAGTTCTTCGTAGTCATTTGCCATTCCATTCCCTCTGTCTCTTCATGTGCCTTTCATCACGGCGTTTGGATACTAACCATCTTATCAACTTGAACCTAACAGCCGGACCCCCGAGCGATTTCTGATTTGGTAGGCCGGCAGATATTTTTAGGTGACTACGTCTTTTAGCATTCCCGGCATATTCAAGGCATTATCTCCAACTACTGCGTATCGCAATCAAATCATTGTTTTATTTCCCCTTCGCCTTGCTGCAACTCCTTCACATAGGCATAAGAAAGCTCAAGTATTCTGCAATAAAGCAAACGTAGGACGGCGAATCTATAGCCGTAATACTTGCCTAATCATTGGGATCATCCATCATTCCGCATCGTGAGGATTGCTATGCAGTGAACCATAAATCGTACAATCGGGTGCCCTGCTTGGCCATTCACCTGGCCAAGCCATCTTCGTTCGCGGCAGTACCAAAAACAATGCAATTGTGAAGTACCATTTCCTTCATCCCTTAAGACGCCAGCCACGCCAGTGCTATGCATTAACCCTAGTTTACCTATTCCTCTATCCGAACCCCCGATCATCGAATCTTTATCATTACGTGTGTGTCGCGACTTGGTCGGTCATCTCCCTGAAGCCTGCGAGGTTTCCTTTAGACTAAGTCACGGTCGATTTGCATGCTGAGATCAGTCAAATTATCCATCTGTTCCGAAGAGCCGACTGACTGCTCCCAATCTTGACCATGTCAGTCATAGTCCATGGTAGCGGTGGTAGAGTCGCTCCACATACCGGAACCATCCTCTTCAATCTCGTCGACTGTAAGTCGATCCATCGGTTCCAGAACAGCTAGAGCCCGGTTAGCATGCAAAGCGCCAATCAGATAGCTTAGTAATGGAATGATTCATACCTTGGCAAAGCTCAGAATACTGCGCTTCGAGACCATCGTTCATTTCCTCGTCAATATTGAAATACGCTTCGCACTTCTTCACAACGCGATCCAGAGGTAATACCGTGTATCTAGCTGCTTGTGCTGCGCGAACGACGTACGTATCTCGTAGATACTCAAGACAGGAGACTGCTAGACGCCTGGCCGCGGAGTTAATGGCTTGGGATCTGTCAAACCCACCATTGCTCTCCCCGAACACAGGCGAAGGCCCATGCTTGAACAATTTCTCATGTAAGAAGTTATCCACGTCATCGCTAACTGCCTGATCGATATATCCTAGCAGTCCTGGGGCCCACTTCGGAATATTCTCCAAGCTGTGCAACTGGATCATTTCATTCGTCTCACCTGTGTTTCGTGCCCCATCGAAGATATCTCGTTGGAATTCGAAAAAAGATCGGCCTTCCGTGTTCTGCAAATTCTTGCATTGATGGGAGATCCAGTTGATTAGGCGATGGACATTGTCGGCATTGGTACTGTAACGGCAATAGATCACTGCAACGCGCAAATAAGGCGATACTGCATGGGAAGTAAGGTCGCCAGTGATACCAAGTCGTAGCGTCAGGTATACCTTCTGGTCCATCAAGGTGCTAAACCCAATAAGGCGTTTAATTATAGAATCGGTAGCCAGAGGGTTCTGGTTGATAGAAATCAGTTTTTCTATAAAGATGTTCGACTGGCCCCTACTCCAGTCCCTGTGTAGTATATTGACTTCGCCGACTGTGAACGGAATTGGCTCATCTCGGAGCGCTAGTAACAGTCGGCCGCGAGCTTCCTCGGCGAAATTAGCTTGGCCTAGAACTGGGTCTATCACAGTCAGGAGCTCGTCAATAAGTGCGATGATGTTCTCGTAATTGGGAGGTCTCGCTGATCTTCTCGACACCATAGTTAATAATCGAGCGTATTGACTTGGAGGATCTAGAACCTGATCTACTGCAATCACCATCAGAAGTTTAGCCAAGAAATCTCTGTCCAGGAACATGGATGCTTCAAGGCGCCCTAGTTTGGCGAATTCAAGCATGGTCCCAAAGCATTCGGGCCACGAATTAATGCGCTGATGGAATGTTTCCCAAATATTTTGGAAAAGATCCAGTGTTGAATCCATTACACTTGGATGCCGTCTTATCACCGTGACATCGTCGCCATCAATAGGGCCGTACTCGTCCGGGTAAGCAGCTTTGATGATGCAGAGGACAAGTATCAGTATCTCTCCTATGTCCTGACGCACTCTGGGATCCGAATTCTTCTGCAAGAGCATGCGCAGGGCATCTTTGTGACGCCTGAAATAGTTAAAAAAGGAGAAGCAACACAGGTCACATCGTCGACAGACAATGATCAAGAGGGTCTTGAGGTCGTCATAGTTTGGGAGATCCTTACCCCGCGAGGCTATTTGATCCAAGTGACCAAGTGCTGTTTGCATCGCTAGGTTTTCCTTCCTGTGTTCCCCGGAACACTTAGTATTCCACACATTCGCAAGAACTTTGTACACGAAAGGTAAGTGGGCTGGATCGTAAAGACAATGACGCTGGATTATTGACCAATTGTCTTCCTTTACCTGATACTCGAGGGATTGCGGAAGAGCACACCGGAAGGGGCCTGTTTGACCTGATAGTTTCAGCATTTCTTGCTCCTTGTGCAAGGAGGAGGACCGCTGGTAGAATAGCATATATGCGCTATAGACTTTCTCATATGGAGTACCAGACTCAAATTGTGTTCGGTAGTCTTGTCCTCCAAAGCAAGCGTTCTCCATCTGTGAGGGATCCCATGACGTAACTAGTTCGTCGTTGAACTCAACCCAGGTTGGTGTGTTGCTCATTGTTGGCCTTTCCCGGATGTACGAATAGTAATGCCCGGATTCCGCGGTTCCGGAATGAACTAGGATTCCCACTAGTTCAAACATGTCTGGCTCGCCATTACAGGAAGTATCGCTCAGGTGCTCGATAGTATATGGTTGCATATCGATCTTGGTGGGGAATGGGAAGTAGTCATTGATCTTGCTGCGCGTTAGAGTTCTCAAATTGAAGTCGAATCTCTTCAGGTGAAAAATCAGGTTATCCGGGATATCTTTGAGACATGCCCTTTTAACCGCGTCCACGTGCCGGTCGCAATCGGAACACTTGTATTTATTGTCTCCTTCCATAATCTCACCATCCACGTAGGCCTGAAGACTTTCCTCGAGACTCGCTTTGCCTTTGATATCGCACTGGATTGCAGAGAAGGGCTCAATGCGCTCGGAGATGTGTTCACATTCCTTGGACTTCACCTGTTGAACTAATTCACCCCCATATATCGACCTAAGGCTTTTCTTGTCGCTTTCCAGCGGAAGTTGTGCTTCCCATCGATCAAAGAGGAGACTATAGAACTCGTCTACGTCCATCTGGTTATGTATGTCAATGGGAGTCTCGTCGTAAGTCATGATTCGCCCTACACAGGCCTGTGGTTCCACAAAACGCCGCCGACTGTCCTGAAGAAATGCAAAGAGCACTTGTGTCTCGTAGAGTAACGGATTTGTGAGGGGGTTTCGGACTCTCCTCTCGAGCATGAAACGCCGAAATCCAATGTTCATGAAGAGTTGAGTGAAGAGGGAGTTCAAGTAGCACGTATTCGAGAGATTCCGCAGTCCAGAATATCCACAAGATGATCTAATAGCAGTCGATCTTTCGAAAAGCTGCGGAAGGTCATACTTATACATCTCAATCCCATCTTCAACCCGGTGCGACGTGAGTAAATTTAGATCGTGCAGCAATCGAGTAGACAACGCGGAATCTTCTTTTATCAGTATAAATATGATATCATAGAGCATGCTTCGTGCCTTGTCGTTTAGGATCACCTTTGGAACCAGCGCACCGTCCTCATCTTCAGGCGGGAAAAGATGCCGTGAAAATAATCTTGACGCGAAATTTGGTGGGAAATATACTTGCTCCTTTTTGACTGATGCTTGCGAAATGCCGATGTTGAGTATCGTGATGAGCCCATGTGCCACGATGTCCTTGCTCGGGTGCGCTATGTCTTCTGTAGTTGTGTGTGACAATAGAAGTTCTCCACATTGGGCAAGGCAAGCGGGTAAATCGACGGCACGAGAGTTCTCGTCGTTGAGCTTATGAAGCAACTCGAAAGACAGACTAAACGTCTCCTCGCATTTGTTCGGTTCCATGACAGCTCGAGGTACGAGCTGGAACACAATAGGCCAAAACAATTCTGCAAAATCTAGCGACCGTGGGCCAGATACAGCGTGATGGTGAATGCTCTTGGCAGTAATCAGCCTGGCGATGTTCCTCCTCACAATGGGGCGTGGATCATCGAGAAGGAGCCTCTGCACAACTTTCTGCACTGCGGTCTGATCACGAAATCCCTTCCAGAATGTGTCGCTTTTCGCACAAGATTCTAGCATCGCTTCAAATGATCGGTTGATCAATTCGATGCTAACCTGGTTCGTTTGAGCTGCCGCGGCACCCGCGAGTATCTCTGCAAGTCGCTGTTGGAGTTCTTGATTTAGGAGCTGCGCAACAGCTCCAATATCTGTAACTTCTTCACTCAATTTAGTTCATGCCAAGTCACAGGGCCGTAAGTCACATACCTTTTAAGAGTTGAACAAAGTTGTCCACGAGTTCAAGGCTAAGTTTAAGCCGGAGAGCCTCGCTTGAACCTCGATCGGTAACTTCGGGATCACAGATCGCTGCAACTATTAATGATATCGCCCTGACCAGAGCATCTTGTTGATCGTTCGTGGATTTTTCTTGGATCTCGCAATCCTGTGAAGACCCTTGCATCACATTGCTCTTGAGCTGTCGAGTACTAAGGTATTCGCGAAGTGCATGCAGAGCATAGAGCGACTTGAAAGGTTGCCCTATTGGAAACACGTCTCTATAAGACGTTGCAGTATCTTCGAATGCCGTCAGGATCGAATCGTCAGCTGGGAGTGATACTAGAAAGTGATAGATCTAATAGAAAGTGTTAGCGATTTTTCAGTTGTGCCACAATAAGTGTCTCACCTCTCGTGCTAACTTCTCCTCCATGCTTAGATACTCCCATAAGTCCTTAAAATGACTGAGAATCTCGATATCAAGTGGCGAGGCGCCTGGCTTAATGCGTCTCGGGGGAGGTGCAACTCCGGACTCCTTCTTCACAAGAATCAAGCCATTTTTTATGTCAAGTTCCTCGATGGACTTACAAATAGCACTTTCTGATGGTGCTAACGGTTGTCCGCGATAGTATAACCGGTAGTTGTCAAATCCAGTGGCTTCGCGCAAGCTGGCGAGGAGCGACGCAGCAGTGTTTCTGAGACCGATGTCTAGGGGTTTTATGTCAGTCTGATCGTCACCATCAAAAGACTGATACTTTAAATCTGCAGAATCGCCGTCGACAGGACTAGGCGCTTGCAGCATGAGAGATCGTAGATCTGGGGCCGCGAAATGAGGTCTCGCCTGTAATGCCTTTAGAAGTGCAATAAGAACCTGTAAAGACCTTGTGAATTGGAGCTCTTGTTCCCGGCGCTGCTCGTCCGTGGCTGCAGCCACGGTCATTTGTCCATCCCCATTTAATGTTCTATCGCCGAATCCTTTTAGCTTCTGAGCCGCACTTTTGAGCTGCTGGAAACACCGCTGGACAAGGGCAAAGTGAACCTTTCGTGCGCGGTGAAGGGGATATGATATTATCGACCCGCTGTCGACATAAATATCATCGACAAGGGTCGAGATGGCGGTCTCTTCAATAGTATGATCCGGAGCTGTCAAAATCATCTGCCACAGTAGTTCTAACCCGGCTGTCTTGGCTTTCTCTTCGTCGTCGAGAACCATACTATTAATATCGTTTGCGACAGGAATAATAGCTTCCCGGACGAATGCGAGTGAGCCCCCACAATAACAAGTAGGTGGTAATTTCGGCAGATATTCTCGCAAGCAAGCCTCTAGAAAAGGATTGTTAAGTCGCGTTCTCTTAAGCGCCATAGTCAAGTCATCCCAAGCAGCCTTCCTATCATCCTGGCATGCCGCACCATTTCCGACCAGAAGATCCCAGAGACGCTGACCAAGTTCCGAGCCGATGGTGGAACCATGGTTCACGATAATGGTAGATATGATTCTCCGACGGGCATGGCCAATAGGATTCGCATAAACAGGGGTAAATCCAACAATTCGTGCTTTGGTAATTGTGCATTCGAGTTCGTCCACAAGGAGTCGCGTCAAGTCATGTTCGGTTATCAGCACTTGCAGCGCCGGGGAATTACCTATGAGCGTACTAAGCGCCTGGAGACTTCCCGACGTCGTTGGAGATCTGGCCGCGATATCATGCACGCAATCCATCCATATGCTTTGGCGTCCCGGTTGGTCTGGTCCCGAGTGCAGAAGGGTGCTAAACTTTGTCAAGGCAAACTGGTGTATCTCCGGATACGTTACAGTGCCTTGCGATCCATAAACAGAAGACTCCTGAAGCAAACGAACGCAGATCTTGTATGGAGCAATAGGAAGAAGGTTGTAAGGCATCATCTTTTCCTGTAATTGCTTCGTTACGTGTTCGAAGAGGTCTCGCATGCAAGAGGAAAAAGCTTCGATCGGCAAGCTGTGAAATTTCTCACACATATAGCAGAGAGATTCCAAATCAAGTAGACCGACTACCTTCAACATCATTCTGACTATCGCATCAGAGATTCTAGGATCCTGCGTAGACGTCAAAGTCTGCCAAAGGAGATCTGTCTGTGCAGTTGTGTACGTTTTCGTAACAGCTAAGAATCCAACGATATTGAAGCTTGCTTGGGTAATCTCCGGGTGACATGTAGGTCCAAGAAGATAATCAACGATCTTAGTGTCGACAAGGCAACCAGACAAGTATCGAAGGTATGCTAGATAAGGATTGTCATCTCCTGCTTCCTGACGCTCAACGTAGCTTCTCCATTGCAGGACCAGATCTTCACACAAGGTTGTCGCTCCTGTGACTCTGAGTTGCATTTGGCGTGATCTTACCAACTTGCAGAGGACGTCCATTTTCCATTCGAAGGGAATGGCATCGGCTGTGAACCGTTCTGGAAGTTCCGGGTGCTTTTCGCGATGGTCTTGGATGAGCTTAGTAGCCTGGGCGCTGCCACCTAGTAGAGTGTATTTGAGAATGCCCGGCAGGCTCGTGATAAGGCCGAGCGCGGTCTCGGAACTCAGGTTATTGGTAGACTTCTCGACTACAACGTCCATTGCATCGGCAACGGCTCGGAAGAAATCAATGCCGTAGCCAATATTCTTTCTCGAGCGGTCAAGAGCAGCCGGGGAGTACGTTCCAGGATACGATTGCTTCCTGCAACTATCACGTAGGATACTATCCATAAGCCAACAGACGCCGACAAGGTTATCCATCACTTTCTTGGGGGAACGGGGAAGATTGGTCGTGAGTAAATCAGTAAAGCGGCTCAGCTGGACCTGTAATCCGTCACTGCTTGCTTGAAGTACTTCGAGTGACTCCGAAACTGCTAGGTTGTTCGCATAAGCATAACCATTAGCAAGGTAATTGTCATCCTTCATTGTGATATTACCAAATAATCGAAGGAAACCCGGGGATATCAAGTCAAAGTCGCAGTCCTCCTTGTTCATAGCGTACACCAGCGTCCGACAGTCAACCGCGAGGAGGAACCCAGTCAGCCTAGCGACCTGTATAAACATCTGGCTGATGGTTTCTCGCGTCTGATTTATTTTCGGAGAACTATGCCTGGTTAGAAGACATCGTCAGAAAAGTTCAGTAATCAGAGATGCTCGCAGATTACACGTACCGATGAGCGATAGTATAGAAAAGTTCCGGGAGAGTCTGCCAGAACTGTTTGTTCTCCTGGTATGCCTCTACCACCATTGGGTAGAATTCAATGTGCGCATATGTGAGGTACCGGTCTAACCACGTATGCAGAGATTGCAAGGCCTCATCGACATGAGAAGGTTCTGAAATGGAGTTAGAGTGGTGATGAGAGGTGGAAGTAGAAAATCTAGACGCACGTTGCCGGAAATATTCTACAAGGCGAGCAACCGTCTCGTGATACGCCTCGCCGTCACTATGGTATGGAAACTCGAGCATAGCAGTACTAAACTGCACCGCTCTCCCATCTGACAGTAGCGTCACCTCGGGATCTGCACTGTAGAATGCGAGGTCATCCTCGATAGATACAGTAGGTATCTCAGGGCTGTCAAGGTCGGACGCGGATGACGACGTGTCTTCGACCGAGGGCACCTGTATCATATCCACCTCTGGCTCTTCCACGCTGACCTTTATGCTGTCTTTGCGGATATGTGCAGGTGTGGGAGACGACGGGGAAGGGGGTGTTTCCTCGAGGCTGTCAACATTCCTCAAGTTTATGGTGACCTTACTTGAGACGGGCTCGGTAGCAGGCTCTGGACGAGCAGGGGTGCTCGGCGGGAGTGGTTCTGGCGTGTCGACCTTCATGATGTTAGGGTCGGAAGCGGCGGCGTCGTCTCGAGATGGAAGAGTGTCAACGGACGCGCTCCGGGAACCAGAAAGAGAAGTCCTACGGCGTTTTCGGGCAGAGAGGTCGCCGTCGTCGAAGGGGTTAGGTCGAGTTGAGCAAGGCTCGGAGGAGATGGCACGTTCTCGCGGCTCGGACGATCTCGAATCCTGATCCATCTGAGCCTCGCTGACACGGTCGGGAAGGGGGGAAATCGTGGAGCTCCAGATAAAGCTTGAGGCGTTCGCGCGAGAAGGCTCGGCGGCTGCTGGTAGACTCCAGAATTAGCATGTGGGTTGCAGAAAGATAGGCGGGGTAAAACACTCGAAAAAAAAGAATTAGAATAGTTGGTGGGAAAATTAAATGAGGTAGAAATAAAAGAGGGCGATCAAAGGTCTACAAGGGTATCAAAATGTTGCAAGAAAGTGACCTTTTTCTCGCAGGTGTTGAAAAATTCCCTTGTCCAGAGGTCGCCAGAAAGATAGGCAGCTGGCGTGAATTGTGACGATAGACGTTGGAGAAGCTCCAGTTACTTTTTGGTGGTGACGGGGGGCTTCTTTGGGTCTGGCGTCAGTGGTGCGAGTGTGAGGGAAGCTAATGGTGGGGGAGGGGCGTGTGGAGAACAAGTTAGGAAGGCAGCCCTGGTAAGTGGGAAGCAGAAGCTCAGCTACTAGGTACCGTAGCAGCATACAGTTAGCTAAGAAACTGCTAATCCTAGGCAGGTAGGTAGGGGTCCTTCCTTCCATAGGGCAATCTCTCATTAACAATGGCTGCGCGACCCTTTCGAGAACTCCGGTATGATGTGTAATAGGAAAAGTTAGTTACTCACCTCACATGAGACCAGTGAAGATGGGATAAAATAGTGTAATGATGAACGGTTAGAGGTCCAATCGAGATGCGATACAATAAGTACTCCCAGTACGATGTATCTATGGGGCAATCAAGACATTCAATGGAGAGGCAATGTGACACTGAGAGAAGTGGATAGACAATCGTGGTAAGGCTGTGAGTCGAGGATTGCCTTGGGATGGTTTTGTCGCACTCGAAAAGAGTTGGTGGATAAGCTAGAAAGTCTGATCAACGAAAGCGCTTGGAATTAGGCGACACTAGTGGCTTATCGAAGTGGGGTAGACGTACATATATGTACCTACCTTTTTGTGTTGCCGTGCAGCACCTGCCTCAGGTTATTGTATGTACCTAACCTACATACACATTATGTACATACATGCCTTAAGGTCGTTGTTTGCGAGTTCGGTCAGAGGCACATGTACATGTAATAAGGTCCATATACCTAAAATTTAGGTATGCACTGTGTCTCAGTAAGTGCTTCAGTACCTATATGTGCGGGTGTGTACTGTGGCAGGCGCTTCGTAAGGCATTCTAGTGCCTTCGCGGTTGTCGGAAGTTAAGGCAACACTGTAAGAGAGTACATGTATGCTACAGTAGCTCATCAGCCGGAGTTTTCAACGTTAAAGGAAGATGAGCATATTAGGAACAGCTTGCAGAAGCATGCACAGCATACATGTATACACAATACACGGTAGGCTAGAATGTACATGTACATGTATGTAGGACTCTATCGAAACTTAACTTACTACAGCGGATCTACCTATGTAGGTTGCAGGGTTACGGTCTGTTGTGGTGCTAGAGCAAAGCAAGCCGCGCTCCAGATCTAAGGATCCGCCTCAAATACAAGTTAATATTCCAGAAACGCATTTTCTTAAGCAACCAACCTAGGAAATATATGACAGGGTATATGTAGGTACGTATACAACGGATAGACCTGGAGAGAAAAACTGGACCGGGCAAGTACCTCGTCTAATTTACAGAATGCAGAGCAGTAGGAGTCTTGTCCCAATTCTCTTCTATGGAATTCGATGTCCGGACATACATGTATGTAGACATGCACTTTTGATACATGTAGCTCAGGTTACATATATGCTACGTGTAATAAGAATGGTTCATTTAAAGTCGAACCTTCATCAAAGTGTAGGACACTCAGATAACAGCATTAAGCTGTGCTTACGTACATGCACGTTTGTCAGCACAGTATACCAGATACTGTGTATCTTAGTGGATAAAGAGTCGGTTTACTGTACCTTAATGGCTAATAGAATCAAATGGTTTATACAACATGCAACGAGGGTGACATACGTCTGCTCAAGTGGCGCTCTTTTAGAATATATCGTTGAGTTTTTAATGGATATGGCATCACATTTCCCAGCTGGATAAGCATGGTACCTCACATGCCTACAGTACATTGAAGTTCCAAGTATTCCAAGTACCATTTTCAGATAAGATCCATGGGGCGCTTACAAGAGTCAGCCGTAGCCGTACTGCCGGATTACACGCGTTTGCCCATACCTACTTCTATGTAAATAGTAAAGATTTGCCACAAAGCCCTCAGTGTGAAAATCCATGTACCAACACTGATTATTATTTGATCAGTCGTCCGATTACAGGTATTCGTAATTTTTTTTTTGCAATGGGATTCGACGCCTTATCAAGGCTGAAAAATGCGGGAATAGCAACGGAAGAGTACATAAAAGAGAAATGGTAATGCCTTTTTTCCCCTCTCCCCTTCCCGTTTCCCTTAGTTACCATTTCGGGTTATTTCCCCTAAAAAAAAATGGATAAAAATATCTGACGTACTTGTGTTTGCTCGGTAGGGAACAAAGAAAATCTCGGGGCGCGCAAGAAAACGCAGCTAGAGCTGAAAAAGAACGGTACCGACAGGAGAAAAATGAATTTCTCCGTTTAGTTTTAGCAAAGACCACTGGGGAGTCGGTCATCGAGATGCCGCCGTTAGTATGGGATCCGACCACGTCTCATAAGGCCGTCTTTTTAGTTACCATACCTATCGAATTTGGCGTGTTTGAATTGTCCAAAAACACGTATAAGTTGCTTGCTAAACATGTCGGTATGAGCCTTAACAGCATTAGCCACTGGGCGTTATGCGTGATCAATCGCGGTTTCGGTCCTTCTTACTGTTATGACCTTATGAGTGACCAAATGGCACTCAATGCTATTGGCAAGAACTACTTTCGTGTGGCAGAAGTCACCCCCGCATTCATCGAGACATGGAGTTCATGTTACTATGTTGGTGAGACGACAAAATCTCATGAAGAGATCCAGCAGTTTGGTAAGTTTTGGAACTTCAATGTTATTGATCTGTTTGCTTAGGTACCTTATCGCTAACGCATAGAGCCTAGGTGCCAATCACATGACTCTTCATCCGCATTATCATCTCTTGACAAGTAACTGCCAGGACTTGGCGGAAAGCCTTGTCAAGCAATTATGCGATGGCAAGATAATCAGCCAAGCCAAATTGAGTGAGGAGCTGTCTCTAGCGTCGCCAAAGATCGCCTTAAACCTCATGGTAGCGCGGCTGAGATCCAAGATAGAGATATTGGAATTGCACGAGGATAGTGATACTATCAAAGAGGACATGGATGTCATCAAAGGACTATGGCTTATCAGAAACGTCTAGCAAATATAGCAATGAATAAATATGAAAACTTGACGTAATGAAGCAGTATATTTCGTCATATCAACCTTCTACGGTGATTCTTGGAGTTATAATTCCATGACAGCCATAGACCTTAAAATCTATCAATAAATTTATTCGGTTTAAACGCGACTTGCACTTATTTTAACGCATAATATTAGGAGGTAGGTAGTCTTTCAACTATGTGGTCGATCCCACAATTACGGGCCAAATTTTGCATACACCTACAGCCCTGAGGTTTGGTGTCAAACATCCGCTGCAACTATACTTAGGGGAAGAAAGAACAGTCACTGAGGCTTGAAAAAAAAAAGGAGAGAGAGAGAGAGAGAGAGAGAGAGAGAGATGATATATATATCTAGGCTCAGTACACGAACTGAAGGGTCGTCAATTGAGCACTTGCAAGTGAATGATATCTAGCACACGTGCCGAGAAGCTGGCTGGCTGGATATTTCCCTTTACTTAAACCGACGCACGGATCAATTTCCTAGCACGTCTCCGTTAATCAACCGCTAGTACGAATCTTCAGAGCTACATACCTCTATTTTGGTATCACGAATGAACTCAAAGTCTACAGTGGACATTTGAAAAGATATCTTCGGGCTTATTTTCTCATTTAGTTGACTTCTTCTATGCCAACAGGGCAGCGAATACACGCCGGTTTAAGTCGAACACCTAGAACATGGATAAAAAGAAAAAACTTATCTATCAGCTAGACACGCCGTATTCAGCGATATCATGGTATTGAACACGATGCTTTTGCATCAATCCCCTCAACGAATTTCAAAACTGGCTAGTATTGACTAATGATAATAGGCCTAGCATAACCCTTGAAGACCAAGAGACGATTTTGGAACTTCTATGCAAGTAAGTAGAGAGGGTTTTAATATCTAAGCTGTATACTTGGTACAATGCATATTATAATTCTAGCCTATTTCTTCTTCCATGCGGTTCTGAAGTCAGTAACCCGCGCGTTCTCATGCTAACTTTTCGTGATAGTCTACTCGGGTCTCTGGGGCAATACCGCTCACAATACACTCAACTGTCAAAAGGCAAACGCGATAAGAAGCGGAAGCGCAAGGCGCCGACTACAGCCTGCAAAGATCTTTCGCCTCCGCCTGTTCCGGAACTCAAGTCATACGTAGATGTTGGTTTGCCAGCCGTCACACGCCATTTACAGGAGACGGCATCCAAAGCACAGAGTGTAGAGTCCAACCTGAAGGACAAGCAGCCTACCCCATCCTATTCAGCCATCTTCGTAGCCCGATCTGCATACCCAAATGCTCTTAATGGCCATCTGCCTCAGATGGTAGCTGTTTACTCTAAGTCACATCCCGAACAGATGCCCATCAGGCTAGTAGGGTTATCGAAATCCTATGAGGATCGTCTATCTGAGGCTTTGGGCATACCTCGCGTTTCCTGCATCGGACTTCGAGAACAGGCCCCGAATTCCAAGGCATTGATTGAATTCGTGCGGCAGCATGTCCCGGTGATCGAGGTACAGTGGCTAGAAGAGGCGAGACAAGCTGAGCATAGGGAGACGAACATAAAGACGATTGAGACATCTGTGGGCAGCAAGAAACAGCATATCCGCAGATTTTCCGGATCGTGATATCAATCAACACACGGATTGCGGGTTCCCATCATAATAAGGGGTTTATATCTATGGGAGATCAATCACGTCCTAGTAGATGGACCAACCACTAGAAAGCTTTAGGCGTTTGGGTTGAAATCTTACGCCTGCCTTATAGAGCGAGATGAGTGACCGAAACAATAACGTCTATAAGGCTTATCCTAGAACCCGCGAGGTTTTTCACGTCCTAGATCCACTCCTCACTGCGAAGCTTCCTGCCCTTTAGCTAGACAAACTCCGTTTGCCCCTAGGTGGGTGCCTGCATCTGCAGATATCAGTCTGAATCATGTCATTTTCACTTTGCTAATTTTAAAGGGTAGATCTACAAGGCGCACTCTAGAGGAAATCAGTATGTAAAAATCTCATTTGTATTAGGCTGTCACGACCGGCGAAAGGCAGGGGAAGTGGAGTAGGTGTGGACGTACCCTAACAGTCGGATGTCTGGTATTATCAGTGGAAGGAACCTCTATACAATATGATGCAGGTATCTCTTGCCTACATATGTATATACTTCCATGCGTCAAGCTACTATGTGTTTCTGAACTAGCGCCTGAATATATTAAAATCAGGAAGTTACCTTCAAGTAGTAGTAGGCAGCCATAGAGCTTACCTTTTGGGTTATATGCCTTCCTACTTTACTTAGGTACGCAGGGTGCAATTGGAAGTCATACGTGTACATAAATGCGTGACTTCAAACGCGCTGATGTGTTGTTATGACTCTTCCTCATCTAATTGCCTCTTTCGCGGCACGTTTCCCACCACATCCATATTCCATAAGACCGTCAGTCATAGGCTCTACCTTTTCTCCCTTCTAATTCCTCGCTGGTCATCTCTTTTTCTAAGCATCCGCAGTTTCTGAAACAATCATTTCCTGAATTTCACAACACAAAATCTTCCCTCGTACGTTAACATAACTATTGTAGATACATCAAAGGACTTGGTCTACTTCATCAAAATGTTCGGACAAGGGAGCATGGATGACGCTAGAGCGTTACAAGAATCGTTCGGGCGATCGAAGCCATCTCGTCGTAACAACAGAGGCCGCGGAAGAGGCGGAGGCGGAGGCGGAGGCAGAAGTAGCGGTAATGGTCCTCAACGAGATAATTTCCATGGAAACGAAAGGCATGCTCTTAGCCTCCCGGCCAGAGGCCCAACGCCCCGTCGAGGACCTTCTAACACTTCCATTCCCATACAACGAGCTCCCCCTCTTCCAGCAACACCACCCTTCCAATCTATTCCTAACCGGGAGAAGCGTATAGCATCCAGTGAACAAGTTCATGACTCGAAGCGTGCGAAAGGTAGCTCTGCAGAAGGCCCGAATCAAGCCAACTATCTCTCACGTAGCCAAGTCTCAACCCAGCCGTTCAATTCGGGTATATCTGCTCCTCGAACACAAAAGGATAGTGATGACTTGATGGATTTCGAGGAACCTGCCTCTCCACTAGGACCACCTACGCGTCAACAAAACATTCCTAGCCAACCCATCCCTCGTGATACTATCCCGCCTGATTCTTCGATCCTCAATACAAGAGAGGAAGAAATCAATCAACCCGTTATGCATTTCACCGCCAGAACCGGAGCTGAAGAATGCTGGCAAGAAGACGTGAGTATGGGCGGCATGAGGAAGCCAGGTGTGAAGGGCCTCGAAGCGTCTAGATGGAACCTCGAGGATGCCCAATCCTCGAGCCACTATGGAGGAGAACAAAGGTCGGTTGACACTTCAATGCCAGAAAGGCGCGGACCTGCTCCTTCTTCGGGCCGTCTTGTCTCTAGCGGAATCTCGAAAGGGCCTGGCCTCGCCGACTCTCGCTGGGCCTCATAAAGCCAACCTGTTCAATTGACAACAGCCTTGAGCGGATAATTAGCCCCAAGCTTGTGTCATGTTTCAGTTCTCATGTGTTCACTTCATCTCGTCTACGACTAACCATGGGATACCTTATACATCAGCACCTAGGTCCGCACACATTTCTGTGCCTACTTGGTCTATTCGATGATTATGGAGCGGCTTGTTCTGACCCCATTCATTGCGCTGGTATTTTCTCAATCAAGCTACTAGTAGATGTCCTCAAAATACAAGACACTTTAGTAGAAGCAAATATCGATGGAGGCTTTCTTTTCGGGGGTTTTCCCTTTGCCACGCTGTGTATGAACTCACGAGACTGTCACGACTAAGCTATCTACATAAGTAGTTGCTCATATGTGATACTAGCTAGGACGTATCCTCCAGCCGCTGAGAGTATGAGGATGTTAGTCGCTCTTAGATAACGGTCAGCTAGGCATACTCGCGTAATATTAACTCATGAGCCAAATGATTCTTGCCTTGATAAGTGAGGATGTAGGAGCCTATAAAGCGCAAAGAAAGGAGGAAATTTTCAATATTGTCTCTTGAACTGTCTGAGCTGACTTTGCGTACCCAACTCAAATACGCAACCACATATCTCGGACATGCAAGAAGACAGCTAGCAGTAAAAATTCAATCTTCCAGGACGGACTCCATATATTCTAAACTGTCTTGCTATGGTATCTATCCTATTCACCACTCTCTTCACCTTTCCGCTGACCCCAAAATCTTCTCTACAATCTTAACTCCCTCCCTGACCTTCGGACAGTAATGGCGCCGCAATATCTCGCCCTCCCACACCGTCGCCGCAAACGGATTGCTGCCCTCGACGCTTTCGCTCAGTGGGTTGAACATGCCGTCGCCCTTGCGCTCCTCTGTGTTCCACAGCGCGGCGATCTTGCGGCCGTGCGTGTTTCCTACATCGGCTAGCAGTGCCAGGATCGCCTGCGCGGATTTCTCGGGCATATGGAGGGAGGCTGTGACTAGTTGCTTGGTGAAGGCGGCGAGGCGGAGAGGTGGGACGGACCGGATGTTCCAGTGGGGGAGCAGGATCGCGGTTAAGCAGCGGATGAGCAGGACGGTTGTTGTCTGCAGGTTGACCTTGTTGGACTTGGTGTTCGGTGTTGTGGTGTGGGATGACTGCTTGTCTGGATCCGGTAGGTGGAGGGATCGCGCGCCGAGCTCGAGGTCTGGGTTTAGGCTGAGTGGAAAGAGTGTCTGGTAGAGGTGTGTTGTGAAAAAGGAGAGGTCGAGGTGAAGATCGGCTCGCGCGTTGTGGGTATCCTGGCCTGCAAGCAGTGCGAAAGCCGTTGTGGTGCAGAGAAGCGCTTCGCGAGAGGGATTGCGAATCGGTGCCTCCTCATCCTCTTTCTCTTCCTCTACATCATCCTCAGACGCTGCACTGTGTCGGATGAGATCCTTGAGGGCTTCGAGGAGATCTCCAAAGAAGTCTTGATTAATCAAGTGCGAGTATTTAGATAACCCCTCTAAAACAGCACCCATAAGATGTGGTACCCGCAACTTGAGAATTCGGAAATATGTCCCGAACACAAGTTTCAAAGTCTCCCCTTCCATGCGATCCCGCTCCTCATGGGAGACGAGCGCATCAGCTTGGGCCATATCTTTTTGCAAGGTCTTCTGCTCTTTTATCTGTTTTCGTTCCCGCTTGGTCCGGAACTCCTTCTTTACCTTAGGCTTCTTGCCATTGGGACCAACGCCACCGTTCGAGCGGTCAACAGAGTCCTTAGACCCTTTCCCCGAGAAATCCGATAGCAAGCGAAGATGCAAAAACAAGTTGACCACGCTCTCGTGTACTTGGTACTCCTTGGCTTTCATCATCTTCGAAAGGAGCGACACAGCTTCCATCGCTGGGCGCCCTTCCTCGTCTTCCTTGAAAAGGGTCTCGAGAGCACTAAGACATTTGTTAAAGTCTTCATCGACATGCCTCGTGCTCAGCTTCCCAACCAAAATTTTGATAAGGTCGCCTCTGAAGTTGAAATGAGGTACAGTAGTCAACAAGGTACAAGCACAGGTAATAGCGACGCTCGCAATGCTTTGACCCTGGCCTCTGCCCCCTTGGTATCGTCCGGTCTTCGCGTACTTGGTGAGATCCCTCACGTATGCCTGATAGCCTGCGATGAGAGATTGCTCAAAGGTCCGCAACCTCCTCACATCTTTCGATAACTTCTCTTCTGGTCCATCTTCCGCAACTGGCCGTATTCGGTAACCAGGGATGACATCCTTGTACACAGCTAACTGTGTGGCTAAGGTGAGTTTTTGTATGGCTGGGATCTTGGACTGTCCAATCTTGGCCAAGGCCTTGAAAGCTCCTCCGTTGTCGTCAGGGCTCTCATTTAGCATCAGGGCTATCTTCGCTAACTCCTCCTTGGCTTCCAGGATCTGTTGATGCTCGGGTATCTCAGGTTTCTCTTCGACGCGCTTCTCCTTCGTCCCCTCATCTTCAGACTCATCCTCGCCGCCTTCTAACCAATCCTCGTCACTTTCAAGAGATCGCAAGTCATCCGCCGGCGCAGAGACTTGTTGCACACGTCCACCCGGAAGCTTTAGAGGTAGCCGAGTATTCTCCTTCTCCTTTTTCTTCCCCTTCCGGGCTCTCGTCTCATAGTCTTGTTCCAAATCCCAGTTCGCTGCATTCACTAAGAATGACTTTTGAATTTTCGAGCTGGACTTGCGAGAAGTGCCATCATCATCCGACTGAGGTGGAGTGAGCTTCCTCTTCTTTGTAGGTCTCGAAGCCATGATTGGATGTGTAGATACCAAATCTATGAAAATGAGACGCTCTAAACTGATTGAAGAGATTCACAAAATTTCACTAGGTCGCAAGGTCCCTGCAGGAGAGACCCACTTTTCAAGCGATTAAGCCAACCGGAATGCTTCCGCTGTACTTTTTACTTGTCTCACCGCCAAAATTTCCAAATGGCAGAACTTTTTTGCTGCATCTGAAATTCAAAGCACACCCCGCCATCCTCCGCCGTCGCAAAACTTATCGATCTAGCTCCGCGCGCGACAAGATTTGGTCACGATGCGGCCTTTAACAGAACAAGAGACGAAAGTTCTCTTCGAGAAGCTGGCCAACTACACTGGAAACTCCCTGAAGAACCTAATTGCACCCCTCGACGACTCTCCCGATGCCGACCGATATGTTTTCCGCCTGAATCGCGACAGAGTATACTATGTCCTGCTCTCCGTTGCGAACCTAGCTACATCGATAGCGAGAGACAACCTCGCATCGCTAGGCATATGTCTCGGTATGTAATATCTACGACTTCTCGAAGAAAAATGCACATCCTTTTTCTTGCCGAGTCTTGCATTGTAAATCCTGCCGAGTATAGCGTCGAGTACTAACAGAAAACGTCATGAACAGGCAAGTTCACCAAGTCAGGCAAATTCAGACTCCATGTCACAGCACTGCCCATCCTAGCCGAGCACGCGCGATACAAGCTTTGGATCAAGCCCAACGGCGAAATGCCCTTCCTGTACGGCGGCAACGTTGTGAAGGCCCACGTCGGGCGTTGGTCCGACGATTGCCCTAGTCACCAGGGAATCGTTGTGTACAGCATGTCGGACACCCCACTCGGTTTCGGTGTTACCGCTCGCAGCACGGCAGAGGCTAGGAGATTAGATCCCACCGGAATCGTCTGCTTCAGGCAGGCCGATTGTGGAGAGTATCTCAGGGACGAGGACACGCTATTCGCTAGCTGAAAGCCGAGAGGTATCTGATCGATGGCAAACGGAATGGTTGTATATATCCAATACGAAGTGAAGGGATGATCGATGGCTCTCGATGCCATAAAAGAAGGCCCGGAGTTTGGAACTATCTTGATTTATGTGCATTCGTGGGCGTTTATGGTTATCTACAAGTACTCTATGATTTTGTTCATTTCTATGAGATGACAATATTGAAATCTTCTCGAGCCGATTAATGACCTCCTTTTTCTTTAAAAGCTACTTAAAAACAATACAACTAGTGAATTTCATTCGTCGCCGCCATAATTCCGAATTCCTAAACGCCATACATGTATGCGATGCAGTGTAGTTTCTACAAACTAACGTCGTTTTCATAACCAGCCACTCCTCCACCATTTTCGTTCACTATGTCTAACACCGGTGTGACGGGCCGGCTCTCTCTGCGGAGCAGACTGACACTATCCCGGTCGGCCACGTACTCGCTGTCAGCGTACCCTAGTAGAGATTCGATCTGCGTACTTCGGTGCCCCTTTATCCGAGCAATTTCAGTCGCCGCGTAATTGACCAATGCCCGCCCGACCTCCACTCCCGGGCCTTCCCAGAGTTTTCCATCTGGTCCTGGTTCCGACCTTCTCTCCACGACTACCAGGCGGACTGCTTCTTGCTGTGCGAAGTTCCCCTCAACGTCGATGACGCCTACTGGCAGGAGACCAGCCTTGTCTGATAAAGCGCGGTGGGCGCCAACGTCGATGTAGATCGTGCCATGAGGTGCTAGGCCATGGAGGATCCAGAAGTAACGATCTCTAATCGGCTGGGACAGTGGAAGGAAACGCGTATGTAACGGTGGCTTCTCTATTGTGTCAAGAGTCAATGTCGCTGTTGACCGGGATAAGGGATCTTCTCCTTCCTCGGCCGTTATTTGACTCGGCTGTGACGAAGCGTGCTTCTTGCGCGCTTGGAGGTAGCGAACGATCTTTACGATGTTGCCTGGCGATGATGATTTAGTAATGACTGTGGTGACACCAGCAGATGTCGCGAGCCTAGCAGCGACGATCTTTGTACTCATGCCACCAGTTCCCAATGAAGATCCAGCGCTGGATACTATACAGTATTAATTGTGTCACCCGCTCAACATGTTACACAAGGTCGCTTACCATCGGCACGGATTGCCCCGATATCCTCCACTACCTCTATAGGCTGTGCATCTGGATGCGTCCGTGGATTTTTGTCATATAAGCAGTCGACATCTGTCATGAGGAAAAGGAAGTTGGCGTGCACCATGGCTGCGGTAATAGCCGAGAGAGTGTCATTGTCTCCGAACTTGATCTCAGCAACAGCCAAGGTGTCATTCTCGTTTACGATCGGAATAACTCCCATCTCTAAGAGCTCCATGATGGTGTTCTGGGCGTTCAGATATCTTGTCCGCTGCGATATAGTTAGGAGATATATCCTAGACCCTAGTTAAAGTCAATATCACTTACATCAGCAATATCGTTTCTGGTTAAGAGGATTTGAGAGATAGGCTGCCGGAGATGCCCAAAAAGGCTATCCCATAAACTCATCAAACGACATTGACCAATTGCTGCAAGTGCTTGTAACTGGGAAAGATGTTTTGGTCTCTTTTCGACGTCCATTCGTCGAAGACCGACGCCAATAGCGCCGGAGGAAACGATTACGACTTTATGTCCATCTTTCCGCAGCCTAACGGCAGTCTCAACAATGAGGGTTAAAATTGACAAGAGAGGCTCATGAGTCTTCTCATCGACGATAGAACTGGTTCCTAGACGTAAGTTAGCAAATTATATACTGTTTCGTCTATGCCTTGTTATATTGTGTATAACTCGAAGGAGACCGAACACTGGACTCACCGAGCTTAATAACTACTGTTAGTGGCTTAGGACCCTTCATATCTGCAACAGTTCAGACAACATTAGAAACTAAATTTCCGAAAACATGGATATATTCAAATGATAGATCTTTTAAGTAATCAACATTTCACTCGTGAGTGGATTCGTCACTTACAAGGCGTTGGGTCCCTTAGATCTGCCATCGTGCTAGGGTGCGTTATGCAGGGAATAATTTAGATGTGAAGCAGGTATTCATACGATTTTGTCGTAACGTATGCCTTAAGTTATCTTAGTGAAGCTTAGACCACGAGTTTAAAATCTTTGTACCTGCTTCGCCACAAAATTTTTGGGCCAATTAGAAGGGATTATAATCCCTACAAAGATTTTTAAACATATAGTTTAAAGTAACTTAACTTAAATTAGCATTTTTTAATTATTAACTTTTTTATTAACTTTTTTATTAAATATATATTAAATTTATGTTTATTTAATTAAATAAATATTAAATATTAATTATATTAAAAAAATAAAAAAGTTAATAATTAATTTAAATATAATTTAACGTTACGTAACGACTTTTAATAAGGCTTTTAGTAAAACTTTTAATGATTTAATTAAACGTTTAATACGATATTATTATAACTTTAACACTTAACACACGTATTTAAATCGTTTTTAATTAATTAATAAAAAAAAAAAAAGTTTTATATATTAAATATTTTACTTTAAAATATTTTTAAAGGCTATTTAATATGTGGTTGTTAAATTGTAAGGCGATACGAATAAGGTATTTTATTAGGTTTAAGTTAGCGTTTATTTTTTAAAACAATCGAACGTTTTTTTTTAACGCTTATAACATATTTAAATTATCTTTAATTAATTAATAAAAAAGATAAAAAGTTTCGCATGTTAAATCTTTTACTTTAAAATATTTTTTAAAGGCTATTTAATATATAATTATTAAATTATAAAATAATATAAATAAAATATTTTATTAAATTTAAGTTAACATTTATAATTAAAAAACTTTTTTTTTTAATAACTATTATATATTTAAATTAAGCTTAATAAATATAAAAAAAAGATAAAAAGTTTTATATTTAATATATTTTATTTTAAAATTATTTTTTTAAAGCTATTTAATATATAATTATTAAATTATAAAGTTATTTAAATAAATATTTTAAAAAAAGTACATGTATTTTTAACTAAATAACCTTAAATTAAATAAAATTAACTTAAACCTTAATTTAATTATTAAGCTATAAGTACCTTATAAATATAATAAGCACGGATTAATAGTTATAACTTAAAAAGCATAGCTTATTAATCGAATTAAAAAACTAAGTATTAAAATAAACCTTAAGTTTACTTAAGTTTAAAAGGGTTATACTTAAGTTTAAAAGGGTTGTTATATTAAAACATTTAAAATTTTTAAGCCTATTATTAGTTATAATATAAATACTTTAATTAGTTATTAAATTAAAAAGATAATTTTATTAAATATTTAAAATAAGCTAATTTTATTAAATATTTTTAATAAAAAAGGAAAAACATTTATTTTATTAAAAATAAAATTAAATTTTTAAAAAAAAAGTTAAAAAAAAAAAAGTAAAAAAGCACTTATAAAATTAAATTATAAACCTTTAAGTTAATATAAATAATATTTAACAATTATATTATTAAACTAATTAAACTAACGTATTTTTAAAAAAAATAAAATATTTAATAATATATTTACGTTTTTATTATTTTATATAATATACCTTTTTATAATTATAAAAGTTATTATTATATAAAATTATATAAAAATAAATTATAACCTTTATAAACTAACTTTAAATAAACTTTATAAAATAAAATAAACCATATAATTTTTATTATAATTAAAAAAATTAAAGTATTTAAAGGATAAGTTTTTTAAAACGTAATAGTTTTATTAAATTAACCTTTTAACTAAGTTATAATATCGTAATAATTAAAAGCTTTACCGTTAATAATAACTTTTACATTATTTCCTTTAAAAAACTAATATAATATAAGTTAAAGGAATATTATAATATTATATAAGTTAAAAAAATACTTAGTTTTCCTTTAAATTAAAAGTTTTTTTAAAAAAAACTAAGCTAATTTATTATAAAACTTAAATACTTAAATCGGTTAATAAATAATATTACTTATTTTAATAAGTAATTTCCCAATTATTTATTTTAATTTTAAACATTAAAAATAACATTTAATTTTTTACTTATAACATTTAATTTTTTACTTATATAAATTTCTTTTATTATTAACTAAGGGTTATTTTTATTATTATATTATATAATAAGCTTTTTATACTTATTAAAAATTAATTCTTTAAACTTTATAAGTTTATTTATCCTTTTAATAAACTTTATTAATAAACAAATTTACATTTAATATTAAAAGTTAATAAATAATAAAAAACATAAACTTTTTAAACTTATCACTTATAACAATTATATATACATTATAATAAAATTAAAGCCCTTTTAAATTAACCATTAATTAATTAAACTTATTATAATAAAAGGTAAAATTATACTTTACAATTTAAAATTTATTATAATAAACGTTAATATAAAGTTATAACTAAGTTAATTAAACAAATAACTTATAAACTTTATTACCTTTATAACAAATAAAGGTAAAATATTAAAGTTTAAACCAGCTAAATAAATATTTTTTATTATTTTTAATAATATTAAAATAACCTTAAAAAATTTTATCATAACTATTATATCATTACTAATAAAAAACATATTATTATTTTTAATAAGGATAAATTTTTTAATTATATATTATATACTATTAACTATTTTTAAGCTTTAATATATATTTTTTATAATACTTATAAATATACTTTTAATAAAATATAAATATATAAAAACTTTTAACTTAAAATTGTTTATAATAATATAAGCCTTATAAAAAGTAATACATTTATCTTTTTTATATAAAATATATTTTAATAAAAAAATTTAAGTTTTTTAACCTTTTTTTTTTACAAACGTAATAATTAATTATAAATTAATAACATATTACATTTTATTTAAAAGGTAAATAACTTTAGTTTTTTCGTTAAGCTAAATATTACAACTTTTAACCACATATTTATTAAAAAAGCATACATCTTTTAAGGTTTATTTATTACGTTTTAAATGATAAAATAAAAAATTAAACATAAGGTTTAATATTTTTATTTATTAATCAAAAATAATAACTAAGGTAAACTTAAGCCATAACTAATACCTTATTATTTACTTCTTATTTATACACGTAAATAACACATTAGTTTTTTTTTATATTTTAAAACTTATTAACCTTTTAAAATATAATAATAAATCACTTATAATAAGTTTAAACTAAAAAAAATTATCATATAAAATAACTATTAACATATTATTAAAGTTTATTATAAGTTATTTACACATAACTTAAAATTATTAATTAATCTTACATAATAATATACTTAAAATTATAAAATACTTATTAATAATTAAAATATTAATTTTTTTTTATATAAATATTTTAGTTATTTTTATTTTTTTTTAACTATTTTTAAACAAGTTTATAATAAAATAAATTATTATACCATTAATATAAGCAATTATATAGCTAAATATAACAATTATTTATATTTAATAATAAGCCTTTTTTACTTTTAACACTTTAATAAACATATTAATTACTATACTTTTACTAATACTTTCCTTTTCGCCGAAATAATAAAAAAGTTATAATAATTTACCTAATAAAAAGTTTTTAGCCTTAACTTAAAAGGTATTTACCTTATTTAAATAATAAAGAATAATATTTAATAATATAACCTATTTTAAATTTAACCTTTTCTTTTTCGTTAAAATAAAATTTACATTATTTTAACTTTACTTAAGATAATATTAAATTATAATACACGTAAAACAATTAAACATATTTTATAAAAGTTTATTTTTAATTAACTTATTATTTATTTTAACTAAGGCATAATTTACATTTTCACTTTATAGCTTAAAAATTAACTTTAAAAGCATAATTAAAAGCTTATTTACTTTTCTAATAATTTTATAAAACCTTTTCTCGTTAAATAAGTTTAACTAACTTTTTTAATTTTAAATATTAATAACCATTTATTTTATAATATAATCATTAATAATAAATAAGCTTATTATTAAAAGGTTAATATCGTTAATTATTTTTTAATAATAATTAAACTTAAATATAAAAGAAAAGTTAACTAATTTTATCACATTTTTAACTTAAAAAAATTAAAAAAACTATTTTATATTTAATTTAAAAATAAAAGTTTTTATTTTTACAATTTTATTAATATAACTTTTAACACTTTTATTAAAAACTTTTAACTTATTAATCTTATAAATATTTTAAACATTTTTATTCTTTTTTTTATTAACAACCTTATTATTATTCTTATAAAAATTATTCCTTTTACCATTAACTTTATTATTTTAAAACCAAATTAATTAAATTTCTTTATTTTACTTAACATCCTTTTAACTTTTTTTTAATAACATTAAGTTATTATTATAAAATTAAATATAAGTAAAAGCTTTATTAATAAAATAATTTTAAATATTATAAATATTACTTATTTTAATAATAAGGAATTTTTACTAAGGGATAAATAAAATAAGGTAAATTATTAAAAATTAATAATAAAAGTTATTATTATTAAAGCTTAAAAAATAACCACCATTTATTAATAATATAAACATATTTTTTTAATTAATAATTTACTAATAATATTAATTATCTTTTAAAAAATTAATAAACTTAATATAACATTTCATTCTTTTTTTCTTTAGCAAACATATTATATTAACAAGGAATATATAATTATAAAAATATAATCTTTTAAAAATAAGCTTATAATTAATGTATATATTATAAAAACTTAATTTAATATTATTATTTAAATAAAATACATACTTTTTAATAATAAGCTTTTTATTACCTTTTAAAACCTTTACGGCAAAAGTTTTTAAATACCTTTATTATTAATAAATAATAAAGTAAATAATATTATAATAAATTTAATACTACTTATCTTTAAAACTATAAAATATATTATAATTTAATATATAATTATAAACCTTTATAAAAAATAATTTACACTTTAAAAATATATGATTTAAAATTTTAATTATAAAGCTTTAAGTTAATTCTTTAATATTTTAAAAGTTTATAAAATTAAAATATTTTTAAATAATATTAAAATAAATTACTAACAAAACTAACCTTTAATACATAAGAAATTTTAACTTAATTATATAATTAATAATATAATAAAGTAGTGTTAATATTTAAATTTTTATATAAATTTATATAAAGTTATAATTATAATATAAAGTAATTATTATAACCTTATTTTAACATATATAATTAACATAATTATATTTAATATAAAAAATACTTTTTTTATTAATATATATAAAAAATATTAAAGTATAAAAATAATTAAAACAATATAAATTTATAAGGTTATTTTCTTTCTTTTTTTTATTTTTATTAAAATATTTAAAATATATCATAATACATTTATAAACCTAATATATATTAGTAACAAAGTAAGCCTTAACCTTTTACTCTTTTAACAAAATTTTAAAATTATTACATAAATATTTAAAAGTTATAAAAATATTTAAAGTTAAAAACTTTTACCATGTTATATTTTAATTAAAAGTTTTTATAAAATATTTATTAATATATTTTAAAAAGTTAACCATTTTTTATTTATTATTACTATTAACTAGCTCACTTATATATTTCTTTATACCAATATTATTATAATATTATAAAAATTTATAAAGATAAAATATATTATAACCATTAGTTTTTATAAAATTAAAATAATTATTAATAAAACCAAAGACGTTATCTTTAATAAATATTTGAATAAGCTTTTTAAAAAAGGCTTATATATAAATATAAAACCATTTTATAAATGTTATAAGATTTTAATTAATCTCTTTATATTAAACATAATACTTATTAATAAAATAACAATTTAACTCCTTTTAAAAATTCTTTAAATACCTTAAGCTTTAAAACTTACAACTTATATAAATATAAACTAAAAAAAATATATCGTTTAAATTCATAATAAACTAAATTAAAAAAATATTATACTTTATAATAAAACTTTTAATTTTATTATAAATATTAATTTTTTCCTTATTTAAAAAAAGTTATTAATAATTAAATATTACGATCTTTTTTATTAACTTATTTATCATAAAATTATTAATTTTATATATATTATAAAATTTATTATTAACTTTAATTAACCACACTACCATTATAAACTTATATATTTTTTAAATTTTATTACTTAATAATTTATTAGCTTAAATTATACTAATATAATTGTTATTATCTTTTATAATATAATTAAAAATAAAAAAAGGAAAGATAAAATAAGTAATAACTATAACTTTATACTAGTATAATTTAATAAATACTTACTTAAACAATAATTATTAATAAAAGTTAAAAATAAAAAATAAAAAATAACTTTAAAATTTTTACTTTTTTAAACTAAAATTTTATTCTTTATTAATAACTAACTTTTTCTTTTTTAAATTATTTATAATTATAAAATTATTAAAGTTATATAAAAAGATTTTAATAAAAATTAATATAAAATAATTAAGATTTTAATAATTTAAAAACTTAATTTTAAGCAAAACTTAAAAATATAATTATTTTTTATTTAACTTTAATATAATGTTTTTTTCTTTAATATTATCCCTTAGCTTTTTATTCTTAATTAAAAGTGATTACTATAAAAAATAAGCCTTTTAAATATTATTTACTTTACCTCCACTTATATTAAAAAAGCTAAATAATATAATTTTAATAATTAAATTACCTTAACCTTTATTATTAACTAATGAAAATAATTCATTTTTATAAGCATTTTCCCTTATATTATTTAAGGATAAAATGTCCTTTACTTTTTAATAAACCTTAGTTTAATTTTACTTAGCTTTTTTTATTTTAAAATTAAATAAATTATTAAAATCTTTATTAATAAAAAATTAAATAAAATGTTTAAAAGTAAATATCTTAGTAAAATGTTAAAAGATATATATTAATTTTTATTTTAATTCTTTGAAAAAGTTAAAAACATAAATAATATAATTTAAAACATTAAGTAATAAAATTTTATCCTTATTAGCTTATATATTTTAAAAGTTATTATTAAAAGGTATATTTTAATATAAATGATTATAATTTTTTAATTAAAATAAAGCATTTATTATTACGGATTTACAAAGTTTTAAAAATAATAATAAATTTTTTTTTTCTAACTTATACAAAGAATATTAAATCATATATATTTTATTTTAAACATTTTAAATATTATAAAATAAAAGCTTTATTATACGAAATACATCATTTATAAAAACGATAATATAACTTAATACTTTTTAATAAACATAATTACTTAGTTAATTTAATAATAAATTAAAAGTAAATTTCGTAATCATTTTAAATATATAACTAATTATTAAAAACCTTTTTTTAAAAGGTTAAAACTTTTTAATATAAGCAAGGAAAAAATAAATATAAGGCATATATAATATAATTAATTAATAATTTAAAAGCATTTAATTCTTTTTAATAACTATTAAATACAAGGTATAAAATTAAACCATTTTATTTTTTAAAAAACATTTATAATAGTTAAAAAGGTAAAAGGTTTTAATAAGATTAAAAGAAGTAGGATTTATATACTTTTTAAAAGGCTTATATAAGGCGTTTAAAAGGCAAAAAAAAAAGCCTTTTTATAATATAAAATATAAGTTATTAAGTATATATTATATGTGATAAAAATAGTATTAATTTAAAAGTAAATTATTACCATTGTTTATTTAATTTTAAAAGTTAAATATACATATAACTTTAAAATAATTATTAATAAAATACAAATATAATTAAGCTTTAAATTTATTTTTTTTATTATTAAAGTTAAAGTTAAAACTATTTATAATAAGCTTTAAAATAATAATATCTTAAATATTTTAATTTTAAAGCTAAGCTTTATTTAAACATTACTATAATAGCTTAAAGTTATTTTAATGTAAAGGCTTAAGGTTATTTTAACGTGGAAATTTAAAGGACATTTAGCTATATGTTTAATAATATATTAGGAAATCTTTAAAATTAAAGTATAAGTAAAAAAAAACGCAAAGGTTAAAAGGGCTTTTAAGGGAAAGGCTTTAATATTTAAGGCTTAAATTTTTAAAGTTAAAGTCCTTAAAATAAAAACATTAATAAAATAAGAAATAAAAGTTATAAAAGGTATAAAAGCAAATAAGGTTTAAGTTTTTAATATAAAAGCATTGGTAAAAAAAAATATAAATAATAAGGATGGTTATAACGATTTATTATAAGTTAATTTTATAATAAAGTTTTATAAGAAAAAAAAGTAAAAATAAAATAATTTAATTAATAAGTAAAAACAATTAAAAATTTTAAAAATTATAGTATTTTATAAATAAAGTTTATAATAATAACGTTTTATAAGTTAAAATGTTAATAAATTAAATTTTTACTTATTAAATAATTACTAAATTATTATAATAAATAATTAAAAGTAACACGATAAAAGATATTAAAAAATTTATAAGTAAAAAAACAATAAAATAAATTATAATTGGTTAAGCTTTAATAAAAAGCTAAGTTAATAAATAATATAAACTTTAATAATATTATAATATTTAAGCAAATAATACCTAAAATATAATAACTTACTTAACTTAATTAACATATTTTTTATATTAAACTTAATATAATAAAAATATTTAAAATATTATTTAACCTTTAAACATTAACCCATAATAAACATTTTTACCCATTTATAAGATTAAGCTTTAAAGTAACGTTAATTTCCCCAATCATTTTTATTAAGAAAAAGCCTATTATAAAATAAATTATTAAATATAAAAATTATAAATTAATCTTTAACATTTAAGCTACCCCTTTAATAAATTTATAATTATAATTTATAAAAAGTTAAAACAATATTAACATTTATAATTATATTAAAACCTTAAATATAGCCATTTTATTACACATTTATTTTAAGTTTAATTATAACTTTAACTAAGATAAAGTTATATTAATATATAAAACATTAAGTTTATAGTTATTTTATATTAAAAAATAAGATAATATTAACATAGTTAACTTATAATAAACATTAATAACAACATTAATAATAAGCATTTATAAATAAATAACTTATATATATTTTATATATACAATTAATAACTTAAGCTTAAATTTCCTAACATATAATTAAAAAATTTCGAAATATTTATAACTTAAAAAGATTAAATTAAATATTTTTTATAAGGAAAATTTATTATAATTCGAATCGTAACCTAATAATTTTTAACTTAAACATATTCGAAAAAATAAAAGAATATAATATATTAGTAAAGCTTTAATTTTATTTTAATATCTTAAATAACTATTTTAAAACTAACTTATTTTAAAGGAAAGCATATACATTTTATATTTTCTTATTCTTTAATAAGTTAATAAAAAAAAGAAATTCGAAAATATTTTAAAAAAATAAACTAAGCTTAAGAAATAAATAATATGTTTTTTACGTTAGGCATATTATTAAAAAGTTTAAAAACTTTTTTATAAGCAAATTTAATTATAAAGCGAATATAACTATAAATAAAACCTTTATTTATACTATCCTTATAAAAAAAGCCTTTAACTTATTATAATTACTTAAGGAATAAAAGAAATATTAAAAGCCACGTTATTAATAACACTTATAAAGTTTAAACTAACTATAATTTAAAAAAAACTTATAAATTTAATATAAAAGCACTTAATATATAAGCTTAATAAAACGATTAACATTAAAAATAATAATAAAAATAATATTAACTTATTTTTAATAAAACGCTTACGTAAAAGTAATAAAAAAAAAGCTAATAAAATAAAAGGTTTAATTATTAAAGTATATATAATAATTATAAGATATTAAACTTTAAAAAGTTATAACATTAAATTAAAATAAAATAATAATTACTTTTAAAATTTATTAATCGCAATTAAAATTTAAACATAAATAAATAACATTAAAACTATATAAAAGATTTAATAATAAACTTTAAACTTTAAGTAAATAAATATTTTATACTTATAATTATTTTTATAACCATAAATATTAATATTAAAAAGTTATATAATAATAATATAATTATATTTAATTAAACTAATAATTAAATTATTTTATTTTATATAGGTATATTTTATTATTTTAACAGTTAATTATAACAATAATTTTAATTATTACATTCGTATTAAATCTTATTATTTTTTTAAAAATTTAATTTAACAAAACCATTATAAATATTTATTAAATATAAAGTTTAAAAAACTTATAACCTTAGTAATATCGCATCTTTTCTTAGCTTATATAATAAATATTATACCTTAATTTTTAATATTTTCCCTCGTTAAAATTTATCAAGGGATAAAAGAACAATAAAACCATAAAGGGTAGTGACAAAGCCTTTACAAGACTTTTGCAAGGCTTATAAGTATATAAAAAAAGCTTTTCTTCCTTTATTAAAGGAGGGATAAGCATTAATAGATTACCCTATTACCTTATAAGTTCCTTTTAATACTTATTTTATATATAACTATTATTATAGGATTTATTTTTAATAGTTTAATGCTTTATACCTATTTATATAAATTGTTTATTAAAGGCAAATTTATAATAAGATGTAAATAATAAAATAGTAACTATATAAGCAAATTAATATAAATAAATATAGGAGTGAAAAAGAAAAGTTATTAAAAAATAAAAAAGCATTAAAGGGAAAAGAGCTTTTAATTATACCATGGCAACTTATCGTTAAAGAAAAAGGGAACCCCTATTTTTTTATAATAAAGGAATATGCTAATAATAATTAAATAAAATAGCAATCCACTTATAATTTATTTACAACCTACCCTTGCCATAAAACATCGCGTATAACCTTACTAATAAAATTAACAAAATTATAACACGCTTAAAAAAAATATGTAATAAAGGCATATTAAACCTATTAAAGTTAAACCAAAGTATAAAAACTTAGCAAAAATTACCTTAAAGGTTAAAGATAAAAGATAACTATAAAAGTACGTATCCTTTTATTAAAAATATAAGACTTAAAAGGCGTTTTACAGTGAGCTTATTATATTAAAAAAAGAAGTAATAGTTTACTAAAGTTTTACCAAAAGTTTTTAAGTACATATAAAGATAGCTAAGAAGCTTATAATAAGATAATTACAACTTTAATTCGTAAGCTAAGAAGTAGCTATAAAAGTATATATCCTATTACTAATTAGCTATATAATATTAATAATATAAAAACTTACCAAAGGTTTTTAAGTGTATATAAAAATAGCTAAAAAGCTTTATAATATTAAAACAATAATAATGCATTTATAAGGTAATATCTTTTATAAAAAGCTATATATAATTAATGAGAAATAAAAATATTAAAAGTAATAAAAATTAAAATTTAAAAGGTTTAAAGAAATGGCGAAATAATTATAACGAAGTAGTTTTTTACATTAATACTAAGATTATTTAAGGCATATAAAGATTTAATTAAAACTATATAAATTTTTACCAAGGTTAAAAAAATGATTTATACTAGTATTTTTACTAATAACTTACTTAAAATAGGGATAAATACTTATTATATACACATGCTTAACAAGTCATATAATAATTATACCTTTTATTTAAAAAAAGCTTAGTAAAAAAGTTATAAAGTTAATATTAAAAGAAAATTAAGTTATTTACTAGCCCTTATATAATAGCTTAAAGTAATTTAATAGCTTAAGCTATAAAATGGAAATTATTAAAACTTTATTTAAAGATAGTAACAATATTTAATAAATAAGTATTTTTATTTATATAAGTAATAAAATATTATTTTAAGATTTAATTTAAATAAAAAAGCTATATAACCATAATATATAATTATTTAACAATATTTTCGTAAATAAGGAGGTTATATTTTATGTACTTTTCCTTAAAATTTTCCTAATATTACACTTGCTTATTAACTAATAAAACGTGTATAGTTTTTTTATATTAAAGCTTTTTTTAAATAATAAGTTAAAGGTAATCTAATTATAAAGCCTTAATATCCTTAACAGCAATATATTAATACAACTTAAAACTAATTATAGCGAATATACTATAAGGCTATAAAGTTAATAAGAGTATAAAGAAAAAAAAAGGTAAATAATATATAAAAATATAAGGCTTTTTATTCACTTAATAAGTTTTATATTTAATAAATATAATTATATTATAAGTGGTTAATAACAAACCCGTATAAAAAAAAGATTACTTATTATAAAAAATCTTATAATATTTTATACTATTATTAATAATTTATTTACTTAAATAACTAAGGTAATAATTATAAGGTAAATCACTAATTATAAGATTTTTAAATATTATTATAAAGGGGTAATAGTTAATTTAAAAGGTAATAAAAGAGGTTATAAAGGAAAAGAAAAGTGGAAAAAAGATTAAGAAAAAAAGCATATACTTATAAAGTATTATTAACTATTAAAAAAGCTATGGTAAGGGAATATAAACTAGCATAAATTCCTATGAATTTTTTTACATATATTAAGCTATAAAATTATTAACATATAACATAATAACAATTAAACCGTAGTAACATCGAAGCTAAGTTACTTTAAAAGCGTATATAAAAAAAGGCTAAAAAATCACCTTAAAATAATATAATAAAGGAAAAAAAAGGCTACGTCGAAGCAATATCACTTTAACACTTATGGCACTCCCTTTAAAATTTTAAGGATGAAACCATAGGAAAAGGGGTGACTTTATTAAGGGATAAAAGGATAATAAAATTATAAGGGATAGTAATAAAGCCTTTACAAGGCTTTTACAAGGCTTATAAATATATAAAAAAAGCTTTTCCTTTTTTATTAAAGGAGGGATAAACATTAATAAATCACTTTATTACCTTATAAATTCCTTTTAATACTTACTTTATATACGACTATTATTACAAAACTTATTTCTAACAAAATTTAACATTTATACTATTTAACAAACCATAAGTCGCTAATAAAATTCCTTACTATTAATAATAAAAACATTAATTATAATTTAATATATTATATATATTACCTTTTAATTAATAACACTTAAGTTAAAAAAAAAATAAGTTAACTTTACTTTTTATTAATCCTTATACCTAATAGTTAATTTAAATACTTAATAAATAATATTTTACCTATAAATATATATTACTTTTACAATTTATTATATCTTATACATAAGTAATTAAAAATTATACCTTTATTATTAAAATATTTTTAAAAATTATATTTTACAATTTTATATTTTATCACACTAAGCTTTTATTATTAATCTTTCCTTTATAATAACTTCCCTTTACTTTAACGAAATTTTAATATTACTTTAATTTTTATATATAAGTTTATATAAGTAAAAAGCTATAAAGCTATTATTATATATAATAAGTATTATTATATAACATTAGCTTTAAATAATATAAAAAAGGCATATATTATTTTAAAAGTTAAAAAGCTTTAATTTACTAAGAATAATATAAACTTATACCTTACATTGTTAAACAAATTTAAAAAAATAAATAATATTAATAATTTTATACTTTTTTATATTAATATATATTAAATATAAAACTTTAAAGCACTTTTATTTTTACTTAAGTTATATAATAACCATTACATTTTAATATTTCATTTATTTCACTTAGTAAATAAAATTAAAAATAAGCTAAACAAATTATATTATAACCGCTTATTACATTAATTATATAATATTTCCCTTAAATATTTATTTACTTATTTTATTTAAACTATTTTAAAAAGTTTTACTATATAACTTATTAATATTATAAAAACAAATTTAATAGCTATTATTATTTATAAAAACACATATAATAATATCAAACTAACCTTTTAAATTATATACATAACTTTAACGGATTAAATACCACATTATACATTTATTACTTAAGCTTTAACCTTTAAAAAACGTTTACATTTAAATATAAAAAATCATTATAAACAAAACGCTAAGGAAAATTTAAATAAGCCTTTAAATAATTAATAAAATTTTACCATTATAAAAATAAGGAAAAGGTAAGTAAATATTAATAACGATTATAACATTAATTTAAACATTAAAAACTATAGCCATTTATTAAAAAAAGATCGCCTTTTATCTTACCTTTTATCACATTTTTTATTATAATTTAAAACACTTTTTTTATTTAACAAAATAATAGGCTTTATACCTAACTTTTTAAAAACACTTTTAAATAATATTCGAAATAATAATAACATAATAATTAAAGTTAATACGACTACTAATTTAAAAGTTTTAAAATATAATCTTAAAACTAATTAAATTATATTAATAAAATGTATAAATTAAAAAAATAAAACATATATTATATTATACAAATTATATAAATTGTTTAAAATAATATTAATGTTTTAAATAAAATAATAATAATATTACTTTTTTATATATATTACTAATAAATATTATTATTTTAAATAACTTATTATCACATTTAAATTATAGCATATAACTTAAAACTTAATATTTAAAACCTTTTTTAAACTTAGGTTATTATAACGCTTATAAGGTACTCGCTTTTATGTTAAAACATTTACATAGAAAAAATTCCTAAGCCTTTTATTAGTTATAACAAAGCATTTTAATTAGCTTTTAAATTAAAAATAAAACAATTTTATTAAATATTTAATAAAAAGTATGATAGGTGTAATAAACGTGGTAAGCGTGGTAAGTGTAGCAAGTATAACAAATGTGTTATATTATATAAAAGGTAAAAATAAAATAAAATAAAATAAAATAAAATAAAATAATTAATAATTTTTATATATAATTATTAAAATATAATTATTAAAGTTTAAATTTAATTAATTAA
>KZ112455.1:0-73301 GCA_002120305.1 Hypoxylon sp. CO27-5
TAAATAAATAAATAAATAAATAAATAAATAAATAAATAAATAAATAAATAAATAAATAAATAAATAAATAAATAAATAAATAAATAAATAAATAACTAAAAAAAGTTAAAAGAAAATAAAAAATATAAAAAAGGTATTAAAATAAAAATAAATTTAAAAGTTATAAATTTAGCCTTTAATTAAGATAATACCTTTTTTTCTACCTTTATTTCTAATTTAAAACTTAAGTTAAAACCATTATAAATAGCCTTTTACAAGGAAAAATTTTTAAACCTTTTTTTTTTATTTTTTAAAAATCCCTCGAACCTAAGCCTTAACGAAAAGCAAGGCCGTGATTTGTTAAAAAAAAAGGTTTAAAAATTTTAAACTTAAATAAAGTAAAAATTATTATTAATATATAAAATAATACTTTTACTTATAATAGAAAAGAAAATATAAAAAAATAAATAAAAAATAATAATATATTATTATATTATTAATAATAAATAAAATTAAATAAATTTATAACTATAATAATTAAATTTTAATAAAATAAAGTTTAAATATAAATAATACTAATAATATTAATATTAATATTAATATTAATATTAATAATAATAATAAAATTATTAATAAAAAGCCTAATTAAAATATTAACTTTAACATTTTATATTTTAATTATAAATAATATAAACACTTATTAAAAAACTATTTCAAACCATATTAAAATAATAATTATAATAGCTATAAGTAAAGTAATTAAACTTGTAAAAATTACTTATAATTTTAAATTAATACTAATAAACCTAAGTTATTTAATAAACTCATATATAAATTTAATATTATTTCCTTTTTAATTTATATATAATTAAATAATATAAAATAACTAATAAATTTTTATTAAGTTAAAATAAGTTAAAAAGAAAAAATATTAGCTAATATTAATACTTTAAAAAAAGTTAATAAAAAATTTACTTTATTAATTATAATAAAATTATTTATTATAAACCATTTAACTAGCTTATTAATATTTTATCTTTATATCGTTTTAATTAAAATTAATATAAAGAATAATTTATCATTAAATATTAATTTAAATATTTATATTATAAATAATAACTTAAATTATAATATTAAAATTTTTATTAATATATAAAAATTTAAGTTTATAATTAATATTAATATTAAAAAATTCTAATAAAAAATAAATTATATTTTATATATTAAAACCTTTTTAATTAAATTATTTTTAAATAAATTATTTTACTTTTTAAAAGCTTAAATATTACAAATATTATTATTATTACGTAAAAAAATTATAATATATATATATAACTCCACTTATTTATACATAAAGCTAATCCTTATTACTAGTAAAATCTTATCGCCTTATACATTACTTATTATTATATAATGTTAATAACTTATATATTCTTTTATTTTAAAATAATTACTTAAAATTTTCTAAGCTTAATAACTTTATAAATTATTTATAATTATCTTTATTTAAAGATTTAATTTATTTATTTATTAGGTTAAATATATTTAATATATATATAATTTTTATATTTTCTTTTATAACCTTTTAACAAATATAGTAATAATCTTTTTATATATGTTATTTTTATTTATTTATAATAATTTCTTTTATTTATTTAATTATAGCTATATTATTATTTTATAAAATTATTAAATTTTTTAATATAAGGTTAAGCTTTTCCGAAAAATTATAAATCTATGTTATATTAACTATTATAAATACCAATATAATATATTTAATTTTTATAAAATTCTAAGCTATTATTATTTATAATTTAATTAATTATAAAATTAATATATTAATTAAATGGAAAATATATTTTATTATTAATTTTCTAATATTTAAATTATTAATATAATTTATATCTATTATTTTAAATAATTTTAAAAGATTATATTTTTAATATAAATATTTTTTAATAAATTTTTTATATTTAATAAACTTTTTTTATATATTATTTAAATATCATATTATTTACTTAATACTAGTTTAATAATCTTTAATAAAATTACTTATAAACCTTACCTATGAAAATATAATAAAGCTAATATTAAGTTTAATTATATATAATAAAAATATTAACTTTTTAATATAAAATATATATTTTTAATCTTATAATTAATAACTTTATCATCCTTTTTATAAGATATTATTATTTTTAAAATTTTTAAATTAAATAAAATTATAACCTTTTTATTTTTGTTAAGATTAAGGCTTTTTATCATTTTCTATATATATTATTCCTAATTAAGTTATATATTTCTTATAAGGTTAAAATATATAATATATATTTTTAAATACTAGTTTATATCATTTAAGTTTATAAAAGTTATATTTTTTTAATATTTTTATAAGGTTTTTTAAATCTTTAATACTTTATTTAAATAATAGCTAATTATTAATATATGATATAATAATATCTTTTATTTTCTTATTAATATATATTATATTATTTACTTTTAAATATATAAAGCTATACTTCTTTAAAATAATATATACTTTCTTTTATTAAATTATCCTTAATTATTTTAAATTATATAAAATATATTATAGTTTAATGATTTTTTCCTTATTATATTAATAAAGCTTATATTTTTGTAAGAATATTTTAAAATATTCTTATAATATAAAAAATTACTTTATAAAAATCCTTTCCTTTAAATTGCCATTTAAATAAGTAATAATAAAATTAATTTAAATAATATTTTAACTAAACAATATTAAAAATACTATTAATATTTTTTTATAATATTATTTTTATTATAATGGCCTTAATTTCACTATAATTTAAACCTCTATATTAGGTAAATTTTCTTACGATAATTTTTCCTTTATACTTTTCAAATATATTATTAGATTAATATTTTTTCTTTAAGACTTATTTTAAATGAATAAGGTGGTTATAAATGACTTTTAATTAATATATAAATTTAAATATACTATATTTTAAATTAATACAAATTTTATTATTAATAACTTTTAACTATATTTCACATTTAAAGTTAACTAATACTTTTTTAATAATAATTTATTTATATTAATCTTATATAGTTAATATTTTTTAATAAAATTAAGGATATAATTTAAATTTTTAAAATTACTAATCTTTTTTATAGATTTAATTTTATAAAATAAATCATTTATAAAATAAATATTGAAAACATTATCCTTTAATCTTATATATATACCTTTTAACCTTTTACCTTTTTAGGTAATAAATATTAATATATTAAATATATTATTTAAATTATCAAAAACTTTATATATATAAATTTTAAATTCTTTCTTTTTAAAATAATCTTATTTTTGTAATTTATTTTCTTTTTTATTTTTAATAAAGTTTTCTTTAATAATATTATTATTTTTATTTTATATATTAACTTTTTTTTAAGATTTTTTATATTATAAATACTTTTAAATATATTTAAATAAAAACTTAACAATATTTTATACATTAAAAACATTATTTACATTTCCTATATACTTTTAAAAGATAATATATAATATTTATAAATATTACCTTTCATTTATTAATTAAACAAAAAAGTTATATATACTAATATAGCTTAGAAATAAAACTTTAACCTTTTAAGCTTTAAATTTCTTTAATTTAATCTAATATACTTTTTTAATAAAGATAATATATTAATTACTTAAGATATATAAATACTTATTATTTAACTTATTATCTTATTTTAATTTAAAATTGTTTTAATAACATTTATATAATATTATATCCTTTATTATAAAAATACTAATTTAATTAATAATATTTAAAATATTTTTAATATATTATTTTAAAAATATAAAGGTATTTTCATAATTATTTATATAACCTTACTTTTATATTTAAAAAATTAAATTCCTTTCTTAAAGATTTTATTTTAATATTAATTATATAATATAAAAATAATTAATTTCATACCTTTTTAATTATATGCTAATTTTATTTTACTTATTTTAAACTTATAACTATTATTAAGTTAATTTTTTTAAATATTTTTTAAAATTATTAAATTAAGTAAATAAAACTTTAAAGGTTTTATAAATATAAGTTATATAAATAATTAAAATATTAAATACTTTATTTTTAAATTTATAACTTTTAAAGATATAATATTTACTGTTATTATTAATTATTAAGCTAAAATATTAATAATTCTTTATTAATATAGGTTTAATTTTACTAAAATTATATTATATAATATTGCTTATATATTATCTTTATTCTTAAAGATCTTTTAAAGATATTTTCTTAATCTTTATATAATTATATATAAAATAAAAGAGATTTACTAAGAAAAAAATATTTAAATTAATATTAATAATATATTATATAATCCACTTTAATTTTTCCATACTAAAATAACAAAATCATTTATATTAAAGAATAAATTTATCTTTTACTTTTTTAATTAATCTTTTAAATAATAAGATAAAAAACTTAATTAAAAATAACTTAATCTTTATAACTTCTTATAATTTTATTAAGTAACTTTTGTTATAAGCTTAAGCTTTTTATATTTTTATAAGAAAAAACCTTGCTTATAAATATTAATAAATATTATAATAATATCATTCGATTTATAAACTTTATTACTTTTAAAATATTTTTTAACTTTATAAAATATCTTTTTTAAAAAAAATTTTAAGAAGAAATTTTTAATATATAAATAATATAATAATATAATTAAATTATATTATTTATTATTACTAACTAAATTAAACTATATTATACTTATTATTATATTTTTAATAAGCTTATCTTTTATATTAATCATATATTTGTTAAGAAATTTCATTATAATATCTTTAATAAGGTTTTTTATTATTAATAATATATATTTACTTTTATATTTATTAAGAATAAATCTTATATATACTTATATCTGGTTAAATTATACACATTAGCCACTTTATATGTTTAAATAATGTTATATAATAATTTATATGGTTTTAGTTTCTTTTAAAATAATTAAAAACTTAAGTTAATTTCGTGTTATTTTATTTAATATAATTAAATTAAATATGTTAAGTTAATGTTATTTACTTTTATTAAATATATCCTTTTTCTTATTATATATTATGAAAATCCTTAAGATAATATAAGATTAATACTAATACTTTAATATTATATAATATAATTTAAAGTTAAAATTTATAATTATATTTCATTTAAATTATTATTTAAGTAATATTTTTAAATATACTTATACTTATTATACTTATAATATAAAAATCCCTTTTTAAAATTTTAATTAAATAATTTTATAAATCATTTAAACTTTTTATTAAATTAATCCTTATTATTATATTATATACTATATAACATATTACTTTATTAATTATTATAACCTTTATTAATTTTAATTTTAAACTTATTAATAAAATTATTAATAACTTTTATATGGGCAAAGGAGTTATTGTACGCTTTAATATAAACTAATAAAAAAGTATAGATTAATGCCTCAAATAAGACAAAGTCTTGTCTAACTGTATTAAAGAGATAAATTAGTATTAATACCTTAGAGGTAAAGCTTAAGTTGTTAAATTAGAACTTAAAATCTTAATCATTCGTTTTATTGTAATTGCTCTCATTTTATAATAATAAACTTTTATTTTCTTATTATTTTTTATATAATATTTACCTATTCCTTTATTTTATCTTTATAACTTATTAAAAATATTATAATTTATTATTTTTTACTAAATTCCATTTTAAATTTACAATTTTTTTACATAATAAATCATTATTATAAGCTATACTTAATTAGGTCCTTATTATTATACTTATATTTAAATAAGGTAACTTATAAATCTTATTAATAAGCTTTATTAATTAAAATATAAATCTTATTAAAAAGTTTTAATATTTTTATTCCCTTTTTTATTTTATTTATAAAATTTAAAGGAACTTATTTATATATATATATAATTATTTTAATAATCTTTAATTTATTAAACTTAATAAACTTTTTCCCTTTAATATAACCTATTTTTTTTAAAAAAAATATAAGGGCTTTTTAGTAAATATGCCAATTACTTTAATCCTTTAATGATTTTCCTTATTAATATTAAAGTTAAAATACTTTTAAATTAACTTATACTTTTTAAATTTAAACTTATACTTATCCTTACCTTTTTTATATTTAATTAAAATATACTTTTTATATTGACAATAATTAAATTTTAAATTAAAATTAAAATTAAATTCGAAATCTAAGATATTTAAATTATTGCCGTTACTATCATTAAAATTAAAGTTACTACTATTAAAAAATCTATATTATTAAATAAATTAATATTATTAAATTTAATTTTAATAGGTATTTTACTTTTACTTTAGCTTTTAATGATTAATATAGGTTTATTATTATTATTATTAAATTTAATAATAACTTTTTATATACTTTACAACTTATTATTATTTTTAAAGATTTATTAAAAATTTATAAGGGTTTTTTTTAATTAAATCTTTAATATTTTACCTTATTTAAACATTTCATTTAAAGCTTTATTAATTTTTTTTAAAGATTTTATAAATATTTTAAGGATATATTTTTTAATTACTATTTTAGCTATTTTAAATTAAGGTTATTTATTTTTAAAATTATATAATTATAATTTATAATTTATTATTATAATCTAAGTAACATAAAGCTTTTACTATATTAAAATTATAATATTATTTGCTTTTTTACCTTATAATATTAAATTTTTATTTAAAATTAAATATTTATTATTTTTACTAAATTTTTTATTAAATTTTCTATTAAGAATTAATAAAAAATAACTTACCATTTTTTCTTACTTTTTACTTAATGCTTATAACAATTTTAATTACTAAATAATAAAAAGATTTAATCTTTTTTTATTTTTATATAACTTTTTAAAGGTTATTTATAATAATCCTTTACTTTTTCTTTAACGTTTTTTTTCTTAATTAATTATTATTTTATTATATAAGATTTAAAAATTTTATTTTAAACATAATATTTTATTAATTAAATAATAATATTAAATTAAATATAAAGTTAATTATTTTATAATATAAGTTGTAATGTTAAGGTATTATTATAAAAGCTTAAATATTACAAATATTATTATTATTATATAAAAGAATTATAATGTGTATATATAACTTTACTTATTTATATATAAGGCTAATGCTTATTACTAGTAAAATCTTATTACCTTATACATTACTTACTATTATATAATGCTAATAGCCCACACTTTTATAATAAATATATTATAAAATATAATATTAAAATTATTAAAATATAATATTAAAAATATTAAAAATAATATTATTACTTTATTAAATATTAAAAAATAAAAATTATTATTTTAATAATATTATATTTTAATAATATTTTATATTATTACATTTAAAAAGTGGTAAGTAATTATTACTAATCGTATAACGTTTTAAGTTTTTTTTTACAAAGTTATATATAATCGCGAATAACTTTAAAATCCTAACATTTAAAGGTTCGAATTTTATATCTTTTAAAAAAGCTTATTAAAGCGATTTTAATAATATAAGTTTCTTTTTAATATATTTTCTTTTAAACGTTTAAATCGGTTAAAAAAGTAAATAACAATTAAAAAGCCTTATATTACGTAATGCTTTTTAACTAACTTTATTATATATATATATATTAATTAAATTAAACTAATTAAATTAAATTAATTAAATTAAGCTTATTATAACTATTATAATAGCTATGTTAAAAGGTTAAGTATAAAGCACCACGTGACGAAAAGCTTAGCTTCGTTACTATTAACCTTTTTAATTAATTTTCACACTTTTAAATAAATATATTAAAATAAAACTTATATTATTAAAATTACTTTAATTAGCTTTTTTAAAAGATATAAAACTTAAATCCTTAAATTTTAAAATATTAAAATTATTTGCAAATTTATATAGCCTTTTAAAAAAGCCGCTTAATTAGTGGTAATAACTTACCGCTTTTTAATTCTAATAATATAAGGTACTATTAAAATACATTATTATTAAAATAGTAATTCTTTAAAAAATATAAATTTTTACTATAATAATATAATATAAAAAAATTTTAATATATTTAAACTTTAAAAACTAATAAAAGGTTAATAAAATTATTATTAAAATTATTCTTAATAAAAATTAATAATATTAAATATATTTTTATAAAAATCCTTAATAATAATATATTTTTAATTATAAATAAAATCATATAAAGGTTAATATTTTAACATTAAAAACTTTACCACTTTAATATATAATACTTAATTTAAATAATATAAAAGATTATTAAAATTAATTTATTTCTATTATAAATTAAAATATTATTATATTTTACTTATAATTAAATAAAAATATAAAAAATTAAATTATATTAAATAAATATTTTAATATAATATAAATATAATTAACTTAAAATTAATTAAAGATTATAAATACTTTTCCTTTATTATTAATAATAAAAGTTAATATTAAATATTTAATATATATAAATAAAAAAATAATATATAAAATACTTTTAAAATTATTATTAAAAAGATCTTATTTTATTTTATTACTTTATTCCTTAATAATAATGATAAAAGTTATTAAATTCTTATAATTTATTTAAATAAGAATTAAAAATTGAAAATAATATAATTTAAAATATTTTATATAAAAAATAAAATTAATTTTATTATATTTATACCTTAAAATTAATATTAAAATAATATATTTAAAAAATATATTTAAATAATATAAATTATAATATAAATTATAATTATTTAAATGAAAATCCTTTTATATTTTTAATTATAAGTTATAATAAATATAACTTATATGTTAAATTAATCTGGTATTTTTGTAAATAATAATTATATAATTATTAAATATTATTTTAATAAATTAAACTTTAATAAGAATTATAAACTTAATATTACTAGTTTAAAAATTATTAGTTTTAAATATATAACATATATTAATAAGAATTAAAAGATTAAATTTACGAAGATAAATATATAAGATATAAAGGTTATTTTATTAAATTATATTAAAAATATAATTATATTATTTAAATTATTAATATAGAATATATATTTAAAATATTATACATTATATTTTATAAAGATTTTAATAACTTAAAAAATACCTTTAATCTTTATAATATTATATATTTCCTATTTAAATATATTTAAAGATATTTCTGTTATAAAATTATTATTAAAAATTATATTTATAATAAAGATTATAATATAATTAATAAAAACATTATTAATAAGGGAATAAGAGTTATTAAATAAAAGTAAAACTAATTTAAAAAGAAGAAAATATTAAATATATATTATTATATAATTTTTATTAATTATAATAAGATTTTTAAAGTATTAATAATTTATTCTTAAAAAAGGTTAAAGGATATAAGAGATATTATAAGAGATAATTTAAAATATAAGTTGCTTAATTTCCTTAATAAAAATAACCAAGTACTAATAGCCTAATAAAATTTTATATATATAATTAAAAATATTTTAATTTTTAATTAAAATAATAAAAATTATTTATATAAACTTTTCTTATTTATTAAATATTATTAGGTATTATTTATTTAAAATAATATAGATTTAACTTTAGTTAAAACAATTAAAAAATAATAAATAAGCTAAATGGTTAGAAGTTATCTTTATTAAAATATATAAGATTTTTTAAAGGAATATTTTTAAGTTTGTTAATCATAATATTATTAAATATAAAAATATTATTAATTTTAAATAAGTTTTAGAAAAATTCGTTTTAATTAAAAAATTTAAGAAATATAAGGCTTATATTATTATAAAGGGCTTTATTTTAAAAAAGAATATTAAATATAATAAAATAAAGGTAATAATTATTAAAATTACTTTTTAATAAATTGTTATAATATTTGTTATAGTTTAAACCTAGTATATGGTATAAATTAACTTTATTATTATATACTTAAATAATAATTTAAAGAAGTAAATCTTTATATATTAATTTTTTCTTCTTTAATATTATTTTAATAACTTTTTTATTAAAATTAAATAGTATGGGTATATAATAAATAAGATTATTAAGTTAATAACTTTATTATATAGTTTAAAATAAATTAGTGTTATTTAATAAATTAAAATATATTAATTTATAAATAAGTATAGCTTTATTTCCTTAATATTAAATAATATTATTTATATTAATAAGAAATTAAATATTATAATTATTTTATATATGGATGATTTTATTTTATTTAATCTTAATAAAGAGAAGTTTAAAAGATTAGATAAGATTTAAATAAAAAGGTTTAATTTAAAGATTTAAGAAATATTAATTAATTTTTAAAATATTTAAATTATTAAATTAATACTAATAAATAATATAAAAATTAATTAAATAAATTATATCCAAAAAATATTAAAGGAATTAAATTTTATTATAAATAAACCTATTTTTATATTTTTTAATCCTAACTTTTTCTTTAATATTATATAATATATTAATTTAATAACTAAATAGGAAATATATAAATATATATTACTTATTAAATATTATAACTTTTTAATTTATATTTTTAATTTAATTTAAACTTTTTAATATTTATTTAAATTAGATTTATATTTAATCTTTCTTTTAAATATTTTATTAAAATTAAAAAGATTAATAATATTAGGGATTATTTAATTAAGTATAAAATAAGTTATAGTATTAAAATTAAAGCTAAGTTATATAAGATTTAAATTATAATTAATATAGGTTAGATTTATAGCTACTTTATAATTGTTAATAAGATTTAATGCTTATTAGTTGTTGTTTATTCCTTTTAAAAGAAGAAAATTAATATCCTTATTAATTTATTATTAAAGATTTTTGTTTAAAGATTTTAGATTTATTATTGTTAATAAATATACTTAATAATCTTTTATTATAAATTCTATTATTAATAGTTTATTAATTAATATTAATATTTATTACTTAGTAATTTAACTTTCATTTAAAATCTTTAATTTAAAATTAATATAAGTAAATTTATTAATCCCTTAATAATTTAAAAACTAATATAATGAAAATTAATATAATATAATATTATAACTTTAAAGCTATAATTTTAGAAATATTGTTTTAAATATTAAATATAAATGCTTTATATTTTTTACTTTATATAAATAATATTTAAATATAATTTTTCCACTTTTTTAAAGAAACAAATATATTAATATATGCTAATATATATATAAGGAAAAGCTTAAAAGAAAAGCTTAAAGATTAATATAAATAGAATTATTATATTAAATATATAAGTTAATATTAATTATTATAAAAGAATTTTTTCCTTTAATATTTTTTCCTTTATCTTTTTTATTAATATTTAAGGTTATAATGGTATTAATTTTAATAATTTTAAAACTTATTATAAGATTATAAGTTTTTATAAGACTTATTTTAAAATTAGAAAAATGAATATTAGTACTTTTATTTATTATATTAAAATAATTTATTAATTTTATTTTCTTTATTAAAGATTATTTATTTAATATTATTCAAAATATTAGTATTGGTTTTTTTCTTAATATAGTTAAATCCTTTTATATTTTAACTTTTTATCTTTCTTTAGTCTTTTATATTAATTTTATATTAATTTAATAATAAAATAACAGTTAATTATTATTATTATTATATTATTTTTTTATATAATTTTTTATTAATATAAGTAAGATAATTTTTAATTTCATTTATTATTAAATGAAATTAGTTTTTTAAAATATTAATAATTTCTATTGAAATTTAATATAATTTATTAATAATATTTATAAGTGAAGAAGTTATTATATGCTTTAATATAAAATAATAAAAAAGTATAGGTTAATGTTTTAAATAAGATAAAGTTTTATTTAATTATATTAAAAAGATAGATTAGTATTAATATTTTGAAGGTAAAGCTTAAGTTATTAAATTAAAATTTAGAATTTTAATTTTTTCATTTTATTATAATTGCTTTTATAATAGCTTTATTTTATTAGTTCTTAATATTATATATTTTAACTTTGTAATTATGGCTTTAAGTTTTATTATTTATAAGATTATTATATTAATTATAAATATTATAAAAGGTATTTTATATAATTTATCATAGAACGCGGTAAATTATTAGGTTTAAATATGTTATTAAAAGTGATGTTAATTATAAATTAAATAATCTTAATAATTAATAAAATATAAAAATTAACAAATAAATTAAATATAATTAATTATAATTTTTAACATAAATATGAAAAGATATAAAAGATTTTAAATTAAAAAGATATTAATTATTATAATAAAATAATAATAATGGTAAATAACTTTTAATAAATATTATAGGAAATATAAAAGCTCTTTAAGTTTAAAACTTTTTATATAAAAAAGAAAAATCTTTAAATATAGAAGAAATTAAAAAATAGATTTTATTAAAAATCTTAATAAATTATTTAATATAAGTATTAAAGCTATGAATAAAAAAAGGAAGTTGTGTTTATAAAATCTATTATCCTATTAAAGATTATATTATATTAATTATTAATAAATATAACTATCCCTTATTAATTAAATATTTCTTATAAAACCATTTAAGCTAATTTTAAATCATTATTTTTTATTAATAAATCTAAATAATATTCTTCTTTATTTAACTTATTAAAAGGTAATGATAATAATAATGATAAAATCTTTATGTTTATTTTAAAATTAAAAAAATATTTAAAAATGATTTCAATTATTTTTTAAACTAAGAATATTTTAATTTTATATTAAACAAAGAAAACCACTTATATAATGTTGAAAACTAATTAATATATTATAATATTTTAATATTATTATTAAAAATTATTAAATATAAAAAAGAAATATACCTTATATACTTTAATAAATTTAAGTTTACTATTATTATTATAAAAATTAGTAATAGAAAATCTTTTAATTTTATTATAAGTATTTGTAATAAAGTTAAAATATTTAAAATATTTATAAAATCATAGGTATTTATAAAAAGGATTTAATAATGTAAACTTTAAAAAAAATTTAATAAAATAAAGTATAATAAAAAGAACCTTTTAATTTTCTTATTTAAATAAAAGTTATAAATTTGTTAATATTATAATATTAATCTTTTAATTAAATAAAAATAGTTAATTATTATATTCTTTACTATTTATAAATATAATATATTTAATTAAGTAAAGTTTATTTTAAAGCTTATTAAAAGTATAGGTATAATAATTAATAATGTTATTAAAGATTTTAATAATAAGTTTAAAAATAAAATAAAGTTAATAATTAATTTTAAAACTTTTTATAACTTAAAAAGTAAAGGCTATAATTATAATAAAGGTTATAGTTATAATGGTTAAAATAATTTAAATAGTAATAATAATAATAATAATAATAATAATAATAATAATAATAATAATAATAATAATAATAATAATAATAATAATAATAATAATAAGATTTTTTTATAACTTATAAAATTATATTAATTGTAATCTTATCCTTATAAGTATAAAATAATTACATCTTATTAATTTATATTAATAATAAATTAACTTAAATCTAACCTTATAATATTCCATGAATAAATAAATAAATAAAGTGATATATATAAGTTTATATATATTTTATATTAAATAAAAATATATTTAAATATAATTTTTAACCTTAATATTACTATTTTAACATTTTATCATAATAATTATTTAAATTTTCTTAATATATTTTAACTTTTAAACATTATAATATAAAATAATTCTTATATTAATCTTTAATATTAATTTTTATATTAATTTTAACTCTTACACTTAAAAGCTATATAAATTAATAACTTATTAAATATTAGGAAAAGTTAATTATTAAGTGAAATAAATTTATATACCATATTTTCTCTTAAATAATTAATTTAACTTAATAAGAAGAATTTAAATTAATTAATATATATATTAATTAATATCCATGATAATAAAGTTCAAAAATATCCTATCCTAATATAATATTTTATACTAATAAAAATATATTTGTTAAATATCCTATAATATAACCTATATAATAAACCTAATCCAATAAATATTTATAAAATACAAGCATTAAAATTAATATTTAACTATTTAAGTATTTAAGTTATTTAAGCAAATATTAAATAGAAGAAAAAACCAAATACTTTAAGGATAATATTTTAAAATAAAGGATATTTAACTTAAATTAAAAAGTTTTAAGAAATAATATTAATAAAACTTAACTAATCTAGTATAATAATTCCACACTATTTACTAAAATATAAAGTTTTATTTAGCTTTATAAAAGTATGATTTAATATATTAAAAATATTTATTAAATAATATTAAATCTAAAAAAGTTTTAAAATATAGCTTTAAAATAATATAAAGGAAATCTTTAACTTAGGTAAAATTTATATATATTTAAATATAGTTGAAAATATAATTAACTTTATTAGGTTTATAAATAATATTTCTAAAATAAAATAAAAATATCTTAACTAAAATAGCTTAAAATAAATGATAATAAGCTAATATAAAAAAAGAAAGTTATATATAAAAATATTCATTTTATATAACCAATCTATTTTTCTTCTCCTAAAACTTATTCTTTATAACTACTTTAATACTTAAATATTCTATATAAGCCCTTATAATATTATCTTTAATAATAAGATTAATATATATAATAATTTATTATTACTTATAATAAATAAATTATAGCTAAAAAGTTACCTAATAATTATACCTATTAACTTTTAAATTTAACTTAATATCTTATAACACTTTTCTAATCGTTCTATTAATACTATTATATAATATTTTTAATATTTTATTAAAATAGAAGATACATAAATTAATTATATAATATATATATTATAATCTTTTTTAAAAATATATATAAATAATAAAAAAAAACTAATACCATATTATTAAAATTAGGGCTTATAACATAGTATAACCTTATAAAAGCCATTATTTTAAAGAAAAATTTAAGATTATACTTTTATCTTTAATTTAATAAATAAATTAATTATATATTAAATTTCCCTTTAATGATATAATATTAGTAATTATAAATAAAAAATATATTTTAAGCTTTTTTATTATCTATTTAAAAGAAAGCACTTTTATTATTACTTTATTATTTATTTAAAAATATAACTATAATATCTAGTTATTTAAAGCTATATATAAACTTATAATACTTATTTTAACATTAATAATTTATAAGTTAATATTATAAAGATCTTTTATTATACTAATTTAAAAAAAGAACTCTTTAACACTAAACACTTATATAAATTAAGCTAATTATACAAATAAAAAAATCCTTAAAGGTATAATTTAAATAATAAAAGAATTATATATTAAAGTAAAAATAATAAACAAACTTTCCTAATCTTTACTAACCTTAATTATTTAAGTTACTAAAAAAAGCTTTATAAATAATACCTACATATACTATTAAATAGATATAAATAGTAAATGAAAAAGATATAATATATAAGATAAATATTAAATTTACAAAATATTAACACCTCTTTTATCACATTTACTATTAGCCTCCGGCTTACTATTAGGTATTTTATTCTTTAAATCTAAAGATTTAAAGGCTAAAGTTTTCATATAAATAAATAAGTAAAATATTAATATATTTTAAAGCCTAAGAAAAGAAAAAAAGAATTAATAAAATAATCCTACCCTATTAAAAAAGGATAAATAATATAGCCTTAATAAAAAATATTTAAAAATATAAAATAAATATAAATTATATTTTATATTTACATTAAATAATTAATTTAAAAAGACCTATTAAAATCTTATTATATAAATTTTAATTCCATATAAAATATCATATATTTTATAAAATATTCCTATAATATATAATATATTTAAATTAATAATTAAGTATATATTTTTACATTATATTAAATATTTACAATAATAATAAACATATTATAACTAATGCTAAGTTAATAATAGTAATTCTTTAATTAGTTTATATTTTTAATATATGTAAAATAATCTGATTTAAAGGTTTACCTTAAGCTAAGTTATTAATAGTTTTTTTTAATAATACCTAACTAAGTTTTTATTTAATATTTTACTTAATATTTACTAATTAAGGGGTTTTTTATATCTTTAATATTTTAAATTTTAACTTAATAGTTAAAATTTAATAAAGGAATATATTTAAAAATAAATTATTATTATATTAAATACTTAAATATTAATAATAGCTTTATACTTATTACTATATAAGTACTTAAGGGTTATATATTAAAACATATTATTAACATAAGTAAATTTATTCTTTAAAATTATAAGTTTAAAATTAATAAAGATTATTTTAATTTTCCTATTATATAAAATATTAAAAGACCTAATATTATTATATAATATAATTTTTTATTAAAATATTAAAAGGCTTATATTATATTGCTTAAAATATAACTTATATTATTATAATTACTATAAAAATACTTACTATACTTACTATAACGCCAATTTATATGCTTAAATTTATAAGAATTAACCCATTAAATAAAAAGTACATTTAAATGAGTATTACATTTTAAAAGCTTTAAAATAATATCCTATATATATTAATGTTATTATTATAAAAGTTATATTAAATAAATACATTTATAAATTATAACTTATAATAAATGATAAATTTATTTAACCAATTTTTATTTAAAATTATACTATTAAAACTAAGGGTTTTCTTAAAAACTTTAATTATTATAATTTTATTTAAATATATTAAAAATTTAGTTTAAAATATTATAACAAATTTTAAAATATTTACTTATTATATATATAAAATATAATATCTTTTTATAATAACTATTATAATATAAATTTAATTATTATTAATAAAGGATTTAAGTGATTTATTAATTATTAAATTTTAAATAATAAGAGCTGTTAAAGGGATTTATTTTTACCTTTTTTTATAATCCTTTTTAAACCTTATTAACTTATAAATATTTAGCTAAAATAACATAAGTAAATAGGTATAAGGAAAAATTATAATTTAAAATATAAATATCCTATTTTATAAATAGAAAATCCATGCTTTAATATATGCTAAGAAATTTATAAAAGGTTAAATTTTTATTATATTTAATATTAAATTATTCTTATTAACTATAATGCTTTTTTTTAAATAAATAGGTTATATAAATTCATTTATTATAGTAATAAAATTAACATGGGCCTTATAATAAAGGTTATAAGTAATAGGATTAATAATATAATAATTAATATTTTCTTTACCTTAAATTATAATAAAATACTTAATATATATATTAAAAACATTTTAAAAAGTAACATAATAATAAAAACGTCCTTATAAACTATCTTACTTTTTAAAATGTAAAAAACTTAGTATTAAAATATTTAATTTTAAATTTATTTGGTACTAATATTTTTTATTAATATAATCCGTAATAAAACCCCTTAAAAACAAATTCATCTTTTCATTATTTACCAATTAATTCTTTTAAGATAGTAAAAAGATAAAGTTTTTAAGTAAGCATTATTTAATATACCCTTTTAAAAAGGAATAAGTTAAGTTTAACAACCCACCTTATTAATTACCACTAATATTAGATATAATTAAGGTTAAAAGTATAAAAAAAAGCTAAATAAATAACATATATAATCTTTATATTTAAATTTTTATTTAACATATAAATTAATAAAGCCTTAAATAATTAACCATAGCCTATTATATAATTTATATTATTTTTTAATATATTAATAACCACTTAAAAAGGTGAGAAAAACTTTTAATTAATTATTTTTCCTTTTATTAAATTATATATATATTTATATTAAATTTATATTTAAGAGCAATTACGATAAAACAAATGATTAAGATTCTAAGTTCTAATCTAATAACCTAAGCTTTACCTTTAAGGTATTAATACTAATTTATCTCTTTAATATAATTAGATAAGACTTCGTCTTATTTAAGGCATTAACCTATACTTTTTTATCAGTTTATATTAAAGCGTATAATAACTCCTTTACCTATAATATTAAAATTATAAGATATAAATAATACCATTAAATTAAATATTTTTAAGCCTTATTTCTAATTATATATTAGTTATAATACCTTAGTTTATTTATATTTTCGCCTTATTAATTTTAAAGGTAATTAATTCCTTAAATTATATATTTATTAAATAAAAAACTAGGTATTAAATATCTTTATATTAATTTCACCTTAAAGTTATAGTGGTAATAACTAGTTTAAAAGTTTAAACTTAAATATAAAGATTTATTTATAAAACTTTATCATTAATATAATATTTATAATATATCTTTTTAAGATTTCAAAGTATTTTATTATAATGTTTAAAAGGTATTAAACTTAATAACCTTTATAAACAAATTCCATTATAAATTAAAAAAGTAAAAATAATAATATATTAAAAAAATAACCTAATCCTTTAATAAAATAACAATGCCTTTAATTATAATAATATACTCGTTATATTTACCTAAGGGGCTAGCATGTAATACTTAAAAACCAAATCTTTAAACTTTTTATTTTAATTTTTATTTTTTTTCCTTAATAAATAAAATTAATTAGTAATTTAAAAAAATATTTAAAAGTTAACAAATATAATAAAATTAAACTATAAACTTATTTAAATGTTTAATCCATTATAACTTAAATTTTATATTATTAATAATATATTTATACCCTTAATTAAATTAATTTTTTTACCTTTATCAAATTTATCTATTAGTTTTAAAATAAGAAGTATAAAAAATCCACATTTTCACTAGCTAATAAACATTCTTTTAATAATTGTATTAAAATTAAAAACTTGTTTATATATTTGTATTGAAAAGAAAATTATTACATTTTATAAGCAGCTTTTAATAAAGCATATAAGATATAAGTTATATTTTAATTTTATAAGTTAAATATTTTATTTAAAAGGGTTAAAAGTAGTGAAAGCTTAAAAATAACTTTATATTTATATTTAAAATTTAAATAAAAATTAATTAAGTTAATAATAATTATAATCTTAATCTTATAATCTTATAAAGATAACTAATAAATACTATTTTAATAAATTTTTAAATTATACTTTTAATATTATAATTTTATATTAAAAATAACCTTAATTATAACCATAAATAAGTTACTTTTAATTTAATATTAAGCATACTTTAATGGTTAATAATTTAAATATATAAGGATTAACATAAATAAATAAGAATTAATTATTATTAGCTAGTTTTATTAAGATTAAAATTTTAAATATATAAGAATAAAAAGGAAGTTAATCTTTAATATTTAATTTGGTTAAGGTTAAATCTTATAAAAATAATTAGCCATTTAAGGTATAATAAGGCCTTACGAAATTATTACCTTACCTAAAAATTTAAATAATTTAATTTTAGCTTTTTTAAAAAAAATTTATATATACCTTTTAATAAAAATATAATTATAATTATTACCTTAATATTTATTTTAATAATTAAAGATATATTAATAAAGGAATTATTAATGGATTAGGTTATAACTTAAAAGTTACTTATTTTACTTAATATGTTTATATAAGCAAAGAAGTTATTATACGCTTTTATATAAACTAAATAAAAAAGTATAAGTTAATGCCTTAAATAAGACAAAGTTTTGTTTAACTATATTAAAGAAATAAATTAATATTAATACCTTAAAAATAAAGCTTAAATTATTAGATTAGAACTTAAAATCTTAATCATTTGTTTTATCGTAATTATTTTTAGTTTAAAATATTTAATAAGTTTAATATATTAATTAAAAAAGAAATAAAAAATATATTTATTTTATTAAAATAATTATTTTTTATATTATATAAATTATAATAATAATAGCTTTAAAATTTATTTAATTAATAAATATAAAATATATTATCGATATAATTTTTTATAGCTATAGTAAAAATGTTAAAATTAAAAAAAATTAAATTATTATATATAATTAATGTCGAAATGTGGTCACGTGACACTAGGTCACGTGGCACGCTTCACACCTTAAGTAAGGATAAGGCTAAAGTGGTATACCTTACGAAGTTATTTTTACACTTAAACTTAAACATCATTTAATTAATTTAAAACTAATTTTACTTATAACTAGCTATATAATTATTTATACTTTATCGCACACGTGATAAACCTTGTTTATTTAATAATTAAAGATTTTGTTTTATAGGTTAAAATTAATAATATAAAAATATTTATATTTTAAAAAATAAAATTTAATAAATAAATTTAAAATATTAAAATTATAAAAAACGAAAAAAAAACTAAAATTTTATAATTAATAAAATATTAGCTAATTACTTTTACTTATACGTATTAATAAAACCTTATAATAATAATTAATTTATTTTTAATTTATTTTAATTAAAAATTTAACTTAATAATATATTTTTATAACTTATATTAAAATAATTATAAAGCATTAACTTATTTAATATAAAGTTATTTATTAGTTTTAAGTTTTTTTTTACTTAAAATTAATTTATATTTATTAAAATAAAATTTTATATTAATAATAAAGTATATATATTTATTATTCCTTAAAGAATTATATAATTTAAGAATTAAATATTTTAACACTAATTATTTCTGTATAAAAAAATCTATTAAATACTCATTTATAACCACTTATTTATTTTATAACGTGTTAACGAAACTTTACCATTATAATATTCCGCTTTTTTTAATACACTATTATAACACCTTGTTAAATATATAACCCTTTTTTAAGGAATATTTAATTAAGTTTAAAAACTTATTTAAATTATTAACCAATTTATCTTTTCTATTTAAAAATTACCTAATTTATTAAATAAGTTTATAAATAATTTTATTATAAAAAATAATTTAATATATTAATTTATTTATAAATATTATTATTATTATTATCTTTTTTTTTAAAAAATAATTAAAAACATAAATTAAAAACTTAATCTTATTAATATTAAATTATTAGTAATATATATTAATAAGATAAAAAAGAATTATAGTAATTTTTATATTAATTATAAGTTTTAATTATTATTTTAAGTATATTTTTATGTAAAAAGTTAGCTTTAATAATTGGATTAAATTCGATTTTAATAATTATTATATTTTTAATTTTAAGGTTTATATATATAATATTATTAATAAATAATTAATATAAATAATTCTTATATTTTACTTTATTAAAAACTTAATAGTTATTAAGTGTTTTTTAATTATAATAAATAATAAATAAATAAGTTATAATAGTTAGCTTTTATTTTATTAAAATCCTATTATTATTTAAATAAAAGATTTTATTAAATGAAAATATATAATTTAAATTATTTAATTCCTTTAACTTTTTAAAAGATATAATAAATTTACATTTATCTTATATAAATTTCTTTTTAAAAAGCTTAATATATAATAAAAGAAAAAAATATATATAAATAATCTTTAATATAATATACCGTTAAAAAAATTAAAGGCTTAGCTTTAATTACTAAGGTTAATTCGCATATTTTAAGCTAAAAAAAGAGGAAAAGATTTGTAATATAGCGCATAAACCTTATAAGGTGCACGGGCCTTAAGCTTATGCCTTACCTTAAGCACTTAACCCTTAATATAAGCCACGGCATTATATTTAAAAATATTAAAATTAATTTTTTTAAAATATTTTTTAATATTAAAGTTTTAAAAAATTAAACCTTTTTAAGAATATATTCATTTTAATATTTTAAATAAAATTAGTTTTAATTATTTATATTATTATTATTAATATATTATAGCTATAAAATATTTAAAAGGTAACGAAAAGTTTAATTTTATTTATTTTTTAATATTATTATAAATTTACTTTTAAATAAAATATAAATATTTTTAAGCCTTTTTAAAATTACCGTATTATTATTAATAATAAATATTTTAATAAAATAATAATACCCTTTTTAAAGGAATTTTTAATTTAAATAAAAAAAGAAAAAAATTATATTTATTTTAAAACATATTTTAACCCTTATAAATAAAAATTATCGTATTAGAAAAATTATTAAATATTATAATTATATAAACTATATATCCTTTCTTTTATATTAAAAATTAAAATGAAAAATATTATTAAAATAAAAACTATTTAATTTAAAAAGTATTTTTATCGTTATTATCCTTTTACCCCTTTATCCCTTTTTTCTCTTTTTCCTTTCTTTTAAAAATTATCCCTTTAAAAATAAAATTATATAATCTTAAGTTTTTTAAAAATAATTATATAAAATATACTTTATTTTATTAAAAAATATAAAGGATAAAAAATAGAAATAATTATAAAATTTTTATTTAATATTATAAATATTATATAAGTTTTCTTTCCTTTTTTTAATTTTTAAAGTATTATACTTACCTTTTTACTTTTATATCTTTTAAATTTAAATATTTTTAATATTATTAAAATAACCTTAAGTTATAATTAATATTAGTTTAATATATAATTATAAAAGCCTAGTTTTTTAAGTTTAAATAATTTAATCATATAAACTAAGCTTTAAATCTTTATATTTTTAAGGCTTTTAAATAATTAATAATTAATACTTTTTATTAACTTTATTATATTTAAATATATTTTATAATTTTTTTAATATTATTTTATACTTATATTTAATTAGTTTTTATTTTAATTATATTTATTAAAAATATTAAAAGCTTATAATAATATATTTAAAAAAATAAATATTTTATAAGCTTTTATAAAAAAATATAAATGCTTTTTTAATTAATTATTTTTATAATATACTATTAGAAAGGTTAAAGGCTTAGCTTTAATTACTAGGATTAATTTACATATTTTAAGTTAAAAAAATAAAGAAAAAAAAATTTATAATGTAATATATAATCTTTATTTATATATAAATTTTATAAAATATATAGGCCTTAGGCTTATGTCTTATTTTAAATATTTAATCTTTAATATAGGTTATAATATTATATTATTTTTCTTTTAATAAAAAAATGGATTTATTTTTAAGGCTTTTATTTTGAGAATTACTATTTCAATAGTATCGCATTTCAATAGTACCCCACATTACCAGAAGTGGAGAGCGGTAAGCTATTGCCACCAATCGGGCGGCTCTCTTAAGGAGCTATACAAATCTGCGAATAACTTCAGTAGTATACGGTCTATTCAATTAAGATTTATATTCTTTGGAAGAGCTAATTGAGGCGATTCTAGCAATATAAATATCATCCTAGTGCACCCATTTTTGGGCGTTCAAATTGGCTGAGAAGGTGGGTGGCAGCTAAGAGCCTCATGTCACGTGGCCTGACCACCCTGCCACACCCACATACGTACGTACGTACAGACTGAATAGCTGACTGAATTAGACTGACTGAATTAGACTGACTGAATTAGACTGACTGAATTAGACTGACTGAATTAGACTGACTGAATTAGACTGACTGAATTAGACCTGTTGCAGCTATTGCGATGGTTGTGCTAGATGGTCACTGTACAGGGCACCACGTGATGTGAGGCTCTTTAGCTGCCACCCACCTTCTCAGCCAATTTGAACGCCCAAAAATGGGTGCACTAGGATGATATTTATATTGCTAGAATCGCCTCAATTAGCTCTTCCAAAGAATATAAATCTTAATTGAATAGACCGTATACTGCTGAAGTTATTCGCAATTCTGTACGGCTCTTCGAAATGGACTTAGAACGTTGTGGGATTGGTGGCAATTGCCCACCGCTTTCCACATCCGGTAATGTGGAGTACTATTGAAATGCACTACTATTGAAATAGTAATTCTTTTTATTTTATATTGTGGGCAAAGGAGTTATTATATGCTTTAATATAAACTGATAAAGAAGTACAGGTTAATGCCTTAGATAAGATGAAGTCTTGTCTAACTATATTAAAAAGATAGATTAATATTAATACTTTAAAGGTAAAGCTTAAATTATTAAATTAAAACTTAAAATCTTAATTATTTATTTTATTATAATTACTTTTATAATAACTTTATTTTATTAGTTTTTAATATTATATATTTTAATTTTATAATTATAACTTTAAGTTTTATCGTTTATAAAATTACTATATTAATTATAAATATTATAAAAAATATTTTATACAATTTATTATAAAATATAATAAATTATTAAGTTTAAATATATTATTAAAAATAACATTAATTATAAATTAAATAATTTTAATAATTAATAAAATATAAAAGTTAACAAATAAGCTAAATATAATTAATTATAATTTTTAATATAAATATAAAAAGATATAAGAAATTTTAAATTAAAAAAATATTAATTATTATAATAAAATAATAATAATAATAAACAACTTTTAATAAATATTATAAAAAATATAAAAACTTTTTAAAATTAAAACTTCTTATATAAAAAAAGAAAAAAAATCTTTAAATATAAAAGAACTTAAAGAAATAAATCTTATTAAAAATTTTAATAAACTATATATTATAAACATTAAAACTATAAATAAAAGAAAAGGAGTTACATTTATAAAACCTATTATTTTATTATTAAAAATTATATTATATTAATTATTAATAAATACAATTATTCCCTATTAATTAAATATTCCTTATAAAATTATTTAAGTTAATTTTAAATTATTATTCCTTATTAATAAATTTAAATAATATTTTTCTTTATTTAATTTGTTAAAAAATAATAATAATAATAATAATAAAATCTTTACGTTTATTTTAAAGCTAAAAAAAAGTATATTTAAAAATAGTTTTAATTATTTTTTAAATTAGAAATACTTTAATTTTATATTAAATAAAGAAAATCATTTATATAATATTTAAAATTAGCTAATATATTATAATATTTTAATATTATTATTAAAAATTATTAAATATAAGGAAGGGATATATTTTATATATTTTAATAAGCTTAAGTTTATTACTATTATTATAAAAATTAATAAAAGAAAATCCCTTAACCTTATTATAAATATTTATAATAAAATTAAGATACTTAAGATATTTATAAAGTTATAAGTGTTTATAAGAAAGATTTAATAATATAAGTTTTAAAAGGATTTTATTAAAATAAAGTATAATGGAAAGAATTTTTTAACCTTTTTATTTAAATAAAAGTTATAAGTTTGCTAATATTATAATATTAACTTTTTAATTAAATAAAAATAATTAATTATTATATTTTTTATTACTTATAAATATAATATATTTGATTAAATAAAGTTTACTTTAAAGCTTATTAAAAGCATAAATATAATGATTAATAATGTTATTAAAAACTTTAATAATAAGTTTAAAAATAAAATAAAGTTAATAACCAATTTTAAAACCTTTTATAACTTAAAAGGCAAAGGCTATGGTTATGGTAAAGGTTATGGCTGTGGCGGTTAAAGTAACTTAAATGGCAATAGTAATAACAGTGGTAATAAAACCATTAATAGGAAGCTTAATTAGGATATTAACTTTAATTCCTTATATTTTAATTATAAGCAATATAAGCACTTATTAAGGGATTATACTAAACCATGCTAAGATAATAATCGTAGCGGTTATAAGTAAAGTAATTAAGCTTATAAAGGTTATTTATAATTTTAAATTAATACTAACAAACCTAAGCCATTTAATAAACTCATATATAAGCCTAACATTATTTCTTTCTTAGCTTATATATAACTAAGTAATATAAAATAATTAATAGATTTTTATTAAGTTAAAATAGGTTAAAAAAAAGGAATATTAACTAATATTAATAATATAAAAAAAATTAATAAAAAGTTTATTTTATTAACTATAATAAAATTACTTATTATAACCCTTTTAACTTACTTATTAACATTTTATCTTTATGCCTTTTTAATTAAAATTAGTATAAAAAATAATTTATTATTTAATATTAATTTAAATATTTATATTATAAATAATAATTTAAATTATAACGTTAAAATTTTTATTAATATATAAAAGTTTAAGTTTATAATTAATATTAATATTAAAAAAGTTTTAGTAAAAAAGATAGGTTATATTTATTATAAATTTATAAATATATTATAAACTTATTTTTTTATTATTTTAAACTATATCCTATATATTAAAACTTTCCTAGTTAAAATATTCTTAAGTAAATTATTTTATTATTATAATAAATATATTATAAAATATAATATTAAGGATATTAAGGGTAATATTATCACTTTATTAAATGTTAAAAAGTATGGATTTTTATTATAGTAATATAATATAAAAAAATCTGGTATATTTAAACCTTAAAAACTTATAAAAGGCTAATAAAGATTATTATTAAAGTTATTTTTAATAAAAATTAATAATATTAAGTATATTTTTATAAAAGCCTTTAATAATAATATGTTTTTAATTATAAATAAAGTTATATAAAAGTTAATATTTTAATATTAAAAACTTTATTATTTTAATATATAATGATTAATTTAAATAATATAAAAAATTATTAAAATTAATTTATTTTTATTATAAATTAAGGTATTATTATATTTTATTTATAATTAAGCAAAAGTATAAAAGATTAGGTTTATTAATTTATAAGAAAAAGTAAATTATATTAGGTAAGTATTTTAATATAATGTGGGTATAATTAATTTAAAATTAGTTAAAAGTTATAAGTATTTTTTCCTTATTATTAATGATAAAAGTTAATATTAAATGTTTAATATGTATAAATAAAAGAATAATATATAGGATATTTTTAAGATTATTATTAAGAAGATTTTATTCCGCTTTATTACTTTATCCTTTAATAATAATAGTAAAAATTATTAAATTATTATAATTTATTTAAATAGAGGTTATAAGTTTAAAATAACTTAGTTTAAAATGTTTTGTATAAGAAATGGAATTGATTTTATTATATTTATACCTTAAAATTAATATTAAAATGGTATATTTAAAAAATATATTTAAGCGGTATAGAATATAATATAAGCTATAATCATTTAAATGAAAATCTTTTTATATTTTTAATTATAAGTTATAATAGGTATAGCTTATATACTAAATTAATTTGGCACTTTTATAAATAATGGTTATATAGTTGTTAAATATTATTTTAATAAATTAAACCTTGGTAAGGATTATAAGCTTAATATTACTAATTTAAGGATTATCGGTTCTAAATATGTGGCATATATTAATAAGAATTAAAAAATTAAGTTTAAGAAAATAAATGTGTAAGGTATAAAAGCTATTTTATTAAGCTATATTAAAAAGTATAATTATATTATTTAAATTATTAATAAAAAATATATGCTTAAAATATTATACATTATATTTTATAAAGATTTTAATAATTTAAAAAATATCCTTAATCCTTATAATATTATACGTTCCTTATTTAAATATATTTAAAAATATTTTTATTATAAAATTATTATTAAAAATTATATTTATAATAAAAATTATAATATAGTTAATAAAGATGTTATTAATAAGGAAATAAAAGTTATTAAATAAAAGTAAGGCTAATTTAAAAAGAAAAAAGTATCGGATATATATTATTATATAGCCTTTATTAATTATAATAAAATTTTCAAAGTATTAATAATTTATTCCTAAAAGGGGCTAGGGGATATAGGGGATATTATAAGGGATGACTTGGAATATAAATTGCTTAATTTTCTTAATAAGGATAATTAAGCGTTAATAACTTAATAGGATTTTATATATATAATTAAAAATACTTTGATTTTTAATTAAAATGATAAAAATTGTTTATATAAATTTTCCCTACTTATTAAATATTATTAAATATTATTTACTTAAAATAACATAAATTTAACCTTAACTAAAGTGATTAAAAGTAGTAAATGGGTTAAGTGGTTAAAAGCTATTTTTATTAAAATATATAAGACTTTTTAAAGGAATATTTTTAAGTTTATTAATTATAACATTATTAAATATAGAAATATTATTAATTCCAAATAAGTTTTAAAAAAGAAATTCCTTTTAACTAAAGAATTTAAAAAATATAAAGCTTATATTATTATAAAAGGCTTTACTTAAAAAAAGGGCATTAACTATAATAAAATAAAGGTAATAATTACCAGGGCTATTTCTTAACAAATTTTTATAATATTTACCATAGCCTAAGCTTAGTATATAATATAAGTTAACTTTATTACCATATATCTAAATAATAACTTAAAGGAGCAAATCTTTATATATTAATTTTCCTTTTTTTAAGACTATTTTAATAAATTTCCTATTAAAGCCAAATAACATAAGTATATAGTAAATAAAATTATTAAGTTAATAAACCCATTATATAGTTTAAAATAAACTAATATAGCTTAGCAAACCAAAATATGCCAGTTTATAAATAAGTATAGCTTCATTCCTTTAATATTAAATAATGCCATTTATATTAATAAGAAATTAAATATTATTATTACTTTGTATATAAATAATTTCATCTTATTTAGCTTAAATAAAGAGAAGCTTAAAGAAGTTAGATAAAATTTAAATAAGGAGGTTTAACTTAAAAATTTAGGAAATATTAATTAATTTTTAAATATACAAATTATTAAATTAATACTAATAGGTAATATAAAGATTAATTAAGTAAATTATATTAAAAAAGCATTAAAAAAATTAGACCTTATTATAAGTAAACTTATTTTTATATCCTTTAATCCTAACTTTCTCCCTAATATTATATAACATATTAATTTAATAACTAAGTAAGAAATATATAAATATACATCACTTATTAAATATTATAACTTCCCAGCTTATATCTTTTAATCTAACTTAAGCTTCTTAATATCCACTTAAGCTAAATTTATATTTAACCCCTTTCCTAAATATCTTATTAAAATTAAAAGGGTTAATAAATATTTAAAAGAGGTAATAAATAAAAGGATTTAATATTAAAAATTAAATAACTTTTACCTTTATTTAAGATTTAATAAGCTTAACTTATTTAATACTATAAATACCAACCTAATAAAAAACATTAAGATTAAATACTTAACTACTAACATTATCTTCTTTATGTTAAATAAACCAATTTTCTAATCATCTTAACTTTAAATAATCATTTCTAAGAATTTATTTAAAGCAAAATTCATTAATTTAAACAAATACACCAATGATACCATATAGATTTATAACTTTTTAACTAAGTTAAATAATATACCTAATAAGCTTATTATAATATTTAAAAATAATATTAAAGCTATAAAGTAGGTAAAAAATATAGCAATAAATAAAAAGAATAAATATATTTAAATTTAATACTTTTACTTACAATAAGAAATTAAAGCTAACTATATTAAGCTATAATATATATTAAGCACTAAGAACCTTACTAACATATTTACTAAGTTATTAAATAAAAATAATTTTAATTAAAGATATAATCTTTTAAGTTTGAAATTATTCTAATAATTTATTCATTTATTACCTATTAAATTAAGAGGAGATATAGGTAAAAAAGTTATTATACACTTTAATATAAACTAATAAAAAAATATAAATTAATACTTTAAATAAAATAAAGTCTTATCTAATTATATTAAAAAGATAGATTAATATTAATACCTTAAAGATAAAGCTTAAGTTATTAGATTAAAACTTAAAATCTTAATCATTCATTCCATTATAATTACTTTTATATATATTATTATTTTAATTTTTATAATAAATTAAAGATTAGCTTATTATTATTTTTATAAGATAAATTAAATTTATTATCTTTTACTATTTAAAGTTATTATTTTAATTTTAATAAAGGACTTAATTAATTTAAATATTTTTTATAATAATTTTATAAAACTTTTATATTATTTTTAAAATTTCTTATATAATATTATTAAGGATTTAAATTTTAATTTATCTATTATATTTAATATTAAAGTTTATTATAATAAAATTATAATAATATAATCTTTTTAATTTTTTATTCCTTTTTATTATTTAATCTTATTTCTTTTTTGTTAAAGTTAATTATTTCTTATTTTAATAATAAGTTATTTAAATATTTTTAAAGATATTTTATGGGGAAAGTAATTAAATCTTTTCTTTTAGGAATATTAATTATATATAAGTGATATTTTATTCTTAGGATTTTATAATAATTTTTTATTATAAGGTAATTTAATTTATTATTTGGTTTATTTATTTTTATTCTTTTTTTTAATAATGTAAACTTTATTATTAATTTTAAAATTTAGTTTATAATAATATTTATTAGTTTATTTTATTATTTGTTTTTAACTTTTTATTATTAGTATTTAAGTAATATTTTATTATTTTTATATATTTTATATAATTTATTAAGTTTTTTTTTAATTTAAATATTTCTTTGGTAAAAGATTTATTATCTTTATATATGTTTTTTAGTTAAAAGGTAGGTTTATAGGAAATTTTTATTTGGCTTTATAAGATAATATGTTAATGGATTTGTATAATAATATTATTTATATTGTATTAAATATTGGGATAGTTTAAGATTAATTATTTTAATGGTAATTTATAAAAGGTTATAATTGTTAATTAATATATTCATTTATAATCTTAACTTAATTAGCTATTTGGGAATATTTTATAAAGGAATATTTTTATATTATATTTAAGATTTTAAATATTTTATTTATAAAGTTAATAATAAATTATAATTTTTTATTATTTATTATTATTTATAAAAGTTTATAAATTTTATAAGGTTTTTTGTAATAAAGTAAAGTTATATCTTTAATTATTATAATTTTATAATATAAAAAATATTATATTTATTTAATAAAATAATTAATTATTATAAAAATGTTATTATATTTATACGTATTTTAAGATTTTTTTTAAATTTTATTATAATATATTATTAAGTATAGAATAATATAAGTAGGGGATATAAAAGTTTAAATATTTTATTTTATCGGTATTTGGTTAATTTATAATAATAATTATTAATAAATTTATTTATATTATTAAATTATTTTAGCTATTAATAACATATAATTATTAGCTTATAAATCTTTTTAATATCAGGATATCCTATAATTAAATATAAATATATTTTAATTAATATTTTAATATAAAGATTATTAATATTAAATATAATAAATTAATTATCCCTTAATATAAAATATTTAATTTTTATATATATCGTATTTAATAAATCTTTATCTACTTTATTTTTATAAATTATAAAATTAGGATAAATTATATTTATATTAAAAAGTTTATCTATTAATTTTATTCTTAATTTAATAAAAGATAATATCTTTTTATTTAATATAAATAAAAATGTATCCTTATAATTAATATATATCATATTAATATTTATTATAATTATATTAATCTTATTTAATTTTATTAAAAATATAGGTTAAAATATTATAATTATTTATATAACATTATATTTTATTTATTAAATCTTTAAATTATTTTATATTTTAAAAAATATATTAATAAATATATTTTCCTTTCCTAATTAATATATAATTAAAAAGTTATATTATAATAAAGTTTTTATTTAATTAGTTTAATATTAATTAAATAATCTTTTTATTTTAAAATATTTTAATATATAATAATTTATAATTATTAAAAATAATTTTTTAATTTATAAATTAACTAACTTTAAATATTAATATATTAATATTTATATTATTATTAATAATCTTTTATTATAAATATTATAATTATATTTAACATTATATATTATTTTAAAATAATAAAATAGTAAATACCATTTTTAAATATTAAAATTCTTTTAAAATAATATATTTATAATTATATCGTTAAAAATATTAATCTTTATTTTTATTTCTTATTTATAAATAAAATAATATAAAATTAAAATATAAGTTATATAATATTTAAATTTATTAAATACTATTTAACATTTAACTATTTAATTAAACATTTTACTTTTTTTATAAAATTTATAAAAGATTAAATTATTTATTTATAATTATATATAAACCTTTTATAGAAATTATAAAAGCTTAAAAAGGATTAAATATTTTTATATTTTTTAACTTTTTTTAATTAAATATAATTATAATTTTAAAAAGATTTATTATAATATTATTAATTTTAATAATATAATTTAAATATTTCATTTTTTAATATAAAATTTATACTTAATAATATTAACTTATAAGTTTATATTTTTTAATTAATTAAGGATTAAATTTATATATTTAATATAATTAATTTTATTTTAAGAAAAAACTAATATATTATTAATATAAATGTTATAAAAGTTATTAAAATATCTTATTAAAATATTATTAATAAATCTTTAAAAAATAATAGGTTTATTAATAAGATTAAAAATAATACCTTATATTTATATAAATTATAGTAAATTCAAAAGGTAGTTAGTTTAACAATTTTTAAGTTAAAATAAATCTTATAAAAAAGTTTATTAAATATTAATTTTAATAAAAATTTTTATTTAAAATATTTTATTAATAATTTTATTAATAAAAGGTAATAAATATTAATATTTATAAAGAATTATATTTAGCTTTTAATAATTAATATAAAAATAAATATTTTTTTAACTTAATTATAAATAGGATTAAAGTTATTTATAATATTTTATTAAATTTAATAAATCTTTTTTATAAATATTTTTAATATATCATTAATATATATTTAATTCATTTAATAATATCTTATATAATAAGGAAAAATTAAAATCTTTAAGTTATTTTTTAATAATAATTTTATAATTAATATTAAATTATAAAGGTAATAATTTGTTAAAAGTAATAATGTTAAATATATTTAAATAATTATAATATTTTTTAAAAAATATTAATATTATTAATATATGTTATTTTTCTTTATTTTTTAAGTTATAAATTTATTAATTTTATTTTTATTTTTTTTCCTTAATAAATTTATTAATCTTTATTAAATTAATTATTTTTATATTTATATTTAATTTTTTTATAAAATATAAAAATAATATTATATTAATAAATATAATATCTAAAAGTCTTTTCTTATATTAATTAAATGGATCTTAAATTAATTAATATTTACTTTATTAATTTTAAAGTGGATATAAATCTAAAAAAAATTATCCATTATATTAATTTATATTTATCATTATTAAAACATTTATTATTAATAAAGGCTTATTCCATTTTCTTCATTTTAAAAGGAAGTTAGTTACCATTTTATTAATTAAATATTATAACAAATATTTTAATCTAGGATATTTTCTTATATTTTATAAGAGGTTTTAATAATAATTTAAATTTATTAAATTATTCTAATTAATTAATCATAAATCATACCTATTAATAAACATTAACAAATAGTTTATTAATTAATTTAAATATATTATTAACTTATAATTATTTAAGAATACTTTTTAACTTATTTATACTTACTTTAAACTCCCATTTTAACTTATAATACTTATCTTTTTAATTTATCTTTACAATTTATTCTTTAATATTTTATTAAAATTTAACATTTATATTTAATATAAGCTTACTTATATTATCCATTTTTAAATTATTTATATATATTTTCTTTTATTTATTAAAAAAGAATAATTAATAATTAATAATATTTATATAAATTTAATAATTTTCAAATTATTTTTATTTAATAATTATATCTTATTTTATATTAATTATTATTATTAAAATATATAATAAGATTTTATTTTATATATAAAAGTTTATAAAGAAAATTATATTAATTAGTTATATCATTTATAAATTAAAATCCTTAATATATTAGGTTTAAAATTTAATAATTAGGGAAGGTTTTAAAAGTTTTAATATTTTTTATATAAATAATATGTTAATAAATATATATTTATTTATTCTAATATTATTAAGAAAATTTTATATAATAAAAAAAGTTTATTATTAATTATTATACTAATAAATAATAAGGATTTTTTTTCTTAATATTTTATTAAGAAAATTATAAAATATATTTTACATATTTAATTCTTTTAATATTACTATTTTTAGGAGAAATTTTTTTCCTTAGGGTTAATCTTTTATTCCTAATCTATTAAGATTGTTAAAATTAATTTCTTAAATTATTTTAACCAGGTTAAACTTACGTTATATTATCATATATTTCTATATAATTGTAACTATTTTAACTTTTTTTTCTTTTATAAATTTAGGATTAATTTAATTTTATTTCTTTAGGTATTTATTTAATTAATATCTTTTCTCTTTATAATTAAAATATCATCTTTCTTTTACAAATTATATAATCTTCTTAGGTAATAATTAAAAAAAATCAATTATTATAAAAATTTAAAAATGAATAATTTATAATTTAACTTATTTTAAGATCCTTAATGGTTAATATCTTAAATTATTTTAGCCTTTTATTATTTTTAAGTCTTATCCTTAGCCTAATATACTTTTTTTAAGGATAAAAATATCTTTATTATAATCTTAATAAAGATGTTAAAGTTTAAGGATTTATTAATAAAAATAAGTATTGTTATTATTTAAAATCTTAAAATTAGCTATTATTAAAATTCTTATTTTTAAATATCCTTAGGTATATAATATTCCCTAATAAAATTGATAAATATATTTTTAAAGGTATAATAATTTTTATTAGGTTTTATAATAAATTTTTAGAACTAATCCTTAATAAGCTTATATAGGTTTAGATTTAAATATTTATAATAAAATAATTTATAATTATCTTTATAAAAATTAATTTATTAAGGTAATTATTTTAAAGATAAAGGAATAAATTATTTAATATATTTTCCTTTAATTAAGATATAATATAAATTATTTTAATCTTTTCTATAAAAAAGTAATTTGTATTAATTTCTAATTTATCTTTTATTTACTAATACTAACTTTTAAAAGTTATTATATCCTTTACTTTATTAATATAAAAGTTAAAAATTATTAATTTTATATTATAACCTTATTTAATCTTAAATATAATAATTAAAGTAATAATCATAAAAATTAATTACTTTTCTAAGTATGTTTTTAATTATTAAATCTTCTTTTATTATTTTTAAATTGTATTAATTAATATAATTATATTATCTTTATATGTAATTATATTATTAGCTTTATTTATAACCATTTATTCTTATTTTAATAATAAATTATAAGAAAGCTAATAAATTTCCACTTTAAATATTACCAACTATTAACTAAACTTATAAATTAAATAAAAAAATAAATTATATTTAAGTTTATCTTATTTATATTATTTGTGGGCAAAGGAGTTATTGTACGCTTTGATGTAAACTAATAAAGAAGTATAGGTTAATGCCTTAGATAAGACGAAGTTTTATTTAATTGTATTAAAGAGATAGATTAGTATTAATACCTTAGAGGTAAAACTTAGGTTATTAGATTAGAACTTAGAATCTTAATCATTCATTTTATCGTAATTGCTTTTATTATTAAATAAAACTTAATATTATTTATATAAAGTTAATATAATAAATATATAAAATTTAAATTTAATATATAAAGTATTAAGATTTATTATTATTTACTTAAATATTTTAATATTTATAATATTTAATATTTATAAAATCTTATTTAACTTTATTATTAAGTTAAATAAAAAGGTAAAATTATTTTTCTTTTTTTTATATTTTATTAAAAATTCCTTAAATTAAAAGATAAAATCTTTAAGGTATATTTTCTTTCATATAATAAAATTAAACCAAAAAAATTTATCTTTTAAATAGTAAGTTTTAAATTATTTATAATTGAAATTTTATAAGGTTATAATTAAGTTAACTTTTTCCTTATTATTATTGGTTAAGGTATATTAATTTAAGTATTATATCTTTAAAAAATTAATAATAGCTATTATTTATTTAAATAAGAATTATATATAATCTTTATATTATAATAAGTATTAATTAATTAATTGATAATTAAATTATATTTCTTTCTTAATAATTTTTATTATTTTTATAATTTCTTTAAGGTTTTAAATTATTTTTATTAATTAATTAAATATTTATGTATTATTAGTTATTAATAAGAAAATTTAAAGCCTTATTAAAACTATTATTAATTTATAGGTTAATTTTATAAAAAGATATAGGATATTATTAATTGTTTTTTTAAGCTAATAAGGTAAGTTTAAAATAATGTAATATATTGTTAAAAAGGTTAAAGGTTTGGCTTTAATTATTAGGATTAATTTGTATATTTTAAGTTAAAGAAGAAAAGAGGAAAAGAGGAAAAGATCTATAATATAGCATATAACCCTTGTTTATATATAAACTTTATAAGGTATATAAGCCTTAGGCCTGTGCCTTACCTTAGGTACTTAACCTTTAGCATAGGCTATAGCATTATAATTTTAAATACCTTATAGTTTTTATTAATTATAATATTATTATATATAAAGTTAATATGGTAAATAGGAAATGATTTACTTTTTAAAGCTATTTATTTAATTTTTATTATAACTATTAATTAAGTTAAAAATTTAATTATAAATATTTTTATTTTTTAAGCTATCTTTCCTTATTTTATTTATTTTAATTAAGTTAAAAGGATAAAAGATTTAAAAAGGAATTTTATATATTATGCTTATATAATAAAAATATATAACTATATTAAATAACTTATTAATATTTAAAAATGAATTAATATTATAATTATTATTTAAATTTTAAATAATAAATTTTATTTTTTAAAAATAAATTAATATAAGCTTAACCCTTTTTATACTATAATTAGTTAATATTAAATAATTAAATAAGGCCTTATTAATATATTTATATTTTAATTATAAATAAATAAAAATTATATTAATATTTAAGTAAAATAATATTATTATAAAACTTTTAATCTTTAAAAATATTTATAGTTATATCTTTTAATAAAAATTTTATTAAAATAAAGATAGTATTTATAAAATTATTTACTATAAATTTGTAATTAAAAATATAAAATATATTAAGGTTAATTATTTTCTTATAAAGGAAATATATAATATTTATTTTAGCTTATAAATTATAATTATATATATAATTTAAATTTATATTTATTAAATTAAATAGCTTATATTATTTACTATTATTAAGCTTAAAGGCTTAAAGGTAAAATTCTTACTAATTTATTCTTATAAAACACTTATTTATTAATTACTAAGGCTTTTAATTAAAGGAAAAACTTATTATTATTACTTTTATAACTAAGCTTTAAAAATAATAATAAATGGAAATAAATAAAGTGATAAAAAATAAGAAATAAAAGATATAAGCTAATTTATATAATTAAATATTTAAAAAATATTTAATAATTATATATTAATATTTAAGTTTATTAAGCCCTTATATATTATAATTAAAATACCTTATATTATTTAAAATACCTTATATTATTTAAAATACTTATATTATTTAAAATACTTATATTATTTAATTATTTAACTATTTTAAGTTATATTTTTTATATTTTTTACCCTTTTTATTATATTTAATAATATATATATTATTTAATAAATAGTTTAAAAAATTAATCTTATTTAATGTTATATTTAAAAGCTTAAGTGTTATAAATGTTATTATTATTATATAAAATAATTATAATGTATGTGTGTAACTTTACCTATTTATATGTAAGGCTAATCCTTATTAGCGGTAAAATTTAACCGCTTTACACACCGTTTATTATCACATGGTATTAACAACTTTATCTATTTATATGTGAGGCTAATCTTTACTAACGGTAAAATCTAACCGCCTTACACACCGCTTATTATCATGTAGTATTAACAGCTTATAATACTTATTAAAAAAGTAAGTAAAGGTATATTTAATTATATAATTTTTTAAAATAAAAAGGATATTTATATTATAAAAGTAAATAGTAAAAGATTTAAATATTTTAAATTATTTTAATTTTAAATAAAAATATATATTTTTAAATATTTAATATATAAAAACTTTATTTAAAAGTATAGGCAAAGGAGTTATTATACGCTTTAATATAAACTAATAAAAAGTATAAGTTAATACCTTAAATAAAATGAAATTTTATTTAATTATATTAAAAAATAAATTAATATTAATATTTTAAAGGTAAAGTTTAAATTATTAAATTAAAACTTAAAATTTTAATCATTTATTTTATTATAATTATTCTTATAATAGCTTTATTTTGTTAGTTTTTAATATTATACATTTTGATTTTATAATTATAGCTTTAAGTTTTATTATTTATAAGATTATTATATTAATTATAAATATTATAAAAGGTATTTTATATAACTTACTATAAAGCATAACAAATTATTAAGTTTAAATATACCATTAAAGATAATATTAATTATAGATTAAATAATTTTAATAATTAATAAAATATAAAAGTTAACAAATAAGTTAAATAAACTTAATTATAATCTTTAATATAAATATAAACAAATATAGGAAATTTTAAATTAAAAGGACATTAATTATTATAATAAAATAATAATAATGGTAAATAACTTCTAATAAATGTTATAAGAAATGTGAGAACTTTTTAAGCTTAAAACTTCTTATATAGAAAAAAAAGAAAAATCTTTAAATATAAAAGAAATAAATTTTATTAAAAATCTTAATAAATTATTTATTATAAGCGTTAAAGCTGTGAATAAAGGAAAGGGAATTACATTTATAAAATCCTTTATCCTATTAAAAATTATATTATATTAATTATTAATAAGTATAATTATTTTTTATTAATTAAAAATTATATTATATTAATTATTAATAAGTATAATTATTTTTTATTAATTAAATATTTCTTATAAAATTATTTAAGCTAATTTTAAATTATTATTCCTTACTAATAAATTTAAATAATACTTTTCCTTATTTAACTTATTAAAAGGTAATAATAATAATAATAATAAAATTTTTATATTTATTTTAAAGTTAAAAAAGAATATATTTAAAAACAATTTTAATTATTTCTTAAATAAAAAATATTTTAATTTTATATTAAATAAAAAAAGCTATTTACATAATATTTAAAACTAACTAATATATTATAATATTTTAATATTATTATTAAAAATTATTAAATATAAAAAATAAATAAGCGATAGGCACTAGGTTCTCTTAATAGCTGCGAAGTAGTTGTAAACTTAACCTACATTAATTGTAATTTAGTTTCACATAGCCTAGCTTTACTTTTAATACTACAACTTATTTTACACTTAATTGAATAATTCCTAATAAAAAGGAATATATCTTATATATTTTAATAAGTTTAAACTTATAATTATTATTATAAAAATTAATAAGAACAAGTTTTTTAATCTTATTATAAGTATTTGTAATAAAATTAAAATGTTTAAAATATTTATAAAATTATAAATATTTATAAAAAGGATTTAATAACATAAGCTTTAAAAAGATTTTATTAAAATAAAATATAATAAAAAAACCTTTTAATTTTTTTATTTAAATAAAAGTTATAAATTTATTAATATTATAACATTAATCTTTTAATTAAATAAAAATAATTAATTATTATATTTTTTATTATTTACAAATATAATATATTTAATTAAATAAAGTTTATTTTAAAACTTATTAAAAATATAAATATAATAATTAATGATATTATTAAAGATTTTAATAATAAGTTTAAAAATAAGATAAAATTAATAATTAATTTTAAACCCTTTTATAACTTAAGAAATAAAAGTTATAATTATAATAAAAATTATAACCATAATAATAATAATAATAATGATAATAATAATAATAATAATAATAATAATAATAATAGTAATAATAGTAATAATAAAATTATTTATAAAAAGCTTAATTAAAATATTAACCTTAATCCTTTATATTTTAACTATAAATAATATAAATATTTATTAAAAGATTACCTTAAATTATATTAAAATAAGAATTATAATAATTATAAGTAAAGTAATTAAGCTTATAAAAATTATTTATAATTTTAAATTAATATTAATAAATCTAAGTTACTTAATAAACTTATATATAAGCCTAATATTATTTCTTTTTTAATCTATATATAATTAAGTAATATAAGATAATTAATAGATTTTTATTAAGTTAAAATGGATTAAAAAGAAAGAATATTAGCTAATATTAATAATATAAAGGAAATTAATAAAGAATTTACTTTATTAACTACAATAGAATTACTTATTACAAACCTTTTAACTTATTTATTAGTATTTTATCTTTATATCTTTTTAATTAAAATTGATATAAAAATAATTTATTATTTAATATTAATTTAAATATTTATATTATAAATAATAACTTAAGCTATAACGTAAGAATTTTTATTAATATATCAAAATTCAAATTTATAATTAACACTAACATCGGAAAAATTTTAGTAAAAAATAGATTATATTTATTATAAATTTATAAATATATTATAAACCTAATCCTTTACTACCTTAAATTATATCTTATATATTAAAACCTTCCCAATTAAAATATTCTTAAATAAATTATTCTATTATTATAATAAATATATTATAAAATATAATATTAAAAATATTAAAAATAATATTATTACCTTATTAAATATTAAAAAACATATATTCTTACTATAATAATATAATATAAAAAAACCTAATATATTTAAATCTTAGAAATTTATAAAAGATTAATAAAGATTATTACTAAGGTTATCCCTAATAAAGATTAATAATATTAAACATATCTTTATAAAAGTCTTTAATAATAATATATTTTTAATTATAAATGAAATTATATAAAAGTTAATATTTTAATATTAAAAACTTTACCATTTTAATATATAACAATTAATTTAAATAATATAAAAGATTATTAAAATTAACTTATTTCTATTATAAATTAAAATATTATCATATTCTACTTATAATTAAGTAAAAGTATACAAAATTAAATCTATAAATTTATAAAAAAAGCTAAATTATATTAAATAAATATTTTAATATAATATAAATATAATTAATTTAAAATTAGCTAAAAATTATAAATATTTCTTCCTTATTATTAATAATAAAAATTAATATTAAATATTTAATATATATAAATAAAAAAATAATATATAAAATATTTTTAAGATTATTATTAAAAAAATCCTATTTCATTTTATTACTTTATCCCTTAATAATAATAGCAAAAGTTATTAAATTATTATAATCTATTTAAATAAAAGCCATAAATTTAAAATAACTTAATTTAAAATATTTTATATAAGAAATAAAATTAATTTTATTATATTTATATTTTAAAACTAATATTAAAATAACATAAGCTATAACTATTTAAATAAAAATCCCCTTATATTTTTAATTATAAGTTATAAGAAATATATTTTATATATTAAATTAATTTAACACTTTTATAAATAATAATTATATAATTATTAAATATTATTTTAATAAATTAAATCTTAATAAAAATTATAAACTTAATATTATTAATTTAAGGATTATTAATTTTAAATATATAACATATATTAATAAAAATTAAAAGGTTAAATTTAAAAAAATAAATACATAAAATATAAAAGTTATTTTATTAAGTTATATTAATAATAATAATTATATTATTTAAATTATTAATAAAAAATATATACTTAAAATATTATATATTATATTTTATAAAGATTTTAATAGCTTAAAAATTATCCCTAATTTTTATAATATTATACATTTTCTATTTAAATATATTTAAAGGTATTTTTATTATAAAATTAATAATTAAAGTTATATTTATAATAAAAATTATAATATAATTAATAAAAATATTATTAATAAGGAAATAAAAGTTATAAAATAAAAGTAAAACTAACTTAAAAAGAAAAAAATATTAAATATATATTATTATATAATCTTTATTAATTATAATAAGATTTTTATAATGCCGTAGCCTATGCTAAGGGTTAAGTGCCCGAGGTAAGGCACGGGCCTAAGGCCCGTACACCTTATAAGGTTTATATATAAATAAGGGTTGTGTGTTATATTGCAAATCTTTTCCTCTTTTCTTTTTTAGTTTAAAATACGCAAATTAATCTTAGTAATTAATTATCTTAGTAAAGCTTAAACCACAAGTTTAAAATCTTTATACTTGTTTTGTTATAAAATTTTTAGGCTAATTAAAAGGGATTATAATCTCTATAAAGATTTTTAAATATATGGTTTAAAATATTTTAACTTAAATTAATATTCTTTAATTATTAACTTTTTTATTAATTTCTTTATTAAATCTATGTTTATTTAATTAAATAAGTATTAAATATTAATTATATTAAAAGGATAAAGAAACTAATAATTAATTTAAATATAATTTAATGTTATATAATAACTTTTAATAACTTTGAGTAAAACTTTTGGTAAGGCTTTTATTAGGACTTTTAATGGTTTAATATTTAATTTTATTATAACTTTAATGTTTATAACGTGCTTAAATTATCTTTAATTAATTAATAAAAGAGAGAAAAAATTTCGTATAATATTTATTTTGTTTAAAGATATTTTTTTAAAGGCTATTTAATATGTAATTATTAAATTATAAAGCGATATAAATGAGATATTTTATTAGGTTTAAATTAACATTTATAACTAAGGAACTTCTTTTCCTTAATAGTTATAACATATTTAAATTAAGTTTAGTAAATATAAAAAAAAGATAAGGAGTTTTATATTTAATATATTTTATTTTAAGATTATTTTTCTAAGGCTATTTAATATATAATTATTAAATTATAAAGCTATTTGAAATAAATATATTAAAAAAGTATATATATTTTTAATTAAGTAATCTTAGGTTAAGTAAGGTTAACTTAAACCTTAATTTGATTATTAAGCTATAAATGCCCTATAATACATTAGGCACGAATTAACGGTTATGGCTTAGCAGGTGTAGCCTAATAATTAAATTAAAAATTTAAGCATTAAGATAAGTAATTAAAGCTAAGCCTTTAACCTTTCTAACGGTGTATTACAATTTTTAAAATATTAATAACTTACTTTTAAAAGGAATTAAAAAATATAAGAAATATTATAAGAAATAATTTAAAATATAAATTATTTAATTTTTTAATAAAAATAACTAAGTATTAATAACTTAATAAAATTTTATATATATAATTAAAAATATTTTAATTTTTAATTAAAATAATAAAAATTATTTATATAAACTTTTCCTATTTATTAAATATTATTAAATATTATTTATTTAAAATAATATAAATTTAATTTTAGCTAAAATAATTAAAAGTAATAAATAAATTAAATGGTTAAAAGCTATTTTTATTAAAATATATAAAACTTTTTAAAGGAATATTTTTAAATTTATTAATTATAATATTATTAAATATAAAAATATTATTAATTCCAAATAAATTTTGAAAAAAACTTCCTTTTAATTAAAGAATTTAAGAAATATAAAGCTTATATTATTATAAAAAACTTTACTTAAAAAAACATTAATTATAATAAAATAAAAATAATAATTATTAAAGCTATTTTTTAATAAATTTTTATAATATTTACTATAGCTTAAGCCTAATATATAATATAAGCTAACTTTATTATTATATATTTAAATAATAACTTAAAAAAGTAAATTTTTATATATTAATTTTCCTTTTTTTAAGATTATTTTAATAAGTTTTCTATTAAAGCTAAATAATGTAAATATATAACAAATAAAATTATTAAGTTAATAAATCCACTATATAATTTAAAATAAGCTAATGTTATTTAGTAAATTAAAATACATTAATTTATAAATAAATATAGCTTTATTCTTATAATATTAAATAATATTATTTATATTAATAAAAAATTAAATATTATTATTGCTTTATATATAAATAATTTCATTTTATTTAATTTAAATAAAAAGAAGCTTAAAAAAATTAAATAAGATTTAAATAAAAAGATTTAACTTAAGGATTTAGAAAATATTAATTAATTTTAAAACATATAAATTATTAAATTAATATTAATAAATAATATAAGGATTAATTAAACGAATTATATTAAAAAAGCGTTAAAAGAATTAAACCTTATTATAAATAAATCTATTTTTATATCCTTTAATTTGAACTTTCTTTTTAATATTATATAACATATTAATTTAATAATTAAGTAAAAAGTATATAAGTATATATTACTTATTAAATGTTATAACTTTTTAGCTTATATTTTTCAACCTAATTTAAGCTTTTTAATATTTACTTAAACTAGATTTATATCCAACCCTTTTCCTAAATATCTTATAAAAATTAAAAGGGTTAACAAGTATTTTAAAAAGGTTAAAAGCAATTACGATAAAACGAATGATTAAAATTTTAAGTTTTAATTTAACAACCTAAGCTTTACCTCTAAAATATTAATACTAATTTATCTCTTTAATGCAGTTAAACAAGACTTCGTTTTATTTAAGGCATTAACTTATACTTTTTTATTTAATTTATATAAAAGCGTACAATAACTCCTTTACCTATAAAGGTAATAAATAAAAGGATTTAATATTAAAAATTAAATAACTCTTATTCCTATTTAAGATTTAACAAGCTTAACTTATTTAATATTATAAATATTAACCTAGTAGGAAATATTAAAATTAAATATTTAACTATTAACATCGTTTTCTTTATATTAAATAGATTAATTCTTTAGTTATTTTAACTTTAAATAATTATTTCTAAGAATTTATTTAAAACAAAATTTATTAATTTAAGTAAATATACTAATAATATTATATAAATTTGTAACTTCTTAATTAAATTAGGTAAAATACTTAATAAGCCTATTATAATATTTAAAAATAATATTAAAGCTATAAAATAAGTAAAAAGCATAATAATAAATAAAAAGAATAAATATATTTAAATTTAATACTTTTACTTGCAATAAAAAATTAAAACTAGCCATATTAAGCTATAATATATATTAAATATTAAAAACCTTACTAATATATTTACTAAATTATTAAATAAAACTAATTTTAATTAAGGATATAATCTTCTAAGTTTAGAATTATTTTAATAATTTATTTATTTATTACCTATTAAATTAAAAGGAAATATAAGTAAAAGAGTTATTATACGCTTTAATATAAACTAATAAAAAATATAAGTTAATATTTTAAGACAAAGTCTTTTTTAATTATATTAAAAGATAGATTAATATTAATATCTTAAAGGTAAAGCTTAAGTTCTTAAATTAAAACTTAAAATCTTAATCATTCGTTTTATCGTAATTACTTTTAAAAAGTTAAAAAATTTAATATATAATAATATTTAAATAATTTTAAAGATTTTTATAAGAAAAACCTTTAACTTTATAATTATATTTATATTATAACTTATTAAAAATATAATAAAAATTAAATTAAAAGTAAAAACTTAATAACTTATAATAAATATAAATAATTAATATATAAATAAATATTTAATATTTAACAATTAATTACATAAAATTATATAATATTTCAACTATTTACGTAATATTACTTAAATTATTAAATAAATACCTTTTTAATATATATTATAAGTAAAAGGCTATATTAAATAATATATTTATTACTTGTTTATTTATTTAAATTTATTACCTTACATGTTTTTTAATATTTTAATTATTTCTTTTTTGATTAAATTAACCCCTTATATTTATTATACTTACCTTTTAAAAAAACTGTTTAAGGATATATAATACTTTTTTATTTTAATATTTTTTTATATTACTTTTTTAACTTTAATTAATTTAAACTCTTTTTTACCTTTTTAAATTAGTTAATTAAATAGTTATCTTAGATTTAATATTTAATATTACCTTTAAATATATTTTTCAAATTTGTTTTAAAAAATATACAATTTTAAGTATTTAAGTATATATTTAAAATAATATTTTTTAAACATAATAAAATAAAATACTTTATTATTCTTATAAGCATTTTATCACTGGTAATAAACTTAAATATAATCGAATTATTAATATTTATTTAATTATTAAATGTAAAATATTTCAAATCACTAATTAACTTATAATTAATTTTATTTTTTTATTTTCATATATTTTAAATATATTTTTTTTATTTAATAAAGGGTAATAAATAAAATTATATTATAACTTTTTTAAGTATTTATTCTATTATAACATTTACTATAAGTTAATTTTTCTTTAAAATGTATTAAATAAAAGTATTAATTTTATTATTAATCTTTAAATAAATAATTATTACTTAATAAATTAAATAATTTTTAAAAGGCTTATATAACATTTAACCTTTTAAAGGTTTATTTAAGTTTATAACTTTTTTATTATTATAAAATATAATTTATTAAAAACTAGTAAAATATTATTATTATTTAAATTACCTATTATTAAGAGCAATTACGATAGAACGAATAATTAAGATTCTAAGTTCTAATTTAATAACCTAAGCTTTATCTTTAAGGTATTAATACTAATTTATCTCTTTGATACAATTAGATAAGACTTCGTCTTATTTAAGGCATTAACCTATACTTTTTTATCATTCTATATTAAAGCGTATAATAACTCCTTAGCCCACAACTACTTATATTTTTAAAAACCAATTAAAATATATGATAAGCAATAGGCATTAGGTCTTTTTAGCAATTATAAAGCAACTATAAACCTAACTTATATTAATTATAATTTAATCTTATATAGCTTAGTTTTACTTTTAATATTATAATTTATTTTATATTTAATTAAATAATCTTTAATACTTAGTAATATCTTTATTTATTATAAAGTAATTAATATAATTTCCATTTTAAAAAGCAATATTTTAATATTATTTTCTCACCTCTTTTAATTTATTTACTTAATTTACTTACTTACTAATAATTAATTAAAATAGTTTAACATATTTAATATATTAAGTTATTTATAAATAAAATACTTTACAATTTCCTTAATATTATAATATTTAAAACTTATAGTTTACTTATATTTATAAAAATATACTATAATATTTAATAATTAATTAATTTATTTTTTAAGTTAAATACAACAATATTTACTCTTTTAAAGCCTTATTTACTTTTTTATTTAAATTCTTATAATATCCTATATCCTTAAGCTTAAAAAATAAAAAGTAACTTTTTAATATTTTAAAGTTTCTATTAAATTATTACCTTCTTATATAATATAAAATATTTACTTATAAATTTAACTATTACCCACTTATATTTTCTAATTAATAAGCATATTAATTATTAAAAAATTATCTAAGTTTTTTTTATTACCAAATCTTACTTACTTTCTCATATATTGCTAAAAGAAGAAAGAATACTTAAAATAATAATATTTATCACCTAATATTTATATTTAAAGCATATTTTAAAGTTATTAATAATAAATATTACTTAAGTTTTAATATATATAAAAATCCTTAAAGGCTTATATTAATTATTAATAACAAATTAAATAAAATATATAAGGAATTTATCAAAGCTTAAGCTATTATATAAAGCTTAATAAATTATTAATGTTATAAAATTTTATAATATTTTTAAATAAATTATTAATTTTCTTAACTTAATTTATAACATAGCTTATAAAAAACCTTAAAATATATTAAATCTAAGATTAAAATAAGTTTTATTTATAATTTAATTAATATTAAAATTTTTATAACCATTAACATATACTTTAATAATATTATTAAAACTTAATATAATAATATTAATTATTAAAACATAATTAATAATAATATTATAAACTTTAATAATATTTCTTATATTAATAATAAAACCTATATTTTTAAAATTTATATAATTAATCCTTAAAGAAATATTATTAGTATTAATTAAAAATTCCTTATTTAAATAAGAGCAATACTAAACGGGCTATATGGTATTGAAAAATCCGCCGCGTTGTATGCTTATCGCCTTTTAAGGTGGCTTATTATTAAAATGTAATCTTACTTTATACTTAAATAACTTTGCGAGTATTAAATATAACGTTATGTAATTTAAATAGGAAAATAAATAACTTAAATGCGCATATTTTAATCTTAGTTACATCTTACTATTATATTTATAGTTAAAGTTATTTAGTGTTAAAGCTAAGGGGTCCTTAAAAGGGCTCACGTGACATCCCTTTTAGCTACCTTTTGGCAATAAGGCTTTTAAAGCTTTTAAATAGTATCTCCTTTAGTGGGTTTAAGCCTTAATAAAGGTGCGAGGGTATGCCACGTGACCTTTTCTAAAAACCTTTTATTTTCTACCTTAAATAACTTTAGCTATAAATGTCGTATAAAGGTGTAACTAGGATTAAAATGTATGTAATTAAAATATTTATTTTCCTATATAAATTATATAACGTTATAACTAGTATTAGTAAAGTTATTAAGGTACGAAGTTAAAGCCTCGCTTTTAAATTTTACTTATAGCTTAGCGCAAAAAGGAATACTATATAACCCGTTTAATGTTACTCTTAAATAAAGTTTAATAATTAAACTATTTTTTTAACCTTTTAAATTTATATTTAAATTATTATTAAAACTTATAATATTTTAATTATCTTTATTTACCTTATTAATAAATATTTTATATTTAATATTTTAATTAAAGTTTATATAAATAAAACCTTTTATTTTATTATTAAAATAAATATAAATAATAATTATTACTATAATATTAAAGTAAATATAAACCTTATATATTTAATTATTAGAAATATTATTAAAATAAACTTAAATTAAATTAATATATTATAAGAAAGCTTATATTAAACTATTAAAAATTTTAATACTAGCCCTAAAAATATTTACTTTTAAGGTTATTATTATCTTATAATAATAAAATAATAAATATATTTATAATTTCTTTATATTATTATTATTTCTTTTTAATATATTATAACTAATTAAAGCATTATATTTACCAATTATAATCTTATTAATTTTAAGAGCTAATATAATAAATAAATACCATTTAGCTAATCTTTAAGTATATATTAATATTTTTAAAAATAAATTACATTAAGCCAATTAGTATAAATAAAACCACATTAATAATAACACTTATATTATTACTTAAATAAAGTTATTTAGTTATAACTTAGTAATCACTTTTAATGCTTTTAATTAAATTATAATAGGTATAATAATAATTAATACTATTAATAATTAATACTTTAACCAATATACTTAATATATTACTATCATTTAGAAAAATAACCTTAATAACTAAAAGTTAAAATATATTAGCTTATTTATATTAAATAATATTATTATTAATAAAATAAATAAGTATAAATAAATAAATAAGATAATAATAATTTAATATAATATTTATATCTTTATTAATATAATTTATAATATAATAACCAATAATATATATAAAAAAATTATTAAAACTTATCTTAATAAGCTTTATTATAAAAATATTATAAAGTAATAAATAATTTAAATCAAAAAAGAAAAGATGTTAATAAAGGATAACCTAAACTATTATCTAATTTAATTATTTATTAAATTTAAGATTTCCAAAAGTATAATAACCTTTAACCTTTTTAAAACCAAATAAGATAAAGAAATAATATTATAAAACATTAACTTTTAAACTTAAATAATAAATTTAATCTACAATTATTATTTTTTTTAAATAAATAAATAAATTTAATATATAAACTATATTTATAACTACCTTAATTTTAATTTATAATCTCTTATTACCCCCCCTTATAATAATTATATTTATTAATAATTTTAATAATTATATTAAAAATCATAATAAAGCTTAATATAAAACTTTTCTCTTTTAAAATAATAAAAATTTATCAAAATTATTTATAATTAAAACTATTACTAATTTTAATAAAATAATTATAATATTATAAAGTTAAAAATTAATTATAAACCTTTAATATAGCTAAAATAATAATAACAACAAATAAATTAACAATAAAAATAATAACAATTACTAATCTTATTATTATTAAAAAGGAATTAAGGATAATAATAATTATAACAAAGACTATAATTATTAAATATATAAAGATATTTTTAAATAAACTAACTCTTATTACCTTATATTTAAAAATAATAATTATAATAATAATAATAATAAATCTAAATATAATAATAATAAATATAAAAATAAAAGCTTTAATTATAATAAAAATAAATATAATAATTAAAATAACTAATAATTCATTCAATATTATTAGTATTAATAAGTTAAAAAAGATAAAGATAATAATTACTTAGAAGATGAAATATTTTTCAAATAAGATAATAAAGATAAAGAGGATAAAAAAATAAAGTTAAAATAAAATAATTATTTTTTAGCAAATAATTATAAAATAAATTTAAAGTAATTAAAATATAGTTCTTAATATTTTATAAAGCCAAAATATAATAAATTAAACTTAATTATTAAAATAATTTAAATAAATAATAAAAAGAAAAAGATTTATTAAAAATATAATAAAGTTTTTAATATTTAGGTAAATTACTTTAAATATATTTACACTAATAATTATACCCTATTTAAATTATTAGGTATAAAATTTATAATTAAAATAAAAAAAATATATTTTTAAATTAATAATAATATATATATAAAAAGTTTAATTTATAAGAAATTATTTATATAAAATATTTAATATAAATATTTTTTTTAAATATAAAAAAATAACCTTTAAAATATTTTTAATAAAACTTTTAATAATATAAGCTTAGAAAAATTAAATAAAGTTTTTAGCATAAATAATATTAAGTTAATTAATATTATATTAGAAAAAGCTTTAAGGATATATTGTTTAAAAAGGTATTTATATTTAAAGATTAATATTGTTAATATTTATAGCGATAAGTTAATTATTTATGTTAATTTAAGTATATTAAATTATATAGTTAATTGTAAATGGTTTATAAATTTTATTAAGGATTTTAAGGTTTTTAAAATTAAAAAATTAATAATTATTAAAAATATATTTAATAAAGTTGTAATAAATGAAAAAGTAAAATTTTATATTAATATTTTAATAATATAAAATATAAAAAAGATTTTATTATATATTAAAATAAAAATATAGATATATAATAGTTATTTAAAATTAAATTTACTATTTAGAAGTAAATTTTATAAATAATATAATATAATTTTAAATTATTTAAAAATTTTAATAATAATAGTAACTTATTTAAATGTTAAAATATATATTAAGTTTATAAAATTAAAAGATATTATTTAAAGATAAGTATTATATGTGAATTATATTATTATTTCCCTTTTAATAATAATATTTATTAAAGTAAAATATGTTAATTTATTAATAAGAAGAAATTTTTAATTTATATTTAAATATTCTAATATAATATATAATATTTATAATATATTAATGTTAAAAGGAGTAATATTTTTAAATAATATGGATAAAAAAGTTATAATTTATTATAAAATAAAATTAAAATATATTAAAAAATTAATATTTAAAAATATTATATTATAATTTAAAAAAAGGCTAATATAATATAAGTAGTTATAAATATTTATAATAATAATATAATTTTAGCAAATTATTTAATAATAAAATTTATTATAAATAATATTATTACAAAAGTATTATATTTTAATAATAAAACTTTTAAAAATATATAAAAAAAATTTTAATAAAAAAGAGACTTTAATATTAATATAATATTATTATTAAATATATTAAAGTTAGAAAAACTATTAAAGGTAATATTAAAATATAAAGTATATTATTATATAAAAGATATAAAATTTAATAATAATTTAGTTAAGGTAATAGAAAGATATAAGATATGGAAAGATAAAGGAATTATTAAATTATTAAAAAATAAGAAAATAATAATTAATTTTATTAATAATTAATAGAAGTATTTTAAAATAGGATAAGTTTATTCTTTTAAAATATAGGATAAAAAACTTTTAAATTAAATATTTAATATATTATATAATTAGGATAAGATGGATTAAATAAAATAACCAATATTATTTAATTACTTATATTTTATTATATAATATATGATAAAAGGTAAATATAAAGGTTAAGTTATTATTAATCTTAAATTTTTTAATAAATTTATATTATTAAATAACTATTTTTTATTATAATAAAAGGATATAATATTATAATTAATTAATAAATAATATTTTAGTATTATTAATATTTTATAATTTTTTTATTAATTATTAATAATTAAAAGATATATTAATTAAATGATAATAATATTATTAAAAAGATTTAAAATATTTAAAATTATATTTATAAATTTTAAAAATTTATTAATATTTGAATAAAGATTTATAAATTAATGGTTAAAACTTTTTAAAAATTTTATAAAAATATATATTAATAATATTATTATTTATAATAATATATTTGAAAATTATGTGTATTATTTAAATACTTTTTTTAATTTATTTAATAAAGTTAAATTTGTGTTAAATTTAAAGAAAATCTTTTTTAAATAAAAATTTATTAAATTATTTAATTTTAATATTAATAATAAAAAAATCTTAATAATTAAAGATTAAATAAAAGTTTTAAAGAAAATTAAAATATTAATTACTTTAATAAATTTTAAAATATATATTAGTATAATTATTTTTTTATAAAAATATATTCTTTAATATTAATAAAAGGTTTTATTTTTATAAAAATATAAAATAAAAATATTTATAATAAAAAAAAGAAAATAGAGATATTATTAATAATAATAATTAAATATAAATATATTAAAAAATAATTTTAAATTAATTAATTTAAAAAAAAAATTTAAAATCTTTTAAAATAAATTAACAAATCTTTTAAAATTTATATATTAAAATTATAATAATATATAAGCTATTAGCACCACATGATAGTAGGCGGTATATAAGGCAGTTAGGTTCTACCAACAATGGGAATTAACCCTATATATAAATAGGTAAAATTATATACACATATTATAATTCTTTTATATAATAATAATAACATTTGTAATACTTAAGCTTTCATAATAATACCTTAATATTATAATTTATATTATAGGATAATTAACTTTATACTTAATTTAATATTATTATTTAATTAATAAGGCATTATATTTAAGATAAAATTTTCAAATCTTATATAATAAGATAATAATTAATTAAAAAATAATAATATTAAAAGAGAAATAAAGGATTATCATAAATAATTTATAAAAAGTTATATAAAAATAAAAAGAAAAATTAAATCTTTTTATTATTTAATAATTAGAATTATTATAGGTATTAAATGAAAAGTAAAAAGAAATAGCAAATTATTCTTTACTAACTCCTAATGGAAAATTTAATAAAAAATTTAGTAAAAATAATAAATATTTAATCTTAAATAAAAATCTAATATTATAAAATAAAGAAATAAATGATATTATAATTTTAATATAATAAAAGCTTTATACTATTTAAATTATAATAATAAATTATAAATTATAATTATATAACCTAAGTTAAAATATAATCTTAAAAATGAATAACTTTAATTTAAAATAATTAAAATAATAATTAAATAATATCCCTAAAATATTTATAAAATCTTTAAAAGGATTTAATAAAACCTTAAATAAAATATATAGGTAAAGTAAAAAACCAAAGATTTAAATTAAAGAAATACTTATAAATTTTTAATAAGCCTTTAAAAATAATAATAAGCTATAAGGTATATAAGAAGTTATTATTAAATTTAATAATAATAATAATAAACTTAAACTAATTATTAAAAACTAAAATAAAAGTAAAATATTTATTAAAATTAAATTTAATAATATTAATTTATCTAATAATATAAATCCTTTTAATAATAGTAACTTTGGCTTTAATAATAATGATAGAAATAATCCTAATAACAATAATTTAAACATCTTAGATTCCGATTTTAATTTCAATTTAAAGTTTAATTATCACTAATATAAAAAGCATACCTTGATAAAATATAAAGGTAAGGATAAGTATAAGTTTAAATTTAAAAAGTATAAATTAATCTGGAAATATTTTAATTTTAATATAAATAAAAAAAATCATTTAAAGGATTAAAATAATTGGCATATTTACCAAAAAGCCTATTTATACTTTTTTTAAAAAAGATAGCTTATATTAAAAAGAAAAAGCTTATTAAATTTAATAAATTAAAGATTATTAAAATAATTATGTATATATATAAATAAATTTTTTTAAACCTTATAAACAAAATAAAAAAAGGAACGAAAATATTAAAGCTTTTTAATAAGATTTATACCTTAATTAGTAAAACTTGTTAATAAGATTTATAAGTTACCTTATTTAAATATAAATATAATAATAAAAATTTAATTAAATATAATTTATAATGGTAACTTATTATATAAAAAGTTTATAAATTTGAAATAAAATTTAATAAAGAATAATAAATCATAATATTTTTAATAAATTATAAAGATAAGATAAAAGAATAGGTAAATATTATATAAAAGATAATAAGAAAATAAAAGTTTATTATTATAAAAGTTATTAATAATTTTATTAATAAGTTTAAGGCTAAGATTAATAAAGGTTATAATAATTAATAAAATAATATATTATATAATATATAATATAACAATAAGGATTAATTTAATAAAAAGCCTAAGTGATTTATAAAATTACTTAATTAAAATTTTAAAAAAAGATTTTTATATTATAAATATAATAAGTATAAATATATCTAAAAATATTATTTAAATAATAATTTAAATAAAACATAATTATAAACCTTAGTTTTAAATTATACCATATAGTATTAAAGTATTAGTATTAATTCTACATTACCTTAGAAACTTTTATAATATATAATAAAGGGAGGGGTATATTTAATAAAGGTAAATAATATTAATTTAATATATTTAATTTAATTATATTAAATGAGATGATGTAAAATTAACCTAAATTTCTAACCATTTTAAATGATATTAAAATTATATAAATTATTATATAATATCATTTAAATGTATAAAATAATTAATATATATAACTTAATTGGATATAAATATATATAGGATTTACTCTTAATAGATATAGGAGTAAATGTATATATTACCAATAATAAAAAAAACTTTATTAAAAATATTATAGTAAAACTTTTTAACAAATATATAATTAATATAAGAGGTAAGCTTATTAAGGTTATAATGATGGATATAATATAATTTAATTTAATTAATGATAATAAATAATATAATTTAATTATATTATTATACTATTTATATATTAAAAATTTCCTTTTAAAGATTTTCTTAAAAAAGATATTTTATAAGGTTAAAAAATATTTTAAAGGTAATAAAGTTTATAAATTAAATAATATTATTATAATATTTATTAATATTTATAAATAAGACTTTTTCTTATAAAAATATAAAAAGCCTAAGTTTATAATAAAAGTTATTAAATAAAATCATATATTAAGGATAATATTATAAAAAATTATAGAAATTAAATCATTTTTAACTAAATCTTTTATTTTATTATTTAAAAGATTAACTAAAGAAATAAGAGATAAATTTATTCTTTAATATAAATAACTTTATTATCTTAATATAAAAAGATTAAAGTGGATTATATAATGTATTATTAGTATTAATTTAAATATTTCCTTTTTAATAAATTTCCTTTATTTTATATATAACTATATAAAGATTAAGAAAATATCTTTAAAAGATCCTTAAAAATAAGGATAATATGTGGGTAATATTATATAATATAATCTTAGTAAAATTAAACTTATATTAATAAAGAATTGTTAATATTTTAGTTTAATAATTGATAATAATAATAAATATTATATCTTTAAAAATTATAAATTTAAAGATAAAATATTTAATACTTTAATTACTTATATAATTCATATTAATAAAATTTTTAAAACTTTGCTTACTTAATTTAATGGCTTTAAAAGATATTTAAGAATTCTTTAATTTAATGGTGGTTATAAGTTTAAAATGAGTAAAATGAAATTAACATATAATTAAAAAGGTATAGAATTAATTATTTCTATATTATATAATTAATATTAAAATGGAATCCTTAAAAAAGGAATTTAATTTCTTAAATATAAAAGTAGGATTATATAAATAATTATAAAGATATCTTTATATTTTTGGAATAATATATTAAAGAATATTTTAAATATTATTAATTAAATTAATACTTTTATAATAAAAGATATAATGTTATATAAATACTATTGGAATAATTTTAAATTAAGATAAGATAATAAGTTAAATAATAAATATTTATATATCTTAGGTAATTAATATATTGCCTTTATTAAAGAAATATATTAGATTAAATTAAAGAAATTTAAGGCCTAAGGGGTTAAAGCCTTATTTCTAAATTATATTAATATATATAACTTTTTCATTTAATTAATAAATAAAAGGCAATACTTATAAATACCATATATTATCTTTTAAGAATATATAGGAGATATAGATAATACTTTTAATGTATAAGATATTATTAAATCTTTATTTAAATATATTTAAAAATATTTATGATATAGAAAACCTTAAAAAGAAGTTAATATATAAAATAAGGATGATAATATTATTAAAGAAGATTTTATTAAAAATAAAAAAGAAAATAAATTATAAAAATAAGATTATTTTAAAAAGAAGAAATTTAAAATCTATATATATAAAGCTTTTAATAATTTAAATAATATATATAATATATTAATATCTATTACTTAAAAAGGTAAAAGATTAAAGGATATATATAAGATTAAAAGATAACATTTTTAATATTCATTTTATAAATGATTTATTTTATAAAATTAAATTTATAAAGAAAATAAATAATTTTAAAGATTTAAATTATATCTTTAATCTTATTAAAAAATATTAATTATATAAGATTAACATAAATAAATTATTATTAAAAAAAATATTAGTTAATTTTAAATATAAAATATGGTTAAAGGTTATTAATGATAAAATTTGTGTTAACTTAAAATATAATATATTTAAGTTTATATACCATTTAAAAGCCACTTATAACCACCTTATTAATTTAAAATGGATTTTAAAAAAGAAATATTAATCTAATAATATACTTAAAAAGTATAAGGGAAGAATTATTACGAGAAAATTTATTTAACATAAAGGTTTAAATTATAACAAAATTAAAGCCATTATAATAAAAGTAACATTATAAAAAATGCTAATAATACTTTTGGTATTGTTTAGTTAAAACATTATTTAAATTAATTTTATCACTACTTATTTAAATGGTGATTTAAAGGAAAAGATCTTTATAAAATAATTCCTTATATTATAAAAATATTTTAAAATATTCCTAAAAAAATGTAAGCTTTATTAATATAATAAAAAGAAAATTATTAAACTATAACACATCCTATATAGTTTAAAATAATTAAGTGTAATTTAGTAAAAAAAAATATATATCATTTTAAAAAAATGTAACTTTATATATTTAAAAGTGGATAATATAATATATGTTAATAGGAAAATAGGAAATATCATTACATTATATATTAATAATTAATTATTATTTAAATAAAACATTGAAGATTTAAAAAACCTCATAGAAAATATTAAAAAAGATATAACTTTTATAAACTTAAATAATATAAATTAATACCTAAAAATATACATTATACACTTTAACCTTATAAAAGATATATAACTTAACCAAAAACAATATATACAAAAAATAATAAAAAGCCTTAACCTTAATAAAAGTAAGAAAATTATAACTCCATTTGATTTAAAAACCTTAAAAATGGTAATACCTTATAAAAAAAAACAACAAAGCCATTAATCATAAGATTAAAAAATATACATCTTATATTAAAAAATTAATATTTTTATCATATATAACTAAACTTAATATTAGCTTTATTACATTTATATAGGTAAAATTCATAAATAATCTTATTAAAAAATACCAAACTAATATTAAATAAGTGATATAATATTTAAATAATATATAAAAAAGGTTTATTAAATATAAAAAACTTATTAAAAAACATTTATATTAGGAATATAACCTTTTAAGATTATTTGGAATAATAGATGTAAGTTATACTAATAATCCAAGTATTAAAAAATCAATTATAAGATATATCTTTTATTTAATTAATATACCAATCTTATAATTAATTAAATTATAAATAATAATAATTTAGAATTTCATAAAAGCTAAATATATTACACTAACATTTATAATAGCTAATATAATATAAATTTATAACTTTTTAAAAAAGCTTAACCTTATGCTAAAAGATTTAATAACTTTACAAAATGACAATATAACTACAATTAAATAAATAAAAGAAACTATTATAAACAAATAAAAATAACATATATAAAAAGATTACCACTATACTTATTAAAAAATTATAAAAGAAAATATAAAGATTACATATATACCAAATATATTTAACCTAATAAATAAATTAACTAAGCCTTTAAGCAAAGGTAACCATAAGTAATTTATAAAGCTATTAAGCTTAAAAGATTTTAAATAACCATCCTAAAATAAAAAGGCATATAGGCTATTAATACCATATAATAATAGGTGATATATAAGGTAATTAAGTTTTGCTAGTAATAAGGATTAACCCCATATATAAATAGGTAAAATTACACACATACATTGTAATTCTTTTACGTAATAATAATAACATTTATAATACTTAAGCTTTCATAATATTATATTTTTAAAAATTAATATATTTAAATAATAAGGCTTTAAAATAATAATTTTTTATTTAAATATAATTTAAAATAATAAAAATATATTTATTAATAAAATATAACTTGTATTATTTTTATTAAAAATAATAATAAAAATAAAGATTAAATATATAACTATAAAATTTAAAATAATTTATTTAATTTAAATTTATTAATAATATAAAATATAATTTTAATTATATAAAGAATTTATTATTATTTTAATAAATTATAATATAATAAAAGATATTATAAATTAAATATTTTTAAAAATATTAAATATTAATAAAATAAATAATAAATTTATAATTATATTAATATATTTATTATAATTTAATTTAAATATTTATTATATTTTAAAAAAGATAAATTTAATATTAAATATACTTTTATATTTATTTATAAAAGATATAAATAATAATATTATAAAAAAATAATTTATAAAAATTAATATTAAATAATATAATAAATAATTTTAATTATTATATTAATATAAAAGTAATAATAAATAAAAATTTTAAGAAAAAAATTATTAATAATTATAATAATAATAAATATTTATATTAATTAAAGGAAATTTTTCTATTTATAAAAAATAATAAAAAAAATATAAATAAATAATATTAATATAAAATTAAAAATAAATCTATATATTATATTAATAATATAAGTTAATAAAGATTAATAATATTTTTTTATATATTAAAAAGCTTTTAAAACTTATATATAATATTAAATATTATTTTAAATTTAAATATATAATATAAAAATTGAAAAATATATTCATTTAAAATCTTTTAAGAAAAATATATAAATATATTAATTAATATTTATATTATTAAAAAAATAAAATTAATTATTTAAAATTATTAAAAAAATTATTACTAATTAATTTTATTTTAATATTTTATTATATAATAATATAAGATTTTATTATAAGATTATTATTAATATTATTAAAAAATATTTTATAAATAATTAAAAGATTTATATATTTTAATTTATTAATAATTATTATATATAAGTTTAATAAAAAGGTTTTATTAATTTTAAAATATTTTAAATATAAAATTATATATTAAGTAAATTTAATATTAAAAATCTTAATATTATTAAATTAAAGATTATTATTAAAGATAATATTAAATAAAAATTTAAAATTTATATTAAAATTATAATAAATTATTTTTATAAAAATAGAAATAAAGCTAATAATATTAATAAATTATTATTTATAAATTAATAACTAAATAAAAAGGAAAAATTAAAATATTAAAACTATAATTTAATTTTATTATTTTATATTAAAATAAATTTAAATTAATATTATTTTAATACTATAATATAATTTAAATAATGTTAAATTTTTAATATTAAATAAATTTTTAAATAAAATTATTTATAAGTTTAAACCTTAAATAATTTTATTAATATTTAATATCCTTATTAATATAATTAATTTTAAGATAATATGGAATTTATATTAAAAAAAGATTAAAATAATAATTAATTATATAATAATAAATATTAAAATTAAATATAATATTAAATATAAATTAATATTATTCATTATTAAAAAATTAATATATTTTAAATTATATAAGGGATATATTTTATTAAAAAAATCTTTAAGGAAATAGTTAATATAGTAAAGTAAATTTTTATTAATTATATAATAAATAAAAGATCTTATATATAAAATTAATATACATTTATATTAATATATATATAAGATTATTTTAATTATTTAATTTTATAAAATATTATAAGGTATAAATTTATATAAAAAAAGGAAATTTTAAATAAAAAAGATTATTATTTAAAATAATAATAATAAATAAATATCCTATAAAATTAAGAAATTTATAAATTAATAAATTAATTAAGTAAGGAGAAAACTAATATTTAAATATTTTATAAAATAAAAAGATTATTTATAAGTATATAATTAATAATATTTATAAAAATTATTAATATAAAATATAATAAAACTTTTAAATAAATATAATAAAATTAATCTAATAATATTAAAAGAGTTAAAGCTTAAATTTAATAAAGCATTAAATATTTTTAATATTAATATATTTAAATTATTTATTTTAAAAATAAATAAAGTATTAAATATTTTTAATATTAACTTATTTAAGGTTTTATTTAATAAACCTCTTAAAGTGATTTTAGAAATAATTAATATTTAATTAAATATTTTTATAATTAATAAAAAATTTAAAAATAAATTAATTATAAAAATCTTTAAAATTAATATTAAAGTAATTTTATTATTAAGAAAATTTTTAAAAAATTTTAATAAAATTTTAAAAAATCTTAATTTAATTTAACCTTTTTTAAAAAAATAGATAATATTATCTTTTTATAACTTTTAAAAAATAAATTATATTTATATAAATAATTACTTTATATTATATTAATATAGGTAATAATTTTAACCTTTATTTATATATATTTATTTATAAAATCCATATATATTTAAGATTTTTTAAATCTTTTTTTATTATATTTTTTTCAAAACTTTTTAGTTTTAATAACTTTATATTTTAATATAATAACTTTATTATTATTAAATTAAAATATTATTATAAAATAACTTAGTTGTAAATATTAAATCTATAATTAAAAATATTAAATTTAAAAAATTAAATATTAATAATTACTTTTTTAATAATAATATTTTAATTAATAAATAAGATTTATATATAATTTATTTTAATAATAATAATAATAATAATAAGTCTTTTTATAATAATAATGATAATGTTTAAGATATTAATTTAATAATTATTAATATTTTTTAATTAAATATATTTGAAATTTATAATTATAATGATGTTATTATTATACTTATAAGATTATAATTTAATAAATATTATAATATATAAAACTTTTTTAATTTTTTAAAAATAATTAATAATATTAATAAGAAATATTAGAAAAAATTTAATAATTATAAGTAAAGGTATATATATAAGTATTTAAATATTTTAAATTATAATAATTAGTTTTTATAAAAAAAGTTTAAATTATAAATGATAAAAAATTTTTAATATAAAGTTATTATTTAAATTGTAATATATCCTTAATTAAATATCACTTAAATTCTTTTTAAATTTATATCATTTTTTAATTAATATTAAATTGAGTGTGGTTAATCTTTTTAAATTTATTAAAAAATAATTGTAAAATATTATATAAATTAATTATATTGTTTAATAAAAGCTAAATTATTTATTTAATAATTATATTTAATTATTATTAAATTAATATAAGTTAAAAATATTATATATTTATAATAATAATATATTAAAATTTAATATTATATTAATTATTATTAATATTAAACTTTTTAATATAAGCCTTATATAATTATTATAAAAATTAGGTAAAAAGGAAATATTAGCTTTTTAATAATATTTTTTTCCTTAAGAAAATTTTACTTTAAACTTAAAATAAAGTAAAAAAATAAAAGTAATTATTTATCTTATTAATATTATTTTTAATATTATTATTTATAAATATTAAAAATATAAGGATAATTTAAAACTTATATTAAATAATATATATAAAAGGTTAAAATTTATTAAAGAATTTATTATAAAAATTTATTAAATTATTAAATATAATAAAATTTAATAAGATATTTTTAAGATAATTATTAATAAGTTATATTAAATTATAGTAAAAATTATTAATATTTTAAAGGAATATTTTATCTTAATTATAAATAATATTAAAGAATATTTTATTAATATTAATAATAATTAATTATCACCTTATCCTTAAATTAATATATAATTAATATAAAAATTTAAGGAAAGATAAAAAGCCAAAATATAAAAGAATTTAATTATATTAAGAAAGAAACTAATATTAATATCTTTAATAATATTAAATAAGTAACAATTAATAAAAAAAATAAAGTTAATATTAATCACTTTAACTTAATAAATAAAAATGCTAATACCTAATTTTCTAATTTTATAATAAATTTTATAAAACTTTATAATCTTATAATAAATTTTAAAATTATTAAAGTTAATATTATTATAACCTTAAATATTAATAAAAAAGGTAAAGGAGAAAATACTAAAAAAAAAACTCTTTTATAATAATTAATATTAATTTATTTACTTAATATAATAATTCTATTTATATTAATCTTTAAGCTTTTTTTTAAACTTTTATATATATATATATTAATATATATTAATATATTTTTTTCTTTAAAAAGGTAAAGAAATTATATTTAAATATTATTTATATAAAATAAAAAATATAAAGTATTTATATTTAATATTTAAAATAATATCTTTAAGGTTATAACTTTAAGATTATAATATTATATTATGTTAATTTTTATTATGTTAATTTTTAAGTTATTAAAGGGTTAATAAATTTAATTATATTAATTTTAAGTTAAAGATTTTAAGTAGAAATTAAATTATTAAGTAATAAATATTAATATTAACTAATAAGCTATTAATAATAAAATTTATAATAAAAGATTGTTAAGTATATTTATTAATAATAATAGATTTAAAACTTTTAAATAAAAATCTTTAATAATAAATTAATAAAGATGTTAATCTTTTTCTTTTAAAAGGAGTAAATAATAAGTAATAGGTATTAAGTTTTCTTAATAATTATAAAGTAGTTATAAACCTAACTTATATTAATTATAATTTAGTCTTATATAGCTTAACTTTACTTTTAATATTATAACTTATTTTATACTTAATTAAATAATCCTTAATAATATATTATTTAAAGATTAAAATATAATTTTTATAATATTAGCTTTTTATAAATTACTAATTTTAACTTTAAAAGGTAATAAATTAATATTTTTATATTTTAACTTACTTTTTAAGTTAAATTAATTTATGTTTAAATATTTAATATTATTATTTTAATACTAATATATTTCGCTATTTATTTTATTAAATAATTCGTATAATTTAATTATTATTTAATTTATAATATTAAAAGTAATTATAACTATATAAACCACTTTTTTAATATTTGTAAAATATTATTTACTTTTTTCCTTATACTTATTTAATAAATTAATTATCTTTTCAACCCTTAACAATATAAAAATGCTATTATTAGTTATTTTCACTTTATTTAATAATAAATATAATTCATTCCTATATATTATAGCTTTGCTTAATATTTCTATAACATTTTTAATAGTTTTTTTAGCTATAAAATTACATTTAAAGGTATATTTACTTTATTAAATATATTTTACTTTTATTATAACCTATTTACTTTAGCTTATTACCTTTTAAGCTTTTTTAAAGGTTTTTAAAATATAACTAATTAATATAAATATTTTATAATATATAAAATAATTTAATATATTTTTTATTAATCCTTATAATTATTTTTTAAATAATTTAACGCCTTATAAATATATATTTTTATATAATTTTTATTAATTATTTTGTTATTTTTTAACTTAGTAAGGATTTTTTTATAATATATTTAAAGTTTTGTTATTTTAATAGTATCGAATTTTAATAATACCTTACTTTATTAAATTTAAAAAGTAATGAGCAATTGTTATTAATTATATAACGTTTTAAGTTTTTTTTTAAAAAAGCCATATAAAATTATAAATAACTTAAATAGTATAAGGTTTATTTAATTAAGACTTATATCCTTTTAAAAAGCTAATTAAAGCGATTTTAATAATATAAATATTATTTTAATACACTTTTTTAAGCCTTTAAATTGGCTAAAAAAGTAAGTAATAACTAAAAAGCCTCACGTTATATAATGCCTTATATATCGCAATAGCTATAATAAGTTTAATTTAATTAATCTTATTTAATTAACCATTTAATCGGCTATTTAATTAGTTTTATTTAATTAGTTTCATTTAATTAGTTTAATTTAATTAATTTTATTTAATTAGTTTAATTTAGTTAATTTAATTTAATTAGCTATTTAATTTATACGTACGTGTATAACTAGGTAATATAACTGAAAATGCCACGTAATATAAAGCTTTTACTTACCATTTACTTTTTAACTAATTTTAATGCTTAAAAAGAAATGTATTAAAATAAAACTTATATTATTAAAATTGCTTTAATTAGCTTTTTCAAAGGATTTAAATTCCATTTATATACACCTAATATTACCAAAGTTATTCGTATATTTATAAGGAGTTAAAACTCGTACGCGATTAATAACATTAAATTATTACTTTTTAAATTTAATAAAATAAAGTATTATTAAAATTTAATACTATTAAAATAACAAAACTTTATATTTAAATGTTTTAATTTAATTTAAATGCTTTTTAACACTTATATAACATTTTATAATATTTTTAATATAGTTAATTATATTATATAATTTATTTATATTTAACTTTAAGTATTTATTATTTTAATAAAGCTTAAACTATAAGTTTAAAAATCTTTATATTTGCTTTGTTATAAAGTTTTTAAGCTAATTAAAAGGGATTATAATCCTTATAAATTTTTTTAAATATATAGTTTAAGGCATTTTAACTTAAATTAATATTTCTTAGTTATAGCTTTTTTTATTAACTTTTTTATTAAATTTACATTTATTTAATCCTATTTAATTAAATAAGTATTAAAAAATTAATCGCATTAAAAGGATAAAGCTAATAATTAATTTAAATATAATTTAACGTTATATAACCGCTTTTAATAACTTTTAATAAGGCTTTTATTAAAACTTTTAATGTTGTTAATTAAACGCTTTTAATTTTATTATAACTTTAATAGCTTTAACGCTTAATATATGTATTTAAATTATCTTTAATTAATTAATAAAAAAAGAAGGAGTTTTATATGTTAAATATTTTATTTTAAAATATTTTTTAAAACTATTCGATATGTAGTTATTAAATTATAAGGAAATATAAATAAGGTATTTTATTAAATTTAAGTTAAAATTAACGTTTATAACTAAAGAACCTTTTTTCCTTAATAATTATAATATGTTTAAATTAAACTTAATAAATATAAAAAAATAAGAAGTTTTACATTTAATATATTTTACTTTAAAATTATTTTTAAGGTTATTTAATATGTAATTTTTAAATTATAAGGCTATTTAAATAAATATTTTAAAAAAGTATATATATTTTTAATTAAGGAATTTTAAGTTAAATAAAGTTAACTTAAACTTTAATTTAATTATTAAGCTATAAGTGCCTTATAAATATAATGGCACGGATTAATAATTATTATAATGTCGTGGCTTATGCTAAGGGTTAAGTATTTAAGGTAAGGCATAGGCTTAAGGCTTATACACCTTATAAGATTCGTATATAAATAAGGATTGCGCGTTATATTATAAATCTTTTCCTCTTTTTTTTAGCTTAGAATACGCGAATTAACCTTAATAATTAAAGCTAAGCCTTTAACCTTTTTAACGGTGTATTATAGTTATAATTTAAAAGGCGTAGCTTATTAATTAAATTAAGGAATTAAGCCTTAAAATAAAGTATTTATAATTTTTAAAGTATTTTTAATTTTTTATTTAATAATATAAAAATAATTTATATTTTTTTAATTATTTATTTTAAATAACCTTATATTATTAAAAAATTTTTCTTTACTTTAAACATGCTTTTAAATTTAATAACTTTGTTAGCATATTTTTTAATAATAGTATTTTTATAGCTATTTTATTTTAATTAAAAGCTTTTATAATAAGCTTTTTTATAATAGCCTTTACTTTTATTACATTAATAATAATATTAATGTTAATTTTTAATTAAAAGTTTTTATACTTTTTTTATACTTTTACTTTAACTTAATCTTTTAATATATTAAATATTTTACTATTTATTATATTTTTTAATGAAAATTATAAATAAGTTAGTATAATCTTTATAAAATGTAATTATTTTATAATGCTTTTAATATTTTATATTATTTTTAATATATTTAAATATTTCTTTATATCTTTTTTTATCTATTTAATTTCACTTAAAAATTCTTGGCATTTTTAAGCTTTTAAATATTATTTATAATTAACATAAGGCCTTTTACCTTTACATTATATATAACTACTTTTAAAAGCTTTTAAATTTAAAAGAACATTTTTTAATTTAAAAAGCTATTATTTTATATTTATTTATATTATTATATATTCTTTTTAAATAAATATTTACCATTTTTAAACTAATAAACCTTTATATATTTAATATAATATTAGGTAAAAGGCTTAGCTAATTATACTTATATTACCTTAATAATTTTAATTATTATATAAAATTATATGTTTTAATAATAGAATTTATTATTTACTTTTATAGTTGGCTTATTTAAGATAATAATTTTAAAATTATTAATAACGATTTTAATTATTATATAAGATTATATAATGGTATTATAGGCAAAGGAGTTATTATACGCTTTAATATAAACTAATAAAAAAGTATAGGTTAATGTTTTAAATAAAACGAAGTTTTGTTTAATTACATTTAAGAAATAAATTAGTATTAATACCTTAAAAGTAAAGCTTAAGTTATTAAATTAGAACTTAAAATTTTAATCATTCGTTTTATCGTAATTACTTTTAAGTATTAATATAATAATAAGAATTATTAATAACTTTTTTAACTTAATTACTTAACTTAATAATATTAAAATTATTATTAATAATTTAAATTATTATATAAGATTATATATTATAATAATAAAACTTATTATAAGTTTTTAATTTAACTTAATTACTTAATATAATAAGATTAGGGATATTAAAATCCTAGGTAATTTTTATTTTATAATAATTATTAGTTTTATAATATTTTTAACTATGGCTTAAAAATGCTTTTACAAATTTTATATACTAGTTAAATAATTATTAACTTAATTATTACCATTATTATTTCTATTATTATTATTATTATTACCATTATTTTTATAATTATTAATATTAAATAATTTATATTATTAAAAAATCTTATTATAATTTCTAAGTAATTAAACAAATATATTAATAAAAATACCCTTTTATAATTTATTTAACCTTTTTTTCTTAAACTTCCTTTTAAGCATTATTTTAATAAAGCTTAAACCATAAGTTTAAAAATCTTTGTACCTACTTTGCCACAAAATTTTTAAGCTAATTAAAAGGGATTATAATCCTTATAAAGATTTTTAAACATGTGGTTTAAAACATTTTAGCTTAAATTAGCATTCCTTAATTATTAACTTTTTTATTAACTTTTTTATTAAATTCACGTTTATTTAATTAAATAAGTATTAAAAAATTAATCACATTAAAAGGATAAAGTTAATAATTAATTTAAATATAATTAAATATTACGCGACCACTTTTGGCAAGGTTTTTAGTAAGGCTTTTACTAGGATTTTTAATAGTTTAATTAAATGTTTAATATGGTATTACCATAACTTTAATATTTAATATATATACCTAAATTATTTTTAATTAATTAATAAAAAAAAGGAGGAGTTTCGCATATTAAATATTTTACTTTAAAATATTTTTTAAAGGCTATTTAATATATAGTTATTAAATTATAAGATAATATAAATGGGATATTTTATTAAATTTAGGTTAGCATTTATAATTAAGGAATTTCTTTTTTTAATGGTTATTATATGTTTAAATTAAGCTTAGTAAATATAAAAAAAAGATAAGAAGTTTTATATTTAATATATTTTACTTTAAGATTATTTTTCTAAGGCTATTTAATATATAATTGTTAAATTATAAGGCCATTTAAAATAAATGTTTAAAAAAAATATACCTATTTTTAACTAAGTAACCTTAGGCTAAGTAGGTATAACTTAAACCTTAATTCGATTATTAAGCTATAAGTACCTTATAAATATAATAGTATAAACTAATGGTTATAGCTTAAAGGGCGTAGCTTACTAATCGAATTAAGGAACTAAGCACTAAGATAACTTAAGCAAATCTTTATCTCATTTTTATACTAATACTTACTAATATTTTTTTTACTTAAAAATTTTAATAAAATTATTTTTAATTTTTAAGATTAATTAATTATAACCTCTTAACTTAATAATCTTTTATATTTAATTAATATTATAGTTTTTATAAAAAGATATTTTAAGTAATATATTAAATAAACTTATATAAATAAAATAGGTATTTTATTTCTTATATAAAAATATTTATATTTATATTAAAAAAGAAATTATATTAAATATAACTTTATAATATTAAGAAATTAAAATTAATAAATATAAAACTTAAAACTAAGATTTAATTTATTGTTTTATATATAACTTTAATATTTTAAATATTAATTTTTCAATTTTAATTATATAATATTTAAAATAAATTTAATAACATATCTTTTATAGTAATAAATATTTCCTTTATTTTATATATTAGTTTTATAAGCTTTTTAAACTAACTTAAAAATTAAAATAAAAACTTTATTTTTATAAAATTAACCTTTAAGCAAAGTATTATAATAATAAATTTATAAATTTGTTAGGAAAAGTATAATATCTTATAAATTAATAATCATTATTATAAGGTTAAATTTAATATTATAATATACTTTAAAATTTATACTTATTTAAAATAATCCTTTTACCTAATAAATATAAATTCCACTTAATGTAATAATTAATATTTTCTTTAATTATTTTATTTAAATAAGTAAAATAATATTTTTAAAATTTAATTAACTTAATTAAAATATATAATTTATAAAGGCTATTAAAAAATAAAATAATTATATAAAGACTAATGGTTATAAAATTAATCCTAGCTTAACATTATATAAGCTAATATACCTTTTTTAAATTAAAATATATAAGCTTTATTAGTTATTTAATATATTAGTTTTCTTTTTTATTATTTTTAAGCTTTTATAAAAAATTTACCTTTTTAATAATATTTTAATAAAGTGATATACTTATTATTTTAAACCTATTATTATATTATTAACATTATATTAAATTTAAAACATAAGGATAAATATTAGTAATATTTATAGTTTTTATAATAAAAATAATAATTTCATATACTTTAAGTTAATAATTCTTTTTATATGGCCTTTTAAATAAGATTTACTTAATAAAAAAGTATATAATTATATTAAATAAGTAATCTTAATATTATATTAAAAAATTAAGCTTTTTTATTATAATTTTATTAAATAAAATTTATTAAAAGAGAATTATTATAAAAAATCCTTAAAATTTGTAATTAAAAGCAATTATAATAGAACGAATAATTAAGATTTTAAGTTCTAATTTAACAACCTAAGCTTTACCTTTAAGGTATTAATACTAATCTATTTCTTTAATGCAGTTAAATAAAACTTAGTCTTGTTTAAGGCATTAACCTATACTTTTTTATTAGTTTACATTAAAGCGTATAATAACTCCTTTGCTTATAGTAATAAAAGGAAAGCTTAGAAAAATAAAAGTAAAAGTATATTTTAAGGAATAATTAAATAAGCTTTTTAAGTTAAACCTTAAAATATATCACATAATTTTATTATTTTAATAATACCTTATCTTATTAGATTTAAAAAGCAATAGGTAATTACCACTAATTATACAATGTTTTAAGTTTTTTTTACAAAGTTATATATAATTGTAAATAATTTTAATAATATAAGATTTATTTAATTAAGGTTTACATCCTTTAAAAAAGTTAATTAAGGCAATTTTATTAATATAACTTTTATTTAAATGTACTTTTTTTTAAATGTTTAAATTAGCTAAAAAGCTAAGTAATAGTTAAAAAGCCTTATATTACATAGTATTTTTTAACGGTATTACCTTAGCATACTTATATATATATATATAAACTAAATTAAACTAATTAAATTAAACTTATTATAGCTGTTATACTAAGTGGTTAAGGTATATATAATATAAGGCTTTTAATTAATATTTATCTTTTTAGTTAATTTAAACGCTTAAAGGAAGGTGTATTAAAATAAAATTTATATTAATAAAATTGTTTTAATTAGCTCTTTTAAAGAATTTAAGTTTTAATTATATATACCTAATATTATTAAAATTATTTGCATATTTTTATAAAGAGTTAAGACTTATATACAATTGGTAATATTAGCTTATCGCATTTCGAATTTAATAAGGTAAGGTATTATTAAAATTTAATATTATTAAAATAATAAAATTTTATATATTACCTAATTTTTTTAATAATAACATTATTATATTATTATAAATATTATAATAATTAATAAAAGATTAATAAAACTTAAAACCTTATTATAATAAATATAAATGTTTTATTAAATAATTATTATATTAAAATATATTATATTATTTTAATAATAATATTAAAAATAAAAATAAAATAAAGCTTTTTATAAATAACTAATAATTATTTATATAAAAATAAAATTAATAAATATAATAATAATATAATAGTTATTAAAACTTATATATAAATTAATTTAATATTTTTTAAATTTAAAAATATATTTTAAATAAATAATAAATAAGCTTATTATTTATTAATCTTATATTAACGTTTACTTATAACGGCTATATTATTAGTTATAATATAAACCTTTTTTTTAAAAAAAAACTTAAACTTAAAAAATAATAAGCGTTTAAAAATATTATAAGCTAAGATTTTCATTCCTTTTTTTTATTAAAGCTAACTCTTTATTAACATTTTTAACAACTTACTTAAAATTTTATCTTACATAAATTTTATAATAAAGTATAACTTAATAACTAATACCATTATCTTTAAAAAAATTATAATAATTAAAATAAAATAATAAAACTTAATTAAATCTTAATAATAATAACTAATAAAATATTATAATTTTTTTAATATATATATATATATATATATATATATAAATATAATATTTAAAATATAAGAAAAAAAAAGATTATATATAAAGCTTATTTTAAACAATTATATCTTATTAATAAAATTTAATTTTATAAATTTTAAATTTAAATTTTATTATTTATATTATTATATATATGAATTTTATTAATTCCTAGTTTATTTTCATTTTCATTTTTAAATAATTATTATAATAATTTTACCTTTTTTAATAATTTATAAATGTTATATAAATTATATTAATAAGGTTAATAAAATGTTTATATTAACAATTAATTTATTTATTATATTAACTATTTTATTGTTAAAGTAAACTTATTTTTATAATTAATTTAATAATATACTTTTATTATAAAGTATTAAATATTTTTTTTAACTTTTTAACCTTTTATTATAAAAGTTTATTTTTATATTTAAGTTATTAAACCTTTTTACATAAGGTATTTTTAAAGATTAAGTTATAAAATAATAATAAACAAGCTAAAATTAAAGATAATTAAGGTAATAAAAATAAAGGTAAATTAATATTATATAATATAAATAAATATTATTATAAATAAAAGATAATAAAAAAAGCTAATAATTATTTATTACGCTTAGTTATTATAATATACTTTTTTATACTAACTTTTTTATTAAAATAAATATATAATAAATTAAAATAATTAAAATAACTATTATAATAAAAATTACTAACTTATATTAATATATTTTTATATAACATTTAAAAATACTTTTATTTAAAAATAAATTAAGTAATTAAAATATTATTAATTACATTATAAGAATTAAAAAATATAAACTAATATTATATTATTATTTATTAATATTTTTAACCGAAGGTTTTTTACGTTAAAACTCGATTTGAAAATTACTATGGGAAATTAGAAGGTAATTAATAAGGTAATTAATAAAAAACTAATAAGTAATTAATAAAGGAAAATAACAAAGACCTTTAATTTTTATAAAATTAATCCTTTATTAATTCTAAGCTTATAAAAATGAAAAAATACCATTAGATAGCGCATTTAATTCCGCACATTTTGATTTTAGGTGCACGATCGTAGCTATTCTATAACTTAAGATAATTAAGTTTGAAATGATAGGGTTAATTTAAAAGTCTCGAAAGCTTTTTTAAAAGCTTTGAGCCATTAAAGCCATTAAAGGCATTAAAGCTTTAAGCCATTAAAGTTATTAAAGCTTTAAGCCATTAAAGCCACTAAAGCCACTAAAGCTTTAAGCTATTAAAGCTTAATAACTTATATATATATATATATAAAATTTAATATCTTCACTAATCTTTTATTTAAAAAAATAAAAAAAATTATAAGTATATAAAGATTTAAATTTTCATTCGAATAATATAAGGTGCACGTGACTAGCCTCTTTTGTTAAATAGTTATTAAAGATTAAAAAGAAGGTTTTAAAATTAAAAAATATATAATTATAATTACGTATAAATTTTATCACGTAATGGTAATGGCGTAGTAGTAATAATCGTAGAATTAAAAATTTAAGCTTAGGTTCGAATCCCACGTAAAGTAAAAATTTTAAATAAATAAATAAATAAATAAATAAATAAATAAATAAATAAATAAATAAATAAATAAATAAATAAATAAATAAATAAATAAATAAATAAATAAA